>PVIJ01000382.1:0-305038 GCA_004024925.1 Scalopus aquaticus | reverse complement strand
GTGTGTTATATATGTCCCTCCAATCTCTTCTTGCCTGTAGTGTTTCTTCAGAGAAATCTGATGTCAGCCTGATTGGCTTTCCTTTATAGGTTATTTGTTTCTTTGCCCTCATCATTTTCAGTATATTTTCCTTGTCTTGAATTCTCGATAGTTTTACTATCATATGTCTTGCAGTTTTTTTTCTTTCGTTGTAATAATACGGAGATCGTCTGGCTTGCTCTATGTCAATTTTTGTTTCCTTTTTCATGTTTGGGAAGTTCTCTTCAATTATGTCCTTGAGAAGTTTCTCTGTTCCTTTGTCTCTTCTTCTTCTGGGATTCCTATGATTCTGATGTTTCCTTTTTTCATGGTGTCAGATAGTTCTCGAAGCTTTTCCTCATTCTTTTTCCTTTGTTTTTCTCTTTCCTTTTCTGCCTTGATTCTGTTAGTATCTTTATCTTCCAGAGTCCTTATTCTTCCCTGCATATCTTTTAATTCACTTTTCTGGCTTTCCCTGGATTTCTTTAGCTCCTCTACTGATGTTTTTAAATCTTCCATTTCCTTCAATTTCTTCTTTATGGATTCGTACTCGTTCTTCAGTTCTTTTAAATCTTCCAGTTCCTTCAATTTCTTCTTTATGGATTCATTCTCGTTCCTCAGTTTTTTGTTATTTTCATTTAATTCTATCATTTTTTTTGTGATGGCTATTTTGAAGTCTTTATCTGTTAGGTGGATGTAATCTTCTATGTCCATATTAATGGGTTCTGGAGAGGGAGTTTCTTTTTGTGGTGTATTGTTTTGAGGGTCATTTGTGACTTTTTTCTTTCCGTTGTTGGTTTTCTGCTTTGCTCTCTTCGTAGTTTTCCACTGGTGCTGGCGGGCATGACTCCTGGTTTTACTTGCTCGGGAATGTTTGTGGTTCCCTAGTGTCTTGAGTTGCCTTGGCTGTGGTTGGGTATCTTCTGGATTTTCTTATTTTACTTTGTTGAATTTTTGTGTTTCTCGTGGTGTGTCTCCAGTGTGTTTCCGGTTCTGAGTTTAATTAGGGAAGATGAAGGGGTGGTTTGTAGTAAAAAAGAAAGAAAAGAGAAAAGAGAGAAAGGAAAAACAAAAACAAAACAAAAACAGGGAGAGGAAAGAAAAGGGGAATGAAGATGAAGAAAAGTAGGAATGAAGGACCAAGAGAAAAAGGTAGGTTAAAAGTTTAAAAAAAGGATAATAATAGTAATAAAATAGTAAAAAATAAAAATAATAATAAGAAAGAAAATAAAGTATTGTGGAATGTGAATTTGGAGTTCTGTAGTCCTTTTGTTCTTAGGTTCTGGGGTTTCTGGTTAGGTCCCCTGCTGGGGTTCAGCTCCTCCTTTCCAGTGACAGATGTTGTTTTCTTGCTGTTGCTGCTGTCATTAGTACTTGCTGGGAGTCTTTCTGTTCTTTCTCCCCTCCCCTCCCCCCTTTCCCCCCCTTTCTTCCAGTGTTTGCCTGAGGCTATTCCTGCCCCTGAGGTTATGTCTGGTGGGGAGGTGTTGGGAGCTCCTGCTCTTAGTTTCTTTTCTGCTGCTTGGGGCCTGCTACTCCAGGAAGGGGTGCAGGGGTGGAGGCTGTGAGTGGTTGTTGATCAACGTTTCACCTCCCCTAGTTTCTAGGGTGCCAGTGTGCAGCCACCTAGAAGTTGGGGGGGGGTGGCAAGTGCTGGGCCGTGTTCACCACCTGCTGTGGTCTTTTTTTGTTTGTTTGTTTTTTGCCACCCTCAGGGTGCCAAGATGCTGACACTTTGCAGGGGAGGGTGTGGTCAGAGATAGTTTCAGCAGGAGATAGTTTCAGCAACAGGTATTGGTGGGGTTTTGGGGATTGTCAGTCAGTAGTCCTTAAATGCCATCCTTCCCATCAGCTTGGGATCAATTTGCATTCTAAAGCCCAGAGTGTTTGAGGTGGTCTCTGCAGGAGGTTTTCCAGCCCAACCGGTTTTTCTGGCTAATCTATCACCTAGCAACCAGTGGGGGATGTTTCTTGCTTGGACTTTTTCTCCCCTTTAAGATGTTACCTAGCCCCAGGTGGGGGATGGGACGCAGTGACCCTCCCGCTTTCCTGCTCCTCAGGGCTGCTGTGCAGGGAAGAGAGGGGTGTCGTGGGGTGGGGGAGTGGGGGTCGCGCTCCCAGTCAGCTGGCTGGAGCCCTCTGACCGCACCGCAGTTTCTAACCTTGTATTCAGTGGCTCTCAGGGGAAGCCGGTTCGCCCACCTCTCCTTTCTGCTGCTCTTTTGTGTGGAGTCCGATGTTTTTCTCTTCTCTTTACTCTGACTCTTCGGTTTATTTTTAAGTCTAAAGCACCCCCGGGGTTGATTGTATTGCGTAGGGTATCCGGTTGTCTTCGAGTCAGCTCTCAAAGTTAGGGATATTTTTCTCCATAAATCAATTTTTTGTGGGAGAGCCTGATCCTAGCGTCTGTTTGCCGCCATGTTTTGGGGGCATCCTCTTTATAGCTTTGTTACCTGCATGGTTTCAATAGTTATCAATGTGTTCTCTAAAATGGGGATAACATGAAGTAAATCTTCCCAGTTCTAGAATAATTGTAAGATTCTCGGATCCTACTTGAGATATACACTCTGGAACAAAACATCCTTGGTATGCCTGGGGTATAGCAACACTCTGCACTGTGAGGGGCCAAGACTGTCACATTGTAGAACTGGAAATGGAACCTTTGACCTCTGACTTTTTAGTTTTGGGTCCCTTGTTTAGCACAAGGTGTGAATGATTTAAGTGCTTTTCTAACATAAAGAAACCTGTTTTAAATTTCTCCTTAGGTTCATCTTCAGGATGAGCCTAAGGGATGTTGTCTAACCCAAACAATTTTCTGGTTCAGAGTGCTTTCATTTTAAGTAGACTGAGGAACATGAGACAGTGGCAACAACTCCACTTTGTATTACTTTCTTTTTTACATTTGACATATACTCCATAAATTAATATGTAGCTCCTCCCATTATAATAAAAGATTTGTTTTCTCATATGATTGAGAGCATGGTATTTCTCTGACTCTTCCCCAAGTTAGGAGAAACCATTTAGGCCAGTGAAGCTGCAGTTTCTGCATGCTTTAAATTCAAATGTATTATGGCCATTCATAGGAAATCTTACTTAGTGTGGCAGTGGAGGTGGCCATTTAGTCTGGATTTGCCTAAGACTTTTCCATTTTTAGCACTACATACTTGCCTTCCAGAAAAGCCCTCAGTTACTGGCAAACCTGGACAGCTGGTTACCCTATTTAGCAATCTTACGGCACTTTCTCAGTGTTAACCCATCTTCTTAATTGACAAAGTATAATAGCCAGTAGGGGCTATGTGTATTGCCAAAACATTTTGTTCTGCTTGGCTGTTACTAGTTACATTCTGCCTCTTTAATAGTGTTAAGTCCCTCTACTTGGTTTTCTTGAATAACTCAAAAGCAGGAGTGGAAACCCTACATGTTCAATCCTTGATGCAGCAGTAATAGAGCGTAAGATCAGGGGAATAGATGAGGGACATAAATGCCCTATTCATTTGCTCACCAGGTCAGACTTAATAAGAATCTGAAAAACTCCTAGTGAACACACAGTACTAAAGATTGGAACAACTTTCAGGGATGATTTAATCTTAAAATGTTTTTGGAAGGAAACTAAAACTCCTGCAACAGTTATGAGATTAATCATCTTCTGATTCTTGAAAAGGGAGCATAGGTGTTTAGTACTATGAAAGTCGGTGCTCTAAATTGTGTTGTGTGTGTGTTTACTTTTTAATCTCCAGTCAAAGTATGATGAACTTAAAAAATCAGAAAAGGGAAGTAAGCAGCAACATAAAGTTCATAAGTATATTACATCATGTGAGATGGTAATGGCTCCTGTACACGAAGCTGTGGTCTCCTTACACGTTTCCAAAGTCTGGGATGACATCAGCCCTCAATTCTATGCCACATTCTGGTCATTGACAATGTATGACCTTGCAGTTCCACATACCAGCTATGAAAGAGAAGTCAATAAACTTAAAATCCAGATGAAAGCAATTGATGACAATCAAGAAATGGTAAGTTTTTTTTTTTTAGTAGTAAGTTTTTGTTTAAGAACAATAACTATGGTATTAATTCCTATTATCTATACTTAAAGCTATTATCTTATTGCTTTAAAGTATTTTAAGTGGGCTTAATGGCGGATCTCAGTGTGGGGGCTGAGGCCTGGTGAGTGGGTGGAGATTATGATAAATCAAAAGGTACTTGAGTTTGCTTTTCTACTGAAGGTTGTATTAGCAACTTAAAATGATCTGTGTAAATCCACTTGTAAGAGTAATAGTTGCCCAAACAAAGACTCTTGAAGGCTTTATTGAAGAGGTAAGTCTTGAGCTGAGTAGGTCTTAAAGATAGATTAGGTTTGGTGATATGGAGGCAGATATGTCATTCTAGAGCTCCGGCAAAGGTGTGAAGTGTCAGATTTAATGGTACTACTTCTACTACTAGTGAATGGTCTTAATGATATATTTGAATCGTTAGGATAGGGCCAGATTATGTAGAGTATGAAAGTCAGACAAGACTTGATAAAATTGAGAGCTATTTTTAGATTCTTGAGCAGGGAAGTAGTAATGGTAAAAATGATACTTTTGAAAGATTGTGACAACAGTATAAAGGATGCATTTGACATAGAGAAGGGGCTGGCATTAGGCTAGAGACCATCTAGATGGCTCTTTTACTGATTCATTTTGAGGCACCGGAACAGACTGTGGTGGAGGTAGTGGGCATGAGCAAGACAGGTAAGCAATTGGAATATTGGAATGAAAGAGAAGAGTCAAAGATGACTGTGCCTTAGACTAAAAGTACCGAAGGTAGCCTAATTTTGATTGTATATGAAGACTGGATAAATTTGTTAGATTGTTGAATGGAGGAGGTGAAAACACATCCAAGTGGACTCTTAAACATCCATGTTGAAGTTATTAATACAAAGATTCAGCATTTATCTCTTTGAACTTTTTAATTAAAAGAAAGTGAGGTCAGTGCCTATAGTTAGACAAGTATCTAACTTATACTTGTAGCCTCCAAATAAAAAGAAAAAAGAGAAGGAGCGTTGTACTGCTCTACAGGACAAACTTCTTGAGGAAGAAAAGAAACAGATGGAACATGTACAGCGAGTTCTACAGAGACTGAAACTGGAAAAAGATAACTGGCTTTTAGCAAGTAAGTTGTTGGAATTGTTACATTCTGCAACTATGAAGTTTTAAAGCAAACTTTTATAATTTCAGAGATGTTGAAGTGTGCTATTTATATTTCAGCTCAGTGTTCACTATCCTATTCTTCGGTTACTCATTAACATAGGTTGGATTCACATGTTCACCAGAAGAGCTGATTTAGTTTTCTGGTGGAATTACTTGATGTATAACTATAATATTGGCAGCTTATCATTCAACTTTTTTGTATAAAATTATAGATAGAAAAATGTCCACATAGTGAAAATGACAGCCTTATCCCAGGCATGACCTTTTGGTTACAAACTATAAGTAGTTTGTGGTATTATAGCGTTAAAGTTACTATGTTGTCTGTTGTCGTGTTTATTGGCCTTGAGGCACTTGAGGAAGAAGCTTCTCACTTAATGTATTCTTCCCTTATTTTTAGAATCTACCAAAAATGAAACCATCACAAAATTTCTACAGCTGTGTATATTTCCTCGATGTATTTTTTCAGCAATTGATGCTGTTTACTGTGCTCGTTTTGTTGAATTGGTACATCAACAGAAAACTCCCAATTTTTCCACACTTCTTTGCTATGATCGAGTAAGTTCTTTTTATTGCAACCTTTAAAAAAAGTCTCTCACAAAGATAGTTAAACATTATCATCTGTGGAGGTGTTACTGTGTGTGTGTGTGTGTGGTTGAAAGCATGAACTCTGGAGCTAACTGCCTGAACTTGAGTTGTAGCTCTACTACTTTCTAGGTATCCGATCTTTGGCAAACTAGTTAACTTCTCTGTGCCTCAGTTTTCTTTTTTTTTTCTTTATTTTTTTATTTATACATACAAGCTGGGGTACAGGCTAGAGGCGTGGGGCGGCGAGAGGGTTTACCAGATACAGAGCGGGGAGCAGAACAAGCAGATCAGAAATACACTGCTGAGGGGAGCAGTGGGCGAGGCAGGAGAGGTCTGCCGCGCCATGTGGGATTCTCCCCGGCTGGGTGTCGAACTCGCGTCACCGCTGCCGACAGCTCCACAGCTGCGCCACCGGGGAAGCCCTCTGTGCCTCAGTTTTCTTATCTGTAAAGCAGGGTGATAGTGCCTGCTTCATAAGATCGTTGTGAGGAGTAAGTGAGCCCCTATACACAGACTCACTTTGAATGGTGCCTGGTATAGAATTACTACTCCTACTTACGCAGTTAACTCACCATTTAGATATATATGTTTGTCATAATAGGTAGAAATCTCTTCTCCATTCTTAACCTTCACCCCCTTAAAAAACAGCAAAAAAGCTTACACTTCTGCATATGCATAAAAATGGGGGCTTGGGGTCCTTTTAGTATGACCATACTCAGATTTTTTTTGCATCTGGCTTTTTTCTTAATTACTGCATTGTGTGTTTAAAAGATGGAATATAGGTTTACAGCATGCCAGCTGCCTTTTTCTAGTTTCTGTCAGCCTAGCCTCTGCTTGCTGTCGCCCTAACCCCAATATCTATGGCTAAGGCTTTGTTAAAGAAGTTAAGATGTAATAATAATGATAGGTATTTTCTTCTATCATTAGAAATCAGCTTTCTTATAAAAGTTTTTTATTGTTGTTGCTTTTTGAATATGCTATTTCCTCACAGAACCTAGCTGGGATTTATGAATATATAAAAGGGGAAGAAGTGTTTTGACTAAACTTACCTGTTAATTTTGATTTGCTGTCACAATCTTTTATTGTTTTGAATTAATTTTGACCTTGCTTTGCTTTTATTTTTCAAACATTTTTTCCTGTAGGTTTTCTCTGACATAATTTACACAGTTGCAAGTTGTACCGAAAATGAAGCTAGTCGATACGGGAGATTTCTTTGCTGCATGCTAGAAACTGTGACCAGGTGGCACAGTGATAGAGCCACGTATGAAAAGGTATAACTACTAAAATACCGTTGCCTTTTAATCTGTGTATAATGACCACTTCCAGTAACCTCTGGTTTGTTCAGTTTTAAAAAAGAAAACTGAATTTAAGGTAAAGTTGTCAAACATTGTTTAAAATGTTTAAGAGCACAGTTCATTTATTTAAAAAGTGCTGTGTTTTTTTTAATCCTATCTCAAACTGATATTCCAAATTAGTGTTGAATAAGGTGAACTTTTCTGTGAGATCAGTCATTCACATATACATTCTGTTTTCATGTGGAATCATTAATCTCATCTACTTAAGTTTTGGCTTCTACCGTGGCGGGGGGTGGGGACAGGTTTTTTCTTTAAAAGTGACCACCTTTTTTCCCTCTTAGGAATGTGGAAACTATCCAGGAT
Source organism: Scalopus aquaticus (assembly GCA_004024925.1). NCBI lineage: Eukaryota > Metazoa > Chordata > Mammalia > Eulipotyphla > Talpidae > Scalopus > Scalopus aquaticus. The sequence goes on along the minus strand of PVIJ01000382.1, from coordinate 297,588 downwards.
TTCTTACTATATTACGGGCAACTGGATTTGATGGTGGAAATAAAGCTGATCAACTAGACTATGAAAATTTTCGACATGTTGTACATAAATGGCATTATAAATTAACAAAGGTAAATAAAAATTATATTTCTCAAAGATCTTTTTTCTTTTCATAATTATACTTGTATAGTAACAGATCTTAAAATATTTATTGTAGGCATCGGTACATTGCCTTGAAACAGGCGAATACACTCACATCAGGAATATCTTGATTGTGCTAACAAAAATACTTCCTTGGTACCCAAAAGTTTTGAATCTGGGTCAGGCTTTGGAAAGAAGAGTACATAAAATCTGCCAGGAAGAAAAAGAGAAGAGGCCAGATCTATATGCATTGGCTATGGGGTAACACGATTATACTTTAATGTGATTTATGAGACTAGATGACAGAAGGATTCTGAAGACTTTAAAAATGTTTTACAGTGTTGAAGTTTATCTTCTGCCTTACTTCAGGAGATTATGGGAGATTATGCGATCATGTTCCCACAGGCTGGTGAGAGTTGTCAATTCTGATTATCAGCTTCCGGTCTATACTGGACGATAGTTTCAGAAGTCATATAGAATATGTTTTGGTTTAAAAGAAACAATTTTGGCATCAGTTGAATTATTAGATTCTCAATAGTGGGACAAAAAGGGCATCTTAGTTTAAGGATTAGTTGAAATTTTTATTTTTGAGAAAGCATCTAGGGCTCTCTATAAAGACCTTTAAGAACTTACTAAAAATTAATGTTTTTTTTATTCTCTGGAATCAACTAGCAGAGCAAATAACTTGCATATTTTGTTCATTTAAACTCCGTATTTATGCTTTTTGATTTGTATTTGTATATTTAAACACTTTGTGCGACTTTCAGCTACTCTGGGCAGTTGAAAAGTAGAAAGTCATACATGATACCTGAAAATGAGTTTCATCACAAAGACCCCCCTCCGAGGAATGCAGTTGCCAGTGTACAAAATGGCCCTGGTGGTGGGCCTTCTTCATCGTCAATAGGAAGTGCATCTAAATCTGATGAAAGCAGTACTGAGGAGACTGGTATGCTTATTTATATACATTAATAAGTAATATATTTTGTTTCACCAAACTGAAATGTTTTGTATCACATGGCAAGTTAATGCTGGTTTAGTATCGCTTTTTCATTCCCTAGGTAGGAGTATGTAACTGTGTAGAAGTAACCAGCCCTTTGTTTTTAATTGATCTGTAATCATTTTGCTGTGAAATTGTAGTTAATTTCATTTGGGGGCTTGTCAACTAAAACTTTACCTTTATTTCAGATAAATCAAGGGAGAGATCTCAGTGTGGTTTGAAAGCAGTTAATAAAGCTTCTAGTGCCACACCGAAAGGAAATTCAAGCAATGGAAATAGTGGCTCTAACAGGTAGGAACTCTATGCTATATGTAAACTTTCTGAAGTCTTCTGTGGCTAACATTATTTGACATGCATGGAAGAGGTTGGTAGTTGACTACTAGGAAAGTCATTTATGTTGGACATTGAAATTTTTATGTACCCCAGTTTTGATAATTTTCATATGTTTTGTCTAATCCTAAAACTGACTTTGCTTCTGCTGCTGTAATATGCAGGAGAAGGTAGGTAGTGAAGTTAAAAAAAATAAAAGATATTTTACAATTGACTGTTTTACGATAGATAATCTGAATAAGGATAGTTAGCATAAAGGAAGCCTAACCTGATTTAGACCAGTGATCCATCTAGGTAATTAATTCAGTTCCTGATAGCAGCACCTTTAGTTGGCTTGTGGGATAATTTTTGTTTGTTACCTTGTAATCCTCAGAGGTTATAAATGTATATACCAAAAAGCAAAATAGATCTGGTATCACTTTAATCATTCTTTTTACCTTGCTATTCATGAATTTGATTATTTATTAGATGGAAAATATTTTCTTTTGACTTAAAGTTGTCCTTTAATTTTCAAAGGGCTGATCTTAGTTCTAGTATTTTTAATCAACAAGAAGAAATTCTTTGATTTTAAAATACAGAATACATTTTATGACTATATGTCTTAAAATGTCATGTTTTTATTCTTAATCAGCAAAGCTGTTAAAGAAAATGACAAAGAAAAAGGGAAAGAAAAAGAAAAAGAGAAAAAAGAAAAGACTCCAGCTACTACTCCAGAGGCCAGGGTACTTGGTAAAGATGGTAAAGAAAAACCGAAAGAAGAGCGGCCAAATAAAGATGAAAAAGCAAGAGAGACCAAAGAAAGAACACCTAAGTCTGACAAAGAGAAAGAAAAATTCAAGAAGGAAGAAAAAGCTAAAGATGAGAAATTCAAGACCGCTGTCCCCAACATAGAGTCAAAATCGATTCAAGAAAAGGAAAGAGAGAAGGAGCCATCCAGAGAAAGAGATATAGCAAAGGAAATGAAATCAAAGGAAAATGTTAAAGGAGGAGAAAAACCACCTGTTTCTGGGTCCTTGAAGTCACCTGTTCCCCGATCAGATATTACAGAACCTGAAAGGGGCAAGTAGCCTTTCTTTATATATTTGTTTGCCTTTGGTTATTGCCATGTGTGGTTGGCTCTTGTCTCCTTGTTGTGATAAGTTATTTAGGGACTTTAATGGGGAAACTAATAATTGATGAACTTAAAAATTGGTGGATTTTTTTGAAGTATTTGGAAAATGTGGAAATGTACCTTATTGTTACTATTTTTTGTCCCAACAGAACAAAAACGCCGCAAAATTGATACCCACCCTTCTCCATCACATTCCTCAACAGTAAAGGTTAGTATAGCCTGAGGAAGGCAGCGTCCATGTTAGGCTCACCTGTTTGGAATACGTGTCCTGACTTCCTTCAAGTCTTGTGCCAAGTATTCACTGGAGCCACTGGAGGTTTTATATTGCATTAGAAAATGAATTTTTTACATATTGGTGGACTGATATTTTTTCCTATTGAGTATTTTTATTATAAAAATATTAAAACTTCAAGGACCTAGCACTAATTTTGTAGTGTTGCAAGTGCAAGAGAAATTTTACCCAGAAGTGCCTCACTGCTTTAAGCAGTCTTTTTTGGAGTGCAATGGTAGCTTCAAGCAAATGAATCTTTTCAGCAGAATGAAGCCTATTTTTCGGCATAAATATTGAAGAATGTATAGCACTGAAGACTTCCTGGATGATGCAGGATAAACAAGATACCTCTGAATTCATCAAGCTTCTTGATGAGCATCATACCGATGTGTGCCTTCTAAGAAGGAGTCTTGAAAGGCGTTCCATTTTAAAGTCTCCTTGGTGATCAGTTCTCCTGTAGTGTGTATATTCAGTGAGCATGCAGCTTCTTGTATCTTCCCTTGGAGGTTTGTTTATACCCATTGGGTTCCCAACAAGTTGAACCTTGCGTTACGATAAAAGCAGATGTGGCATCCAGTCCTACCACCCAGCAAAGAGAAACCCCAGGCATTCAACTGCAGCACAAAATCGTGGGTGTAGCCTTCTTGAAGACTCAGGGTAGCCATTCCTTGCTCCATATTTAATTTTAATTCTAAAGTCATCTAATTTCATGGGATCTTTGAATTTGCAGTACGTTGAACTTTTAAAACTGTAAGTTAACTAATTCTTCATCAAGAGCACTGTGGTGGAATACCATAATTGATTTCTTTTTTTTTAAGTGCTTATTTTTGGTGGGAGGTATGAAAATCACCATCAGAGGCACTTTGTAAAAAAGTAATTACTCTTTTATGGAATATATTTTGTTTTCTTGTTAATATAATGCCACTAAGTTTTTTGGCTAGGATTAAAAATTGTGTATATTTATGGTAGAGTCACAAGTAAAATTTGAAACCTCCCAATTAAAGAAAAAGTATGAAAATGGATGGCATGTTGGTTTTCCACAGTGACCTCCACTACTTTAAACTTTTTGTGGAGAATATGTTTTGTTTTCTTAAGCCTTTTAACATTAACTATAGCTTAATACAGTGTTAATGAGATATGTGGCATTAACATTTATTTTTAAGTTGTGAGCAGAGATAGTAAGGTTTTTATTTGTTGCATTGAATACATATAATTTAGTTTTTTTTAACATTATAACTCCATTACATAGTTTTTGCTTTTGTTTTTTATTGTTGATATTCATATAATAATGACATCATGAGATTTATCCTCACAAGAAGTAGCTGGTTTATTTCCAGGTTACAGCCATACTTCCCAAAGTTCCTCTGGGTTCTGAGAACTATGCCAGCTCACCTGTCATCTCCATTCATTTTCTACAGGACAGTCTCATCGAACTCAAGGAGTCTTCAGCAAAGGTTTGAGTCTTTTAAAATCATCATGCCTAAGTAAAACAAACAAAACTTCATTTATTTAGTAGATACCCTCGCCCTAGTAAATTCAGTAAGCTGTAGAATAACCTTTAAAAATACGCATCACAAACTGAAACAATGAAGGACAGTGGTCCCTTTTAATGAGATTGTTATAAAATGCGTGTAATATGGCAACATTTCTATAATCTCTCCTTGCTTGCTGTGTTATGCATTAACCTTTTATGGTTCAAATCTGGAACTACGTCTAAGGTTTGGGGAAGGGGTTGTTGGTTTGTTTTGGGGAGTAAATAGGCTTATTTTAATTTCTCCAAACAAATCTGTCAGACTGTTTTCTGACTTTTTTTAAAGTGACAACCCAAAGACCAAAAAATAAATTTGATGGATTCACTTAACTGTTCTAACAACAGCCATCTCAAGCCACAAAATTCTTTATATTGCCTCTGCCAAGCTACCTTTTTGGTAGTTGTAGCAGAACATCAAGAAATATGGTTAATGTAAACTAATTATTCTCCTGTAGGGGAATACTCGATGCTTGTGTTTTCATGTCAGTATTAATTTTTGCCTATCACTCTACTTTCTTGGGTATTCTACTACTAAAAATAATGTGCGGTTTGTGTATCTTATCATAGAGTTCATTTCATTATTGTAGTTGAATTGTCCATTGTTCATGTTATTTCGTCTTTATATTATTATAAAATTTGTATTCTCCTTCACCTTGATTTTCTACTTTGCCTCCTCTTTTACCTGCTAAGTATTATTCTTTACTGGTGGTACCAATACAAAATGAAATTTTTAAACAAATTCAATTGACATTACTAACTGCTTTTTAGGTCCATAGTTTTATAATGAAGTGTCTGGATATTGGGCAAATAAGCACTAATTTTTAATTAGAAAAAAATTTAGATTAGCCAACATGCCTATGTCCTGAAATTGTAGCATTGTTTTTAGAATATACTGTATCAATCAAGAGTATATCAGCTGTACTGTGAATGCTTTTTAAAAAGTAAAGCTTTATTGGCTAAATTAGTTATGCATTGCAATATATTAGGTTTTTATTACCAATTTGGGATTGTGTATGTCAGTCTTAACCGTCAGTCTTAAGTATTGCTTGTGTGGGCTATTTTAAATTCATGGTTAACATTGTTATCTTGTGGAGTATTTATTTCCTGAAACATATTTTGAAGCAGTTTGCCATTATAGTTTACTGGGTTTTCTAATCAATGATGAAGGTTATGATTCTTTACATTTGTGAAAGCTGTTTGAAAATAAAACATGTGAGATAAACGTTATCTCATTTTATGTTCACAACAGTGTTGTGAGGTAGATAGAGAAGGTGTTAGTATCTTTTGGCAAATAAGAGACTAAAAAAGTTTTTGATCCTTTCCCAGTGCGTATAACATGTTAGTACCAAAACTTGGACTAAAATTGAGGTTCTTCAAATATTTGTACCACAATGAAAAAAAAATGCAAAAATAATTGGTTCATTGAGTCTTAGCACCTATATCAACAGTAGCTGAAAGAATTCCAAACTTGTTTAGTTGAGTCTTGTTTTTTAAACTATAGTGATTCAAGTCAATCTCCTCACCCCCTTAAAAAAGCTACTGGTTTTTGTAGGCATTTAAAATTTAATAGCTTTATTTCACATTAACCCAGAAAATTTTAGTATATGAATATGCTTATAAAGATTATGTGACTCATGCAACTTTACAGATCCTTAGTGCTAAGTATGGTACCTGGTAATATGGTTAGGTGTTAAATAAATATTTGAAATGAACTCTTATGCCTTTGGATTTTGGTAATGCATCCAAAGTTTACTTTTCTACATAGTAGTTGCTGTTGCATTTTTATGTGTCTAGGAAAGATTAATAGTATATGAATGTCTTAGAAAAAAATTGTTGCACTTTGACCTCTAAAATTGATGATCTATATAAACTCACTGTTTCTGTGGTGCTTTTTACATTTTAGAGGATTTAAAAGGTGTGTGTCTATATTCTTTTCATGTTATTTTGTCAATTGTACATATAAAATTGTTTCCCTTCTTTAGTTTAACCTTTTAGTTATACTTGTCCCTGGGATCCTCTTTTTTATTAAATGACTTCTTATTTCACTTTCTAATCCATGGTAAAAGTGTACATGGACTTGACTTTTCAAGTGGGAGTAGTTAAAGGGTGAATAGTTCAGTATCCAAATCTTTTGTTTCAGTTCACTTTCAGCCCTTTAAACCAAGTTTCTCTGTAATTTGGGAGGACAACAGTAACCATTCAAAACAGAATTCCACTTTTAATTCTGTTACTATCTTAAAATAAGGATTTACAGCCAAACCCAAGCTATAAGAGAGGTCATCTGTATATTGTAGCCTTAATAAAGTCGACATAGTAATACTCTCTTGAACAGATTTTGAAAATCGTCAAATTATTTTTTGAACCTTGGTGATCCCATTATGGAGTGAAAGCAAATCAAGAACAAAATCCTGCAGTGCTACATGAAGATTTAACAAATCATTAATTTTATTTGGCAAACATGTATTGAGTACTCACTGTGTTTAAGGGCACTAGGAACTGTGTAAAAGTAGAAAAGACACATTAATTCCTCTACCATAGTTTCCTAACTAGAAACTACGTATAGGAAAAAATTAAGAACATGAAATTAGTAGGGAATACTTGTCACCAAAAAAGTTTAATATAAAAGAATACAAGAGTTTAGTGGAAAGTAAGTTGTAGAGTTGAGGGATGGTTGAAGTGCTGATGGTTTATGAGCTGTCTTTGAAGGCAAAGTAGTATTTTAAGAGATTAAATTAAAGTGAGCAAACATTCTGGTGAACAGAACTGCTGGGAAGGACAGGGTATCATGGAATAGTGGCAACCACAACACAGTGCATTGGATTGCTCCATAGTAGGATATAATTGTGTAAACATTGTGAAGAGTTTGGAATACGTAAACTAAGGAGTATGCATTTTATTCTGTGGACACGGAGAGACTGTATGTTTTATAGGCAATAGTTTTGTGATCAAAACTATTCTTAAGCAATACTTCCCTTATTGAAGTCTTTGAGTATTGCAGTACTATATTATTTTGTCTTAACAATTTCAAAGTAATATCTTAAAACATGAATAAACAGTGAGAAAATCTTAAAAGTGTTATTTAGAACATTAAACCCAGCAAGAGTACTTTCTAGACAAGTACTTTTATGACTGTTTCTCATTCTCTTGCTCTTTGTTATTAATAAACATTTTGTCTATTTCAGTTGATCATCAGCTTTTAAACACTGAAATTTTAAAGAATCTGCTTCTGCATTGCTATGGCAGTGTTTCTGAGCCAACCGAATTGAAAATTTTGGTGGTGTTAAAAGAAATAAGTGTTTAATTCTCATCCTGATGGTTGTCTTTTGTTGTGTATTCCTTTGAATATCAAAGGATTTCCTCATGTGAACATATTTGACTTGACTCACTATTCTTTTCATTCCTAAGGTATATCTAGAGTTATGCAGTTATATAATGAATTATATTCAGTATTCTGTGGCCTACTTTTAATGTTTTAAATATAACCTTGTAGCATGGTTATAAAAACTATAAGGTTAGGTGTCTGATTACATTCTTAACATTTTCTTTGATAATGGATTTCTATATTTACAACTTGTATAAGTAAGGTTATCTCTTAATTTAGAGCTAGTGCATCCTTGATCTTCGGCTATTTTATTGCCCACATGCTTCTTGACAGAGACAAAAATAGGTAGAGGAGGGCATGCGTTCATTTTTCATCCTCAGCTGACTATATTATTTTCTGAGCAATTTGAAACTGATAAATCAAATTTCTTTGTTGTGATTATTTGATAGAAATTAGAATGTTTTTTTTAGAAGAGAATATACAGCCTTTACATTTGTGAAAATAGTTTAGGATAATCTGTGTGGTGTCCACTGAAGTAGAAAAGACGTCAACAGTAAAGTCGTGGCTGGATTTTATTTTACATTTTCTCACCATTGTTGATTGCCTATAATTGAATGGTAAAGTGATTAAAATTTCCATGATTGTGTAGATGTTTGTGGGTTTTTTTCCTATAGTAAAATCCAGTCATTATTTTTTCAAATGTGGACTCTTACGATGGTGGTTACAAGTCTTCATAATAGAGCTAGACTAGAATCTCTGGTTTGTAAGCTTACTAATGAGTCTCAGTTGAGGCAGGAATGAAGCGATTGATTTTTAAATGATAATTTTTATAAGGCCAAGGATTGACGTCTGCATAATTTGTGCCATGTTCTTTTATTTTACCTCCATAATCCAGACAGCTGACCAGTTTTGACTTTGGGTCTAACTACCAGTTGTCTTTCATTAAGTAAACAAGCAAATGATACCAATACTGGAAAACTAATAATCTTTAGTAATATTGCCTTAATTTAACAGCTCTACATTAATCATACTCCTCCACCACTGTCCAAGAGTAAGGAGAGAGAAATGGACAAGAAAGACTTGGACAAGTCGAGGGAAAGATCCAGAGAAAGAGAGAAAAAAGATGAAAAGGACAGGAAAGAGCGGAAAAGGGTTTGTAATATTTTTAAAACTAGTTTGGAAAGCTTATGTTCAGTAGTATGTTCGTTGCCTTTTAAAAAGTACAATTTTTTCCATGACAGTTCAGTTATTTAGTGTTTTATCTGATCTTTTCACCCTAAAGTGTGTTTGAATCTTCTACAGTAATAAGGATCTTCAGCCTAGTAATCTCTACCAGCTCTGCTTGGTTTTCATGTCATTTTATCAAGTATGTGAAACTACCCCAAATATTCTTCAATGCTAGTTAGCTGTGCCCTTCTTGTATAAAAATAATACTTTTTAAACAAAAACATAATACTCTTGATCAATGTAGTTCACAATTCTTGGTTCTAGGATCACTCAAATAATGACCGCGAAGTGCCACCAGACTTAACCAAGAGGCGAAAAGAGGAAAATGGAACAAGTAAGTAGACTTGCTAATACTTTTGAAGCAGTCATCAAAGTGAACTGGAAAAGGCTTTCATGATTCTCTTTTGTAATTTTAGTGGGGGTTTCAAAACACAAAAGTGAAAGTCCATGTGAATCTCCTTATCCAAATGAGAAAGACAAGGAAAAAAATAAATCAAAATCTTCAGGCAAAGAAAAAGGCAGTGATTCATTTAAATCTGAAAAGATGGATAAAATCTCCTCCGGTGGCAAAAAGGTAAAGTTTGAAAACAAAGAATACTTTTTTTAGAAAAATCAACCCTTTGAAAATATAGCATATATTGAAAGTCAATAGTGTAATTACTTGGGAGCGGGAAGAGGAGGCAGGCATTGGGGCAACCCAGGTTATCTGAAGCTTCTCAACCAGTGGAGTTTCACATTATTGGGTGGGTAGAATTAACCTATGAAATTCCTTTTTTCTCCATTCCACTTCTAAATTCTCTTCATTGAGATTCGGTCTTTATGTTTCTTTTTTCCTCCACCCCCAATTCTTTGCTTTTGTTTCTCTTCATTCATGAGATTAAAGTATTCTCCCTGATTATTACACTGTCTTAAAGTCTTTATTAGTTGTGATTTTAAGCATTTTTAATAATGTTTTCTCCTATTAAGCTAATGTGTTTGTAAATTATATTTCGTTTTCAAATTTAGTATAGTGTGCACTCCCTTATGTACTAATGGATGTTATTCAAAATAAATATCATACATCTGCCATAAAATAAGCAAGCCATTACTGAACTATGAAGTGTTTACAAAGCATTATTATGATATATATTCAAAATATATGCCGTATTTTCATAGTTCTTAAGCAACTTTGGAAAATAAGGTGAAAGCTTAAAAATTTCTATATGCTTTAGAAGAGAGGCTGCTTTAAATAAATACTCCTTTAATTGAGGTAAAATTCACACAACTTAAAATTAACCATTTTAAAGTATACAATTCAGAGACAGTGTATTTACAATCTTGTGCAGTCATCATCTTTATTTAGTTTTAAAACATTTTCATCATCCTAAAGGGGAGAATTCCATACCCTTTAAGCAATCATTTTTCATTTTCCTTTCCCTTTAGCTCCTCACAACTGCTCATCTGCTCTGTTTCTATGGATTTGTTAATTTTTGATATTTTGTATAAATGGAATTGTATAATGTGGCCTTCTCTGGCTTCTTTCACTTAGCTACTGTTTTTGAGATTCTTTCATGGTATACATAGCATGTATCAGTACTCCATTTCTTTTTATTGCTAAATAATTTTCCCTTCTGTGAATATATCACAGTTTATCCATTCACCAGTTGACAGACTGCATTTGTCAGTGATGCTGCTATGAACATTTGTGTGATGCTGTGAAGTAATTTGTTTGAATATCTGTTTTCAATTTTAGTGTATACCCAGGAGTAGAATTTCTGGGTTATGTGGTAATGCTATATTTAACTTTTGGAGGAACTGCTAAAATGTTTTCCACAGTGTGTGTACAGTGTACGTGTACATTTCTGCCAGCAGTGTATGAGTATGCCAGTTTTTCTACATCCTTGCCAATACTTTGTTTTTATTTTTTTATTTAGTTTTTTATTATAGCCATACAAGTGGGTGTAAAGTGGTATCTCATTGTGGTTTTAATTTCACATTTTCCTAATGATTAAAAATGTTGAGCATCTTTTCATGTGCTTGTTGACCATTTGTTTATCCTCTTTGGGGAAATCTATTCAGATGCTCTGGCTATTTTTTAATTGGATTGTTTGTCTTTTTGTTGCTCGGTTGTAAGAAGTCTTTATATATAGTCTGCATACCAGACCCTTATGAAACATGATTTTGCAAGTATTTTCTTCCATTTCAAAGGCTATCTTTTTTCTTTCTTGATAGTGTTCTTTGATTTGTGAAAGTTTTTTTTTTAAAGATTTATTTATGCATCCAAAAACTGGGGTGTAGGTCAGAGGTGTGGGGTGGTGAGAAGATTCACCAGAGACAGGGTGGGGAGCAGAATAAGCAGATCACTGAAGTAACACTGCTGAGGGGAACAGTGGGAGAGACAGGAGAGGTCTGCTGCGCCATGTGGGAAGCTCCCTGCCGGGGATCTAACTCCGCTGCAGTGGCTGTGGACAGCCTCAGAGACTGAGACTGAACCCCTGTGCCGCCAAGGAGGCCCGACTCAAGGAAGATTTTTTTACTTTTGATGAAGTCCAATATTCTTCTTTCATTGCTTGTGCTTTTGTTGTCATATTAAATTTTTGAAAAATAAATTATTACTTGGGGGTGATGAAATGGAATTTTAAGCTGATTTTTATATTTTGTTTTCCCATTTTTTATAGGAATCCAGGCATGATAAAGAAAAGATAGAAAAGAAAGAGAAACGGGACAGTTCAGGAGGAAAGGAAGAGAAGAAACAATATCCTTTTTCATTTTATTAATGTTTTATATCAGTGTACTGGAAAGCTTAGTTACTGATCATATTTAGAATTGTACTCTTGTTTGTATTACCTGGTCTAAGTGCTTAAGGGTGTATTAGCTTTTAACTGTTCTCTCTAGTTAACCCTCACAAATATATGGTATGTGATATATGTGTTTTTTAACTGCTGTGGTGATTGAGGTTATTTTATGCCACCAAGAGATTTAGAGTCCCTCTGACTGTTTTATCATCTGGAGGTAGAAAGAGAACAGAATTTCTTGGCCTGGGGGTATGGAGAATAGAAGGCAAGATGATGCATAGATGAGTATAGCTGGTAAAATTTGAGGCTACCAGGTTGGTCAGAGCCAATTAGATCCTGCAAGCTGAGGGAATGAGCCAAAAGCTGAGACATCATTCTTCTTTCTTTTTTCCCCCAAAGTTGTTTTCCCTTAATTTGTCATCTACTCATAAGTCCTCAGACAAGCACAGATAATGACGACTTTCAATCAAGGTGAGTGTTCTTTCACCTCCTTTTCATTTAAAGATAGATCATAAAATGAGGTCTAATATTACTGAAGAAACTTGATCCATTTTGCAAGATAAAACTAGAATTTTTCACCTAAATATAATGATCAGATCTTTTGGGTATAGATGCAAAACAAGCTTCACAGTTATTTTAAGCTGTCTTCATTTTAAGTTTGCTGATTAGCCATATGTTGTGTTTTTTTTTTTTTATTGCACCAAGATGTATTTAAGAACATCTGGCTTTCTCTTTGCCATTCCCATTTTCTCTGGATAATTAGTTACCTTTTTAAAGTACCTTTAGCTTTGTCAGTGGTAGTGATATCTACATTTTACAGATGAAGAAACTAAACTGAAACTCTTGACAGGCTAAGTTGAAGAGGGTGAAAGAGATACTAGGTGACAGAGCCAATACTCAAACACAGGTCTTCATACGTGTTCTCTGTTCTTCTGTTTGCCTTTCACGCAGACATGCCAGAGATTTTCATTTTTAAGTTTTTGTGTTTTATTACCCCTATCACTGCCTCTGTTTTTGGAAAACTAAAATATATGGTCTATGCTTTTAGTTCTGAGTTTAAAATATGCAACATTTTTTTCAAGATAGTTATTATGCCTTATGTGAAATTTAAAAAGTGTCTTAACCATCGTAAATAAATTGTATCTCCTTAGTGGACAGTGTGTTCAGAACCTATTGTAGTCTATTTTTAGCATTCAGATCATCATTTGAATAGTTTGGTGATGTCATGGGATTATTGAGGTCTGTAGGATGATTTGCCCTTTGCATTTAATGGTTTGAGGTGGCTGTAATTGAAGTTGTTGATTCTTTTCTATAGCCCCATAGCCCCATTTTTTTTTCTGTTAGCTGTCACTTCTTAATGACATCAAGTACACTTGCTCTCTTCCCTAATATTATTTTCTACTTCTCATCTTTCCTGAAACCATACTGATAACCAAAACTGTGTATAGTTGTTTAAGAGTGAGAAATGTAAGAGTCCCTTCTGTGTAAGATTTGAGCTTTAGGATATGAATTTCATCATATTTATTTTGGCTGCAAAGCAAGGATTTGAGGCTGCCAGATAGGTAACCTCCTGACAAGTGGTGTGCTTTTTCTGCTTTGTTAGTCTGTGCCTGTTATCTGAGTAGAGTAGGGTTAATGGGTCATGAGCAAGCATTTAGAATATAATAGTTTTTTTTAAATTAGGATTATTGTAAAAGAAATAATAGAGCCCATTCTTCAGTTCTGACCATCCTAGTCATCCCTAGTAAATTATAAGCTCTTCATCTTTTTTTAAAAAAAAAATCTTCACCTTAACCTTTCTTTTAATTTGACATTTTGCTTTCTACTTTTTGCTTTCATATGAGCTCCTTAGTAAAGGGGAAAAAACGCTCCCATATCCTCATTAAGAATGGGCCAGCCGTTGTCACTGACAACTTCACTGTGATTTTTTACATTCTTTGCTCAATGCATAAATATTCTTTGGTATGTGAAGATTATACTACTGATTTCTTTGCGTTCCTGTTCACATTGGCCATGGGTTTGTAGTTTACCTCTCCGTGTAATCTCTCAGGACCAAAGGCATGAAAAGACTGTGCAGGGTGTTGTTAGATGTTAGTTAGTGGTCTTGCAGCAAAGCTTATCAATTCAGATAGCCTTTTAACATATATTCAGCCTCATGTCCACCCTGTTTAATTGCTTGTTGACAATAATGTGCTGTACCTTCTTGCGTAGACTCTTAATTTTGTAAGACTCTGGCTGTTGTGGTGGCCTCCTTCTATTGGATACATTTTAAGGTCTGTTCAGGTCTGTTATTTTTCCTTTTCCTCTAGAAAATTTCTGGTTGGCACCATCTACCTTTAGGTTACTTCAAATCTGCTCCTCCTTGCACCTGTTAAAATTGATTGTACATTTTTATATTCAAGGATCTCAATTGTAAGATTCATTATTGATATCTGGAACTGTTTTTATTTTAATTGAGGTGACATTAATTTATAACACTGTATGGGTTTTAGGAATACATTTTGTCACCTCAGCAACTGCATATATCTCACTAATACCCATCACCAACCAATTCGCACTTCTACCCATTCCCTCCCTCCTCTTCCACCTCTGGTAACCACCATTTTGTTGCCAGAGTATAAGGGTTTGTTTCTGTTTTTTTTTTCTGTTTGCTTGCTTGCTTGCTTTTTTTTCTTCATTATATAGTGAAATTATACAGTATCTGTCTTTTCCTTGTGATTTATTTCACTGAGCATAATCCCATCAAGGTCTACATTGTTGCAGATGGCTAGAATTCATCTATTTTTATGACTGACTGGCACTATTCCACTGTGTAAATATACCACATTTTCTTTATTTACCCATCATCCAGTGCTTGTGTTGTTTCCATATTTGATTATTGTGATTGGGGGTGCATGTCTTTTTGAGTTAGTGTTTCAATACTCAGAGGTGGGATTCAGGATCACATGGTAATTCTATTTTGAACTTTTTTTATTTTGTGGAACCTCCATCCTGTTTTCCTGTTCGTTTTTTTTTTTTTTTGAGGAAGATGGATAGAGAAAGAACATTGATTTATAAGCATCATCCTGACTACAGAAATATTAAAATGATCACATTTAGAGTTAAGAAAATTCAATATATAAATGTGACCCAGATTAAATTCATTCCAAAACCTTCTGTCTGCTTTTCCTTTCTCAACGTTTTTTTAAATTGGTTTTACCTTGTTCCTTAATCTTCCTACTAACTGACATCACTTACACCAGAACCTTCCCTATCCACTTAATGCTGGAACCTCCTACTTAGGTTTGTATGGAAACAGCCTATCTAGCATTCACAAGAGTCTGAAATTCAAAAGTTCAAACTATAATTTGTAGACCTTAGGTTTAGGATCAATCCAAAATACTGGAATCCTTATATCATTAATATAGCTTTAAGGGTGCAGGTTGTATTTATTTTTACTTCTTATTCACAAGTTAATAGTTCTCAGGAAACAATAAGAAGTGTATGTGTGCGTAATTCTGAAGCTTAATGCAACTTACCAAGAAGGACTTTTTAAAATCCTAGCTCACTTTTCTTCTCAAGATCATGTTCTCTTTCCTCACAGGTGTGTGTTTCCCTACTTGTGTTCTCTTAGGAAATATGTAGATATAGTCTCATATTTTGACATGTGCAATGTCCAGCGAGAGGGAGCTTAGTAAATCTGTCATGTCATGTTTCTGTCTCATCGTCTAGATGTGAAGTCCTTTCTGCTTTTGTTCCTCATCATCTGTTACTTGGTATTGCTAGGGTCTTTGTTTAAATTCATCTTACCTCCTTGATTGAGTCTCTTGAACACTACTAGGTACTT
Organism: Scalopus aquaticus; assembly: GCA_004024925.1. Lineage (NCBI taxonomy): Eukaryota > Metazoa > Chordata > Mammalia > Eulipotyphla > Talpidae > Scalopus > Scalopus aquaticus. The sequence goes on along the minus strand of PVIJ01000382.1, from coordinate 282,079 downwards.
TGCCTTTAACATTTTCCCCTAATTTAATCTTCAAAAATTCCTCTTATTAAAATTTTCTTCTTAGACCCATCAGTTACCATCTCAATTTAATTTGATATGCATGGCCCTCCATTTTTTCAATTAAATTTAAGGAGTCATGCTCAGTGAAATAAGCCAGAAGGAAAAAGAAAAATATTGAATGGTTTCACTTATAGGAGGAATATAGGGGAACCAAATAAGGAATCACAAGGAAAAAATAACAATAACAATAATTTAAAAAAAAAAACAACAAAACTAGTAGGCAACCATAAATAAGAGACATTCTGTGAGGGAGGGGGAGGAAAAGGGATCAAAACAGGGAATGGTTCACGGGTGAACTGGTGGTGGGGATTTTATGGGAATACACAGTGATGTAGAAAATATAAATAAAAAACATATGTAAATAAATTTACTTTTTCCCTTACATCATTACTTTTGTACAGTATTTGATTTCGTAGTTCTCCCACCTCCACAGCACCCGTAGCCATCACCATAGTCCCTTGTGCGCGTCCCTTTTTCCACCCTTCTCCCTCCCCTGCTATGTGCCTTAGATCTGTGGTCCGCTTGTAAGTTTTGTCTTTTTCCTGACCCTTTGTTCGGTTTCTCTATATTCTCCATGTAAGTGAAACCATCTAATACTTACCCCTTTCCTTCTGACTTATTTCGCTTAACATAATCCCGTCCAGCTCCATCCATGTTGCTGCAAATGGCATGAGTTCATCTTTCTTTTTTTACTGGGTTGTTTGCTTGGTTTTTGTTGAGTTGTGTAACTTCTTTGTAGATCTTTGATATCAGTCCCTTATCAGTTGGTGGTGTGCAAATATTTTTCTCCCAGTCAGTAGGGTATCTCTTTGTTTTGGTTAATGTCTCTTTTGATGTATAGAAGCTTTTTAGTTTGCTGTAGTCACAGCTGTTTATCTTCCCCTTTGACTGTCCCTTTTGATTTTCTTCATTGCTTCCTGAGTCCTCAGAGGTATTTCCTAGGTTTATGTCATGGAGCGTTTTGCCTATATTTTCTTCTATATATTTTATGATTTCAGGTCTTACATCCATTTGGAGCTGATTTTTGTGTGTGGTGTGAGATAGTAGTTTAGAATCATTCTTTTGCATGTGGGGGCCCAGTTTTCCCAGCACTATTGAAGAGGCTTTCCTTGTTCAGGTGTATATTCTTTGTTTTTTTGTCATAGATTAGTTGACCGTGTATGTGTGGGTTTATTTCTGTGTGGCCCTCAGTTTTGAATGTTGGGGTCAGCTAACTTTTGAGAGGTGTTTTGTGAGCCTGATGCTGTGCTAAACTGGACTGGTTCCCAGAGCTTGAGAAGCTCGGTCTTCTTGGACTTTGGTTCTTGATTTCAAAGAAAGTTGGCAGTAAGTTCTGTCCATCTGTATTTGTGCTATACTACACTGCATTCCTGGTCTAATCCTCTACTCCAGTATAGTCTAATATATTTTTCAGGCCCATCTCTTACCTCAGTCTCCTGCATGTACCTTGGCTCTTTTATCCAGACGCAAGGTTGCAATTCTCAGCTCTTGCACAGAATGTGTGGCTTGTTAGATGCCTTTTTTGGCCTCACACAATATTTAATATATTTTAAAATTGGTTTCCTTTGTAAATCAGAAGAGTTGACAGAATTTAAATTTCAGTTTCGCTTGAAGAATTGGAACATCTGGCAACATTGTGTCCTGATTGCTACATGGCAGCAATCACCTGGATCTGCTTCCCTGCTTCCCCCATTAGGTAGAGATTGGATTTTTTTCCAGTTTAGCTCAATTTTCATTACACACTAGCCCTTTTAAACAATTGGTTTTGTCAATTCCTATTCTGAGCCTTTTTTCTTTAGTCCATACTTGGAAACTGATCTCCTAGATGCTCAAAGGTTGCTTATTTTAGATTGTGTTGCCATGTTGAGACATAGTCCTAGATTCTAGTAATACATGTTGGAGTAGGGAATGTTCAATTAAATTTTCTTTCATGTTGCTGTGTGTATGATTGTGTGTGTGAGCTTGTCTACAGAGTCCTAGTCACTGATTCCTATGTACATGAGTGTGTTACTTACCCCTCTCCTTAGATTGTGCTCTTGTTGAAAGCAGTAACTTCATCCCTTCTAATCAATCAAGTGCTTGTCTGACCTTCTATGTTTCATATACTCTTAACTTTACGTGGAAAGCTATGTACAGAAGTATTAAGTATATATCTTCAGATTGATGAGAAAACAGCATTGACCTTTTCTGTCATCAGAAGACGTTCCAGTGTATTTATAGTATTTGGTAGTATATTCACATTGTTAAGTTGCTTTGTATGCTGCAGCATATTTTTTGAGGGCAGGCTTATGTTTTAATTTTAGTATGTATATATAGTAATAGTTAAATGTTTATAAAAGTTAGGAAATTTAAATGATAGGCACAAGCTGTTTTTCTCTTTATTGTAATCATCTCTTTACTCTCTAAAAGTACTGGGCGTTGAGTTCTGTGCACTGGTATTCATAGACACCAAACAGTTGGAATGAACAGGAGGAATTTTCTCTTTTCCACTTAAGGTGGATATAATCTCTAGAAGGGGTTATTTTTTATGTGGACATAGGTACAAACACTTAAAAAAGGCTCCCATGCCACATTTACCTCAGTGTGACTATCCCATACACACACATTTATCTTGCGAGGCATCCCTAGTGCAGCTGAGATTCAGTTCAGCAGAATCCCAGTTTTAATTCTATGTTAGATTTTATCCAGGAAGACCATCTCAGCCACTGTGTTTGCTGTGATCAGGATTCTTAGGCACCAGTCTAAGGGTAATGAAGGAGTAAAGTAGAAGTAGGATGACTATCCCTGTGTTTTTCTCCTCGTAAATATTCATTTGACTTTTTAACTTTTTTAACTGTCAACTTCGTCCATATGTGCCTTTGTGTTTGGTGTGGAGGGGAGGGAGAGGGAGGGATAGAGAGAAAGAGAAGAGGGAAGGACGGGAGAGTAGTGAGAGAGAATGAGAATACTAGGATCATGAAATCCTGACAGCCTCTCACACAGTTTAGGGAACTAAATAATTCTGGGATGCCTCCTTTGAGGTGAAGACACTCAACCAAAAAAAATATATCAGTTTTGGTGGACTTGTATTTTATAGTGTCTCTTAAAAATTTTTGTTGCCGTCAATGGCAATCCATCATCATAGATGAGGAATCTATGAACTATTGAAACATTTCTTATGACCTTTTTGGTAAATTTGATCATAAAATTAGAATATGTGTGTGTAAGTGTGTTTATGAAAACATACCTCTGATAAGAGGGCTGGTTTTGTATTTGCCTTTCTACTCTGCATTGCTCACCAGTCTGGCTGTTCTTTTCTCTACATCACTTTACTTTCCAAATTTGTATCTTGCTGTCACAGCTCTCTGTAAAATAACATCATTTAAAATCAGCTGTCTCAACTCTGAAAGGGTACTTTTGGGGGACAATTCATGCATAGTTTCTGATGCCCTGACAAACAAGAAAGGCATGTTGGAACATAGGGAAATTCCAACTATAGCAGGGCCTATTTCTGACCAAAAAAAAAAAACCCCAAAATGAAAGAAAACTGAAAGGGAAAGTAAAAGTCTCAGGAGGTCCAGCTAATTCCCAGTAAAAAGTGATGTTCACAAATGTAATCTTGTTTTAGTAGAGTTGGAAGGCCACCTTTTGTGGGAATTTGAATTGCAAACATGGTGTTACCCATGCAATTTGTTGCATCAGTAGAGTAGAGGTATCTAGGGTGGAGGAAAGCTACTCTGAATGGAGCCTGAAATAGAAACCCTTGAGAAACATCAGCAGTCCTAGTGGTGAAAAAAAAGGTAGCATAATTCCTTGCATTTAGAGCCTATGCTTTCTTATTTACAATGGTTAAGGTGGCACATATCTTGTTAAAAAGTTAATGAAAAAAAATTTTAGAAGAATATCCCAGGTAATATGGTATAAAGTCATGGTTAATGAGAAGAAAATAGTATTCTGCTGGAAGGTAGAGTCCCGAAGGCTGAGTTTGGCATTGTTTCATCACTCTGTGACTTTCTTCTTGACGGCAGCTAGCTCTTTCTGAAGTTCACTGAACTTGGGGCGGTTTCAAGTTTGTGATCCAACACTTCAGCATTATTTTATAAATATGCTCTGGACACTACTGAGAGACTGACATCCAGTATCCTCTTTCCACTTGCTCTTGTGCTTGCTGATTTGTCATTCCAGGGTATGGACAGACCCCTAAGCTGAAGGTCTCCCGAGGAGGATGCCAGAGCTCCATGCGTCACTCTCAGAACGATATCTCCCATAATTAAGAGCTTCTGGTGCTGTCCATTTAATGGGAATCTGCTTTAAGTCAGAAGATGAATATACACCACCATCCTCTTGATGAGACATTCCAAAGTCACTGATTTTCAGAACATTATTCTCACCTCCAGGCAGTTTCTTGCAGCAAGGCCCCTGTGTGTACAATTTTTACTTGAGACACGCCATCCAGAAGCAGCATCTAATGAAAGTTTCACGAAAATTTCACTAACTGTTTTATTTAGTTCATCCTTCTTTCTCAGAAAGGAGAGGAAATCACCTCCTGGAACCAGTTCCTTAATGATGTAGATAGGCTGTATTTGTGTTTGAACTTCTATAAGTTTGACAATTTGGGGATAATTATATTGCTTGAGGATTTTTGGCTTCTTGTAAAAATTATAATTTCAATTCCTGGGAAAGGTCATCTTTACATGTTTTAACAGCAGCAGCAGTTTTTCCTTTAATCCGTCCTTAAATATGTCAGCAAAGTGTCCATTACCCAGTAAATCTCCTAACGTGATCAAGTCTTTATGATTGAGAACCTGTAGCTTACTCTACTGATGACCCTATAGATGATTGGCCATAATGATGGCCAATAAGATCATAATGATGATCTTATTGAAATATTGATACTTTTTTGCAATTAAAAATTGATAAAAATCACATAACAAAATTCACCATTTTACAGTGGTTTTTATTATCTTGTATAACCACCACCACTGTCTAATTCCAGAACATTTCCATCACCCCACAAAGAGATTCCACTCCTGTTAGCAGTCACTCCTAACTCTCCCCTTCCCAGCCCCTGGACAGCCTAATTGTTTTCTATGGATTCACCTGTTTGGGGGGCATTTCATGAAAATGGAATCATGCAATATGTGATCTTTTGTGTCTAATTTCTTTTACTTAGCATCATGTTTTCAAGATTCATCCATGTTGTAGCATGTATCAGAACTTCATTTCTTTTTATAACTGAATAATATTCCATTGTATGAATGTGTACCACATTTTGTTTATCCATTCATTAGTGATGGACAGGAACAATGACTTTTAAGTATTAAAATTGTAAGTTCAACATTAGTGTATCCACAATTATAATTGGTAATGTCAAGGTTACAAATGATGTGAACAGAATGCTGTATAGAAACGATATGTAAATTATTTGTTAGCATTTCATGCAAGTGTGATTATTTTCTAAGGCCCTTCTAGCTCTGGTTTTATGAAATATGTGAATGTAGTATTTTCATCAATAAAGTTTAATGCGTTAAGCATTAGTTTAAAATTTAAACGCAAACAATGTCAGGCAGATAAAGTTATTTGCCACATGTTGTAATGATCATGTCTTGAAATTATTTCAATATGCAGTATTTGAAAAATGTCAATACATAAAGGAAAGGAAATGAGTGTAATTAAGTCAATATATTTTTAAAGCAATTTTTATAATTTAGCAGACATTGCATCTTAATATAAGTCACTATTAAAATTGTGTCCTTGTGAAAAAGGTGATGTCATTTTTCTTTTTTTGTTGATCATGTAAAATTGATTCTTTTTCATTGCTATGTGTTCTGTTTACTTTTGGCAAGCTATTGCTTGCCCCTGTGGAATGTTTTGCTTATTTCTATTTCATCTTTTCCTCCCTCCTTTTCCACCTGCTCTTTCTCACACACAGAATGTTCAATGTTGGTTTTTTTCCTTGAGGAAACTATTGTTAATAGTTTCTAAGAGTAGGCAACGAAAAATACACAGCAATTTCATCCTTATCTAGGGACTCTATTCAAGCCTATGTTATTGGCAATGAATTTTGTTTTTCTTAAATCTTCTTTCCTCTTTCCTCTTCTTCCATCTTTACTCTTTCCTCCTCCTCTTCCTCCTGCCTGCCTTCTCTTTTTCTCTCTCTCTTCCTTCTCCCTCTTCACACCCGTGACTTTCTCTGTTCCTCCCCCTCCCTCCCCCTCCTTCTCTTTCCTCCCTTCCTTTCTTATCTATCAATATAATCACTTTGTTTCTTTCAGGTGAGATTGGAATGAAATTGTTCAGCTGTGACCAGAAATTTATTTTCCTGAGTAGATTGCCAAGAATTATGAATGAAGAGGGCCCATGTGCATCTCCTTAAATTATTCAGTTATCTGCTTAATTGCTCCATGCCGAAAACTTGTTGAGTTGTGCATTACTGTATTTGACTTGTTGCTTAATTTCTACATGTTTATTTTCAGTAAATGGCTGAAAGTGTTAACTGTCCCATATTTTTAGCACAATGTGCTGCATACAGTTTCCAACAAGCAAATAAGGTTACATGTGTACAGAATTTCACTTTGGATTAACTAAATATTGCCTGGGTTTAGTTGAGTTGTTTTTTTTTAATTGTTGTTTGTTTTTTTCAACCTGAAATGCTTCCTTTTTATTGTTTGAAACTGAAAATAAACAATTATTGAACCATTTTGAATTTACCTCATTTTAAAACTCAGTTTAATTTATTATTTGGCCTGTTTTTAATATTAGTCACTAAAAACAAAGTGGGAGCAGTGTCTTATGCAATGCTTAGGAATCATTTTATATAATAGTATGTGTACAACATTAAAACTTGTTTATAAAAGAAAAAGGTACCAGCACTTACTTGTCCCTTGCCATTTTTTCTTGTAATTATGTTAGACAAGTCTGGGGGTGGGGGGGAAATCAAAAGTTAATTGTGTTTTAATTCTACAGCTGCAGGAGCTTTGTATTGCTGAACTTTCATCTGGAAAAGTTTCACAGTGACATTTTTAAAAGAAAATTTTTTTATCTACTGAATTCTACCAGTGTAACCCTTTTTCTAAATAAACAATAGTTTATCAAATGGTTGTATATCATTGTGTATATTGTTGCTTATTCAAAAGAGCAAAGAAACTTAGTAAGATTCCTAGCCCTTTTTTTCATTGCTCAGTCCATGAGCTACACTGGATGACATCTCATCCATAAACATAACAAAATCCTGTTTTCCTTACCTGCGCACCTGGGGTAAATTGGGCTGAGATCATGCCTAGAAATTATGCATTTACTATTCAGTTCCTTAGACTCAGTAATACCTATATAAAGTAAAATCATTTGTAGAATGACAATAAAAACTATAAGTTTTTTAAGGATTGAGAAATGCTGAACATATTTGGGAATTGGCAAAGGGGTATAAATCTGGGTGGCCTTCAGGTAATTATAATTTGGGAAAGTTGAGAAGCACAATAATTACTTATGGGACAATGGTCCATATACTGACAGTTGAGCACACATAAGCATGCCTGGCATATAAAGAAGTGTTATTATGATCTTGACATTGAGAAAATAACTGGTTCACTTCAAAATCGTGTCTGAAACACCAGGAAAGAGCTTTTCAGCTGTTACGTTGCATTCACATTTTGAAGAGTGCATGAATGTGAATTTGAACTAGAAAGTCTGCTACTGCTTAGCATCAGTACCTCTGCTCCCTGTGGCCTCAAATTATTGAACACAGGTGATCTTTGGTTGTGACATTACTACAAATGCTTTGAAGATGGAAAATTCTAACTTTGGATTGAACTGTGCAAATAGAATTTGTTGGAAACGGAAGGCTGCATTTGTGTAGTGATATTTTTAAAAATGAACATCTACTTACCCTGTTAGATACAAAGGAGTGGACAACCTAACCTGTACTTAGAGTGCTTCTGATCTAACTTGAAAATATGGGTCGAATGTGTGCTGTTGGAGGTCAACAAACTTCTGTAGAGGGCAAGGTAGCAAATATTTGAGGCTTTTTAAGACTACATAGGCCCTGTTGCAATTCTTCAGCTCTGCCATGTAGTATGAAAACAGCCATAGATAATAGGTAAACGAATGAACAAAACTGATTCAAGGAAAACTACAAAAAACTTGCCATAGGGAGTTTTACTAGATTTAGTCAAAAAATATTTGAGCATCTCATGTACCACAGGTGGTCATGAGCAAAACACAGTTCTTGTCCTCATGGAACTTCATTCAAACAAGTATTTAATGTTAATGTTTAATATTTGATTAATGTTAGGTTGGAAGGAGGTCCTCATAAAGCCAGTTAATGAGGTTGGGTGAGGTAGGACTTACTGCTTTAGACACAGATTGTGGAATTAAAATGTTCAAAGCATAATATTTTGAGGTAGTTATGATACTATGAATGTTATTGCCAAGTAGCGTGACCAGGAGCTTTTCCTGATTCCCTCACCTATCTTTGAAGCTTTCATGTGAAAGTCATGGTGTGTGCAGGACTTCCCAGGATCTAGGCTTTGAGCTCTAGTGGTAAGTCATAAGCTGACTTGCAGGGTGTTGATGGATTCCCCATCAACTGGGTTTCATCCAATTCTCAAAAATGTAGATGGCAAGTTTGTTATTCTGTGTCTTACTTCAAACCTTTATAGCTAAATGTGAACTTGTCTCTTTCAAGCTTGTGAGAAGTTGGGAGATAGTTGTCCATACATCTGCCTTGTCTTAAGCACTAAGGTTAGAACATGGCACCTCTCATGGTCCATGGTAGAGGCTGCTCTTTATTTCAAAGAAGCATTTCTGTCCAGGATGAGTGAAAATCCTAATAGCCTTACTTTTTTCCCAATTATGTGATTATCTTATTTCTACCAAGAAGGATTTATGAAGCCATATGGTACAATATTTAAAAAGCAAATGAAAAAAGTTGATTTATGGGTATAATTAATACCCCAAGTGAGGTTAATACTCCCAAATGTGTACATCTGGGCCATGAATCAGCTCTAAGAAATTCGACAGGCTACACAGAGATGGTAATATAGTCAGGCACAGGAATTACAGTATCTGTCAAATGAAAAGCCAGTCATGGTGGAGAAGAACATTTCCTAACAGCGAAACCTGAGAGAAACTGCTTTGCATTCTCAAAAAGGAGCCCTGTCTTTTCAGTAAATAGCACAGAGGGATGTATCTTGAAATGGCCTTGAAGGTTAGTTGGTGGCCAACACCTCAACTCATTTTGGTAAGGATATTTCTACCAAGACACCAAAAATATTGGCCCAGTCACCCATTTTTGAGTATTTGTGACAAGTTTCTTAAAATGGGTTTACAGTTGGCTTACTTTTTATAAGCATGTCGTTAAAGGTCAGAAATCTCATGCTGCCATTTGGTAGTTCTCATGATACAGGTATCAATCAAGGTCTCAGTTTAAAGCTGTTCCTAGCCTTTGATTTTGTTTTCATTTTTACGGATACACAGCTCAAAGGCTGCCTCGTAGGTAGAAGGAAACTTAAAATAATACAGCTGCTTCAAAATACAATTTTACTTATCAGAAACATAGTTTAAATGTTTAACTTTTAAAATTTTTGGTAGCATTTCTAGAGATATCAGGGCCAAAGAGATTTTACTGAGTCTAGAGTGGAGAATAAAAAGAGTTGCTCCTTAAAAGATGCTAATTTATGCTAATTATAGAGGTTTTGTATTTATAGACATCAATTGACATGATAAGAATAGCAATAGAAGGGATATTGTAAATAGTGACTAATGGGACTGTGGCAACCTGAGAAGATGCAGTTGAATGTAAGAATAATTGCTTTTGTTTCTGATTCTGAGGTGCCATTTTAGCTTTGCTGACCATTTGTCCAATGGTCAGACTGAAAGCTTAGCTCCTTTGATGTGTTGCTAAATGGAGGTGTGTAATGGGGAAAGAAGGAAAGGAAAGGGTTTTGATTGAGCAAGGGCTCATAAATTTAAGAAATGCATCAGTGCAAGTCGTGAGGTAGCCTTAATTTCAGGGAGAGAGCTAGAAAATGACCGGTACATAACTTGTTGCTTAGGCTGACCTCTGCTTTTTGTAGGTGAGTACCACACTGATAAAGAGGTACTAATACCTCTGTTCTCACAACATTTCAACCAGGATGATGATAGTGAACTATATTCAAGGCCATCATCCTAATTTATTTTTAAATTTTCTTTTCCAGCTGGATTGAGATATAATTAACATATAACATGGTGTAATAAGGTACACAGCATGAGGATTTGATACACACATTGCAAAATGATTACCACAATAGGATGAGTCAACACATTCACATGACCCTAAGTTTGTGCAGTCTAGTAGTCCTTATCTGCTAGGGTTACTTATATCATCATAAAGAACATTTGTGAATTTTAACTGGATAGTCCACTGCTACATACCATTATGTAGACTAATGTAGACTATTTTTGGTGTGTTTTCTGGGATAACTGATCCAAGATGTCAATAATGCAGATAAAAGATCATGCTTATAAGGTAAAAGCAGGAAATGAAATGTCAAATGAATAAGGCATTCATGCTGCATGCTTCTAGGGCTCAGTTAGACTTAAGGTGATGGTTAGTCATCAGGTAAGAATGACCGGGACTAGGTGTGGTTTGGGAAGTCTTTTTTTTTTTAATTCTTTTTGCTTTTTTTGGGGGTGGGGTGGGGAGCAGGTATCTTATTCTCAATAGGTTGCTCTGGGAAGACTTCGTGAAAGATTTGGACATTCAGAAAACCTACTCCAATTTAAAGGGTGTATTAGACCTTCACGGGTCTGGTTTAACCCTAAATCGGCACTGGAGGATTGAGAATGTCAAAATTGGAATTCAGATCCTATCCGGTATGGTGCAGAATCCCTGAAGACAACTGTTGTCATACTAGCCCTGGATTGGATCATATCTAGAGGCAAGTGCTTCTGCTGATGGTGTTCCATGATGCCTCTTTTCATGACTGACTCTGACATCACCAGTCTTTTTATTGTCTTAATCAGTGTTCATCTAATTTTTCATGTCTGCAGGTAACTGAAAAGTTAGTGCCTTTATGTCAAGATGACTTTCCTTTTCCATTTCCCCTGAGTGGGGATGAGCTCCACTCACACTGCCTCACTTTGTCTTCACAATATCCTTTTGCTAATGAACTAAATCTGACAATATATGCAAGATACATTAAGAGGTCCTAGTACATGGGAGGTACTCAATAACTGTTGGCAATTGTTATTAGTGGTAATATTTATACCAATAGTTTAATAACTGGGAGTCATGAAAATTAAAATAATTGAGAAACTGTAGAATCCCTTCTCCCAATCAACTGAATCAGATTCTCTTTGTGGCAAGGGCCTAGAGTGTTTTTAAACACAATTCCTTAGGGTCCTCCCTGGTGGCCTAGGGGTTAAATCTCAGTGCTATCACGTGACAGCCTGCATTCAATCCTGGCCAGGGAGCTGACCCACATGGCGCAGCGGACCTCTCCTGCATGGCCCACTGCTCTCCTCAGCAGTGTATTTCAGTAGATCTGCTTATTCTGTTCCTCACTCTGTCTCTGGTGAATCCTCTCACCCCCCACACCTCTGGCCTACACCCCAGTTCTACGCAAAAATATAAAATCTTTAAAAACAGTTCCTAGGGTGATTCTAATGTAAGGACCGTATTTGAAAATTAAGAGTTTGACCAGTCTGCAATCCCAGCATCCCTTGAGTTCTTACCTGAATTAGGTAACAGAACCTGTCCAAAGGTTTATTTCTGGGGGTGATAAGTATATTAGGTCTCAGGGACAACCCATGTTTAGCAAGAATATTTTAAAAATTAGCGACAGCCTCTGTCCTGAGATCAGAATTCATGCACTCTGCTAGTCCATGCTGCCCTCATTTACTCTTACTAACTGCTTCTCCAGCCTACCTGTACTAACCTTCCTGGATTTAACCTCTTGTTAGCTGAGCAAGAGCCTGGTATTGTTAGCAAACATTTATCATCATGGTAAGCAGTTTGGAGTTGAGAGCTGCCTTTAACACCACTTGCACCTTCTTTACCTTGTATCTCAGTGGTTCACCTTTTTGTGACTGGAGTTGTCTTCAGGGCTGGGTGTCGTCTCGCGCGCCTTGTTTCTACTTGCACACTATCCTGATGTTGCTTGGTGGATGTTCATTTAAGTATGATAATTCTATGCTTTAACTGTCCCTCTAACCACTACTCCAGCTGCACACTGCAAATTTGATGTGTGGTATTTCCATTTTCATTCCGCTCAAAGTATCTTCCAATTTGTCCTGTTATTTGTTCTTGGACCCATGTGTTACTTAGAAGTGGATTGCTTTAATTTCCAAGCATTTGCAGATTTTCCAGATAGCCTTCTGTTACTGATATCCACTTTAGTTTTGTTGTGGTGAAAGAACATACTCTGAATTATTTAAATTCTCTTAAATTTTCTTAGATTTGTGGGCCAGCGGTTGATCTACCATGGTGAATATTACATGCACTCTTGAAAATAATGTGTATTCTGTTCTTGTTGGATGTAGTGGTCTATAAATACCAGTAAGTCAAGTTGGTTAGTGGTTTTCCAAATCTTTTCTTCTGAAATCTTGCTGATTTTCTGTCTGCCTGGCCTGTCAGTTACTGAGAAGTGCATCTTGAATTTTGCAAATTTAATTATGGATGTTTCTTATTTTTCTTTCAATTTTGATTTTGCAACATTTTGCTTTATGTGTTTTGGTACTTTGTGATTAGATATATATACATTTAGGATTATGTGTTCTTAGTGAATTAACCCCTTTGTCAAAATGGAATACTCTTCTTTATCCCCGGTAACACTCCTCATTTTAAAATATGCTTTAATGTTACTATAGCCGCTCCAGCCTTTGTTGGTATTTGCATGATATATTTTTCCATCCTTTCCTTTTATATTGAACATGGGCTTCTTGCTTTTTTAATCCCATTTGACACTCTCTGCTTTTTAATTGGGGTGTCTAGGTCACACATTCGGTGTCACTGTTGATGTGGTTGGCTTTAAATCTGCTTTTTATTTGTTTACTATTTGTCCCATCTTTTCTTCCATCTTCCACTTTTCCTGTCTTCTTTTACATATATTGTGCTTCCGTTTCCTCCTTGGTAAAACGAGGCTAATAATAACAATTCTCATAAGATTATCCCAAGGTTCAAATGAAATTACACAGTGGTGCTTGGCATATATTTATATGGAGCTTCCTTTTTAAAAAAATCAGAAGATAGAGAACTCTCTGGGATATTAACTCGCCAAAGGGTGTTGGTTCTAGACTTGTTATGTATACACATAAATGAGGTAGGGGTGGACAGTGAAAAGCCCTGGTTCCAAAGTGTCTCCTCTACTGGCTACCTGTGGTATATGAAATTCTCACAGTTAAGCTCTTTACAGGTACTTCTGGAAATGTGCATATTGGTTAAATTAAGGCATTGTTTGTGCTTGGGGCGGCAATCAATTCTGACACACAAGTGATTTCTGATGATAGATCATCCATGCGCCCGTATTTCCTAGGAAAACACTGAGAGGTTTTGCCTAGATAAAAGTCAGGGAAAGGGACATGGCTTGATTTTGAAAGAGTGCCACTGTTGGCACCTCACATAATGCTTGAAGGGGAGAGGAGAAAGTTGCCAAAATGACCTGGACTACATGATGGTTTAACCTTGGGCTGATCTGTGAAGGTAAGCTTCAGGATTTTGTGTTTGCTGGTTTCCTCCAGTTTTATTGTAAGAGGAAAATGTCACACTTTATATTTGTTTCATTCCTGCAATAGTTGACTTGGTAATATTTTACATTTCACTCACCGCCAAAACATGAGGTGGCTGATTTGGAAATCTAAGTGTGTTTTGGGAGCAGTTGTGCATTCTCTTCTTTTGGTGCTTCATTTCAACAGTGTTCTAGAATATAAATTCCAATAGTGCAGGGACTGTTTAAAGCCAGCACTTTACACAGTGCATGACACAGTGTAGCTATCTAAAAATATTTCACTTATTTGTCATTTCCTCCAAATCAATAGAAACCTTTTAATCAGATCAACAAATTATTACTACTTGACTCCCTGCCTTTATTGTGCCTCAGTTCATTTCACTTGGGTCATTAACCTCTTCTAAACAGAACCCCAAACTTTGGCCCTGTGCCTGATCCTATCCCTGGGCTGGCAGAGTATGAAAAGTGCTAGACACTGGTTCAACAGTTGCTCTTCTGGTCCTGCTCCAACCCTGGGTGCAGATTTTGTTAACAGGAATTTTTCTCTTGCCCCTTATAGCTAAGCTCAGCTATGTACTATTGTTCCATGAACATAGTCCTTCCTCTGTTTCCTAATTTGTCTAGAGCTGGTGTTCATATCTCTGACATCTACTGCTCAGCCTACTGTCCTCTCCTTCCACACATATGAAACTAGGGGTTGTGTTTGTGTTGAGGAGTTTGAGAGAGTTTAACGACCCTGGGAGAGGATCACTAAGAAAACAGAGGGCACTATACCTAAGCTTAGCATTTTGGGAAATTTTCCTCTGAATTGATCTGAAACAGGAAGGAGGAAAGAGATTCTTTTCCTCTTCTGTACTGCAGCCTTTTGTTCTCAGGACCCAGCAGGCAGACTAATACCAGGGATTGTATGGCTGATGTAGATAGTCTGTATGTTTTTGTGAGCTAGTCTGCGACCCTAACCACCTTTGTTCTTATGGACAAATACCCTCTGAGTTTCAAGCAGCTAACTTTCAAATAAAATTGGGAATACAACCCATTGATAAATTGAAGATGATTGGTAGGTTAATCCTATTCTCCTTTCTTTATCAAGGAGACCGAGTAAATAAATTTCCAGGTTGGCCTCTATACAGCGATGAGGGCCACTCCTTTCCTATAACTCTGGACAAGTAGCAGAGAATGTTTTTTTCCCCCCAAGGTTGATATAATTATTTTTAATGCTGAGTTGGCTGTAGAAATTCTTTTTCTGGTACTTTAATTTTGGTGGTGGTGACCACTATTTTGGAAATGGTATTAGTTTAGAACAGCTTTCCAAAAATATTAGAGTTCAATTTTTTTTCAAATACATTCTTTTATTATTAAAATACTTATTGAGGAAATTTACATGACGGATTTTCCCAGGGTCTCTTCAATTGTTTCATTTTCTTGGCAGATATACAATGTAGATGTGTAATGCCCTAGAACAGGAATAGCGTAACCTTTGAAAAAAGAACATTATGGGTAATAAAAGCTATCAACCAGAGGGACCTTTCATGTAATCATACTCCCAATCATTTTAGAGCTAGTATGTTGAAAGATGAAGTCATTAGGAATATTTCAGGGGGCACATCTCACTGCTCCCTGCGGGGTATGTCCAGGGAAATGCTAACTCTGCCTACTGGTCCAAAAACTCTTTCTGAAAGTAAGAAATACATGTCCAACATGCTTTCTCTGCATTAGTGAAGCATTAAAATTGCTGAAGTATGAAATAAGTGATTTTCCTTTTATGTTTTATCAGAAAGCTTCCTTAGGATATTTTAAAACCATAGTTCAGTTAACAAAACTTCCATTTACCTACCGATCACATTTGGAGAACACACTCAATATCTCAGCTGAGACACATACTAAAACTAAAGTGGTAAGTGACTTTCTATTAAAATTCTGACTCATGTAGCCTAGTTAACTGTCAGCATTATTAACAATATGTCCTCTTTTGAGGAAGGATGGGAGAACACTCTGTTTTAGAGGGGGGCTAAGGGCTTGGTCCAGGAGAAGGTAAAGTAAGATGGCAAGCATTATTTTTTATTTTTTGTTTAATTTTAATTTTTGTTTAATTTAATTTTATTTTAAAACAATTATTTTAATTGTTGGGGGTTACATTTTTGCTCTTCCATATGTGTACTCACCTTCCACCAAACCACTCCTGCCAACACCCCATCTGGATGGAAATCATTCTTATAAGTGCTAAAATGAAGCATTGAAATATCGCTTATTCCATCCTTTTAAAATGTTTAATCCAAAGGCATTTAGAAGTCAGAGAGCGATTAGCCTGTAAGCTAAACATCTTTACTATCCTGGGTACTCCTGGCTCACTTGAACAATAAATATGTTATTGTAAAGTGCTCTAGAGTGCACATGTGAATAATCAAATAATTTTCTCCTTGACTCACACTTTCACTCCTGATCTGCATTTGTCAACAGATTCTAAAACTAACCCAGTCAGATAGTTACTAAGAGGTACTTAAATATAGAAGGAGAGCCTGTTGTTACAGGGAATTCTAGTGAATTATTTCATGAAACAAAGAGCCTTTAGGAAAATGAACGTGCAGTCTTGTGATCTAATTTGAATTTCATATATTGGCTTTTCTGAAAGTGAGGACTAGCTGTATTTTCCCTCTATTTCTCCCCCATGGTTATTATAGCTTTTGTGATGGTTTCTCCTGAATTCTAGAAACTAGGTTTTCTTGCTCCATTTATTCATTTTAGTTATTTGCCATCAGCTTGCAATAATTACAGAATAATCATTTATTCTACAAATGTTGATTGATTATATAGGATGTAGTAGAACCTGTACTTGGTCCTGGGGATCCACAGCAAGCAAGATCCCTCCTGAGGTGCTCACAGTTTGCTAAGGGAAGGAGATAAATCGATGGGCACTTCCTATGCAGTATGAATAGTGCTTTGATAGGAAAAGCCCAGGGTGCTGCGAGACCACAGAGGATGAGTGGAAGGTTAGGGAAAGATGGGTTCAGGGAAAGATTGCTTCGAATAGGTAATGTCTATAAAAGCACAAGTCTCCAAGTAATTTGTTAGTACATGTCAAAGTATTGTTCAACCAATCAATGAAAGAATCAGATATGCAAGAATGCTTGCTCAGAGCATTTGCACAATGGGGAGTCATGTAGTCACTTGAGAGAAGAATGCCAAAATGAGATGACTAAGTGATTCAAAACTGACTAATGCTTTATTGTACAATAAACTGAAATTTTAGGAGGTTATTTACTGAACCAATCACCCTCCAAAAAAGTAAATTACATCTTAATAGTTTCCTGTAAGTTAACCTCTAACTAAATGAAACTAAGAAAACAATTCCATGTATAGCTGGTAATTAGGTGTGAAACCTTAGCAGTAAGGACACCACAGAAAGACTGAACCTCAGCTCTGTTCAAATTCTAGGCTAAGTTAGACACGTGGAAGACTCCATAGGGGCCAGACTAAGTCGTGGTTAACAGTTAGAACAAAGCAGATATATCAGTTGCTACATACCACAAAGGACACAAAGTTTGTAGCTTGAGTTCTGGTATGTCAACTATCTACTAAAATAAAACCCTGAAATTATAAGAACACATCAGAACCCAGAGTAAATACAACATGTGCTTATAATATGTAATATTTATAATACAGTTTCAACCCCAAATACTAGACATTGAAAAGAAAGAAAAAGGTGAGACCCAGGCAGAGCAAAAAAGACAATGACTAGAAACTGACTTAAAGTGGGCCAGAATGTCAGATTTAGCAGACAAAGTCTTATTACAGTTTTCCCACGGCTGCCATGCTGGAATCGGGCAAGCCCAGGAAGGGAAAACCCTTTAAACTCTTAGGAATTTTAGATGTAGGAAACATCCCCTGTGCCCAGGATTCAATATTATACGGTTCATTAGGATCTGTTGCGTCTGGCCTTGGCCATTATTTGTTAACTAGTAGGAGTAGAAGGTCTGTGATGTTGGAGTAGGAGGATTTTTCTTGGTGGCTTTAGGGTGTTGGTTCCATTGTAGGTGTAATTATGCAAAGAAAAGGATACGGGGAAGATTCCTCAAAGAAGCAATTGAAAATAAGATTCTATATGAAAGTACCCACCTTGATCTTGAAAGAAAACAAGCCAATGGCAAGAGCAACAGCTGAACAATCTCAGGCACAGAACACCACATACAACCGAAGTCATGGGAACAAAGCTGAGGGCCGGGCCTCCCTGGTGGCATAGGGGTTAAGTCTCAGCGCTGTCACGCTACCACAGCTGAGGTCTGAGTTTGATTCCCCAGCCAGGGAGCTAACAACACACAAGGCACAGCAGGCCTCTCCTATCTCGCCCGCTGCTCCCCTCAGCAGTGTCCTTCAGTCCATCTGCCTGTTCTGCTCCCCACTCTGTCTCTGGTGAATCCTTTCACCATCTGTACCTCTGGCCTACACCCCAGTTCTATGCATAAATGAATAAATAAATCTTTTTTAAAAAGTTGAGAGCACCTATGCAATACCTTTTATGTACCATTAAGCCTTCAATCAAGCAAATTATGTGTAATTCGTAATAAAAAAGGCTATGATAAATACGTCCAAAGAATTTAAGGAAAATTTTCAAAATTAAGAAAAATTTCTGATGAAAGGAAAATGTATATGTGAATGAGAACATAGCAACAGAAATATAGAAACTACAACAAAAACCAGAAATCCTGGAGCTTTAGAAAAATACATTGATATCTATAGATATAGATTGATCTTTAGATATAGATATCTAAAATATGTATAATTGATATTCCAGAAGAGAAGAAAAAGGGACAAAAAAACTATTTGAAAAAGATAGTGGCTGAAAAATTGAAAGGACACCAACATACCTAATTATTTCTAGTATCCTCTTGCTGAGAGCACTGCGCAATAGGTTACAAAGTAGAGGATCAGCTTTTGGTGCTACCTAGTGGCCACCGAAGTGCCAATGATTATTTGGGCATAAAAAAACACCTTGATGATTTTATTCTTCTTTATCTGAATTTGTGGCTCCTCTCAGAGAAAGGCAACATCAAGAGTTTCTGGTTTATGACACAGATGATTCCAGAAAGAAATTGCCACAGCCTTATCTCTGTTATTAATCAAGAAAAGAACTTTGCAAGAGCCAAAAGGAAAAGTAACAAAGAGAAAGCATTAATAATTTCAGCTACTTTATATCAATGAAAGCCCATATTTATTTAATTATAATATTTACAGTTTTAAAGTGTGCAAAATCAGCACAAATAAACAAGAAAGTTAACAAACCCTTTTGAGTGATTGTATTTGGGTAGGGTGAGAAAAGCAAACACATTTTTGTCATTTGGGTAAAAGAAAATAACACTTTGATCCTCCTGGTGGAGAACAAACTAATAACCACTTTTGTTTCTGAGTTGCCAGCGCTTTACTGCACATAGCTTCTATTTTTGAAACCAGTCTGTTTTAATAGACCTCAATTGGTACACATTTATATGCACACAATGATAGATGACCACACTATTTAAAGCATTAAAGATTAATTTTGAAAAATTAATCTTACAAACATTTTGTTGCCTGGATTTTCCTTGAAATAATAATGCATTTACATATTTATGAGTCAATTAAAAATAAAATTTCATGGTTATCAAGTAGTTTTACTTTTTCTGAATTTCTTCATTTTATTTTCTTTAAAAATCATTGCACTTATATAATACTTGCAGTATATTCCTCACTGTAATAAAATCAAAGAGGAATCATCTACCTTTTTTAAAAAAACAAATGTATCAAATCACTGATTTTTGGGAGGAATCACCTTGATTAGGAATAGTAGATGAACTTGGCGACGAATACTAATTCTTCTTTATTTATGATACTAAAATGCACCATGGAGTTTTCAGTATTGTTTTCTAACAGCTGTTGCTAGCTTGATACCTATTTTCATGTCTTTCTTTGGAGTCTAGCCACCAATTTTGACTAACTCACCTTGTCAATTTCTGAATTGACAGTTTCTGTGAATAAAGAGATTTTTAAAATTAAATTTTAATTGAGGTATTATTGCTTTACAATACTATGTAAATTTTAGGAGTCTAGCTTCACACTTCTACAAACATATACTACACTATGCCCACTACAAAAGGTCTAATTACCATTCACCACTACCCCATTAACATCCTCTTCCTATTCCTCTCACCCCTCCATCTCCTTCCCCTGTGATGATCACTGTTTCTTTGTCAGTCCAGGACTTGTTTTTGTTTTGTTTGTTCATTTAATTCGCTTCTTTATATTTCACAGGTGAGTAAAATCATCCAGTGTTTGTCTTTCTCTTTCTGACTTATTTCACTCAACATTCTCACCTCAAGCTCCATCCGTATTGTCCCAAACGGCAAGATTTCCTTTATAGCGGAGTAGTAGTCCACTGTGCATATATACCACAAGATCTTTATCCTATCATCACTTGATGGGCTCCTAGGTTGAGTCCATGTCTTGGCTATTGAGAATAGTGCTTCGGTGATCATAAAGGTGTATATATCTTTAATTTTTTTGACGTAACATTGCATTAGAACATTATATAGATTTCAGGTGTGTATCATCACAAATCAACATCTGCATAAACTTCACTACTAAAAGTCCAAATTTCTCCACTATGTAATTGATCCCTTTTGCCTTATTTACCCACCTTCCCCCCCTCCTTTCTGGTAACCATTAATTTGGTCTTGTAGACTGAAAATTCAATTTTGTTTTATTAGTTCATCTGTTTGTTGTGTTTATTTATGTACCAAATATGAATAAATTCATATAGTGTTTGTCTTTCTCTATCTGACATATTTCACTCAGCATAGTACCATTAGGACCATCCATGTTATTGCAAGTGACAGGATTTCATCTTTTTCTAGCTGAATAGTATTCCATTGTGTACCCCACATCTTCTTTATCCTGTCATCTCTTGATGGGCATTTAGATTGTTTCCATATCTTGGCTATTGTGAATAGTGCTGTAATGAACACAACAGTACATATATATTTCTGAATTAGCATTTTCAGTTTTTTCAGATAGATACCTAGAAGTGGAATTGCTGGATCATAATATGGTAGTTCTATTTTTAGTTTTTTTGAGGAGTTTCTATACTGTTTTCCATAGTGGCTGTACCAACTTATAGCCTCAAAAACAGTGCACAGGGCTTCCTTTTTCTCCAGAACTTTGCCAACACTTGTTTCTTGTCTTTTGGATAATAGCCTATGGTAGATGTGAGGTGATATCTCATTGTGGTTTTGATTTGCATTGCCCTAATAATAAATGACAATGAACATCTTTACATCTTTACAGGTGCTTGTTGACCATCTGTAAGTCTTCTTTGGAGAGGAGGAATGTTTTTTAGATCCTCTGCCCATTTTTCAATTAGATTGTTTATTTTATTGGTGAGTTGTATGAGTTCTTTATATGTTTTAGATATGAACCCCTTGTGGTATATGATTTACAAATGTCTTCTGCTGTCTAGTAGGTTGCCTACTTTGCTAGCCCTGTGGACCAGAGGTGAATTTACCATGAAGCTAAGAGTCTAAGGAGAGTCTAGTAACATGTTCTCACCGTCATGTTTTTATTAATAGTCGCAGATATAAGATTTAAATAAAAATCAGTTATGACCGGCAACTCTTTCTATCTCATCTTTCCCTTCATCACATTTCCCCCCTTGCTGATTGTTATCAGTTGATGGAAATGCTTTGATTTAGGGCTTAGCGAGACATTATTTGTGAGTTTCAAAATCGTTCCTGTGTTAGGTTATTGATAGTGTAGGATGTATTCAGGAATATTCCTACTTCCCAGGCTGCCCAAAGTGCAAGGCCAGATGTTGTGCTGAAATATCAGATGTGCCTGTGGTGCCTGGCATAGAAAGTGTATGGTTAGTGGAGGGGAAACAAGGTTTGAAATTGTAAAGAGTTTGCTTTTTATCAATGCCTCACTTTGAGTGGATATTTTACTCACACATGATTTTGTAACATCATAAACTGAACATTTGAAAAATATTGCCTCACTGAATCATGCAGATTTCCCAATATTGACCTATTTCATGATTCAATATAAAAATCTCACATTTGTTCCTGTAACCATTGATCTCATCAGATAAGTATTTATGTTTTGGAAAGCTGTCAAGTTCATGGTGGCAGATACAAGTTTTCTAAATTCCAATTTTTACTTGAAAAAACTTGCATTTTGCAATTGGCAAAAAATGCTGTCAGTTGTTTTCTTTTGTTAATTTTAGAGATAGCATCTGTCAAGAGCCCAAGTCTCAGTAACCAAAGTTTGTCAGTAATTGTTTTAAGTAAAAATGGTGTTTTATGAAACAAGGTGCTTTTATTTATTTTTTAATTGAGATATAATTACATATAACACTACTATATTAGTTTCAGGTGTACAACATAATGATTCAATATTTGTAAATGTTGCCTTAAAATTGCAAAAGTGTTTTTGAGGCAATTACTTCACGATGCAGTACAAGTGTGGTATGCACACTCCCCATTTTGTCATATAAAATTAAAAAAACATGAACTCAGGAGTCAATATTTACAGCATTACTATTTCCACTGTCCCATAAAAGACATTCTTTTTTTTTCTTTAAAGATTTATTTTATTTATTCGTACAAGCTGGGTTGTAGGCCAGAGGTGTGTGTGTGTGGGGGTGGTGGTGATGAGAGGATTCACCAGAGACAGAGTGGGGAGCAGAACAGGTGGATTGTCTGAAACACGCTGCTGAGGGGAGCAGCGGGCGAGGCAGGAGAGGTCTGCTGCGCCATGTAGGTCAGCTCCCTGGCCGGGAATCGAACTTGTGCTGTAGTGGCTCTGGATCGCTTCATCGTGCTGAGACTTAACTCCTTGCTCCACCAAGGAGGCCCCCATAAAAGACATTCTTAAGTGCAACAGACATTTTTTATAAAACTGAATATGGTGGTGACAAACAATGACAGCTATCATTGTGTGCCACTTCGTAGTTCCCTAGAGCTGCTGTAACAACCGCTGTGCTCTGGAGGTCAGAACATCAGGAGTCTAAAGTCGCTTTTACTGGGCTGAAAGGAAAGTTTTGGCAAGTCTACACTAACCCCAGAAGTTCAAGGGAAAAATCCATTTCCTTGCTTTTTCCACCTTCCAAAACTAAATTCCTTCATTCCTTGGCTGGTGTTCCCTTCTTCTATCTTCATAGCCAACTGCACAGCATCTAGCTTCAGTCATTACATTGCCTTCTTGTATTCAAATCTTCCTCTGTTTCGACCATCCTGAGTGATGATATTGTCTCTTCCTTTCCAGTCCTAACAGGTGTTGGTGAATTTCCTGTCTATTGCTTTGACTATGACCTCTGGCGCAATGATAAATAATTGTGATAGGTTATCCTTGACAAGGCTATCCTTGCCTTCACCCTAACTTGAATGGGAATGCTTTTAAAATGTCACAATGATCTTTCATATAGGTGTTTGGGAGAGGTTCACTTTTATGTTAAGTTCCCTTCTACTCCTGTTCCAAGCAGTACCCTATACTTAAAGTCTATTGTGTTTCAGTGGTTATCAAAGTATCTCCATTGTATATTGTATTTTGAGGGCCTTTGGCAGCCACTGGTTTGCACAGTTACAATAATATGTAAGACTAAAATATGAGTTAGTTTCAATATAGGTAGCAGTTGAGAGAGGTTTTTGACTTATATTATCTGGATTTGAATCCAACTCCGTCATTAACTAGCTGGGCAAGTCACTTAACATTTTTAAGCCTCAGATTCTCCATTTGCAAAAAAGGTATAATAATGGCATCTACTTTAGAGTCACTTATTGAACAAATATTTATTCAGTCAGTCATGTTTTAAGTACTGGAGACATACCAGTGAAAAATCCACGCCCTCAAAGTGCTCAAAGTGAGGCGCTTTGGTTATGGTGAAGGTTCCCAGTGTTTGTATAGCAGCTGGCATGTGATAAATCCAAAGTAATCATTACATATTGCTGTGATCACACTTGTTATTGCTCTTCTTGAGGATCTTGCATTGCAAATGGTCTAGGTTTGTCCACTAATTCAGTAAATATGTATTTTGCACCTACATATGATAAACACCTTGCTTAGAACTAAGGGCAAAGAATTTTGGGGGAACTATTTTTTCTTGGCCAGATTCCAACATTAAAACATTAATAATGTTGCCTGTGAGATAACTGAGAATCTTTCCTTTTTGTTTGGAAGCATTTGCGGTCTCATCTGACACTTGAAGCAGATTGTCTTTTCAATTAGAAAAATTTTATTATTGAAATTCTCAGATATTTTAAAATACAGTCAAAATAATGTAGTGGACATGCCTATGCTTGCTGTTCGATTTCAGCAATTATTAATGTATAGTCACTGGTGTTTCAGCTACATCTCCACCCACCCTCTCCCATTATTTTGAAACAGCTTCCAGCCAGCCTCTCATTGCATTTGTAGCTATGTTAGTGTGTAGAAGCAGTTCTCTTAATCAGCCCACACAGTCTTGCTGTGACATTCATTCTACTCATATAGCAGAGCTAAGCTTGCAGGGCATGAACACTGAGATGGGTTAAGGAAAATCAGCTATTAATAGGCTCTTTCTTCAGGGTGCAGCCTTGCAGTATCTAAAATAGAACAAGCAAAGGGGGCAAATTTTGATGACCTCCGGTAAAACAGAATTCTAGCCAACATGATTAAATAAAAAGCATATTAATGTCTAAGATTAGGGGTCAAAAAGGTCTTGTCAATCATACAGATATAGATTTATTTATGTATGTATTTATTTAAAAGATTTATTATTTATTTTTGTGTAGAAGAACTGGGGTGAAGGCCAGAGGTGTGGGGGTGAGAGGATTCACCAGAGACAGAGTGGGGAGCAGAACAGGTGGATCGACTGAAATACACTGCTGAGGGGAGCAGCGGGCGAGACACGAGAGGTCTGCTGTGCCATGAGGATCAGCTCCCAGCCCAGGATCCAACTTGTGTCACAGTGGCTGGAGATAGCTTGATAGCACTGAGACTTTAACCCCTGCACCACCAGTGAGGCCCACTATCTCATTTTTTAAAAAAAGAAATTAAATTTAGAGGAAGACATTGTGTTTTGTCTTTCAGTGGATTATAATGTGTTTATGACACCTTTATTTCATTTTTATGGTTGAAAACAAGGAATGAAAGTTTATCACTTTTATTTTTGCCTTTGCTCCCTTCCAGTGTTCCTGAAAACTCAGACTCTGAGTTAGAGCAGGAGTCATCAACCTTTTTTTAAAAGATTTATTTATTTATGCACACAAGCTGGGGTACAGGCCAGAGGCGTGGGGCGGTGAGAGGGTTCACCAGAGACAGAGTGGGGAGCAGAACAGGCAGAATGACAGAAACACACTGCTGAGGGGAGCAGCAGGCAAGGCAGGAGAGGTCTGCCACATCATGTGGGAATCTCCCCGGCCAGGCGTTGAACTCGCGTCACTGCTGCAGACAGCTCCACAGTGCAGTGCTTAATCGCTGCTCCACCAGGGAGGCCCAGGAGTCATCAAACTTTTATTGAAGGTCCAGATAGTAAATATTTTAGATTTTGTGGGCTGTAGGGTCTCTGTCACAGCTACTCAATGTATAATGCACAAGCAGTCATAGACTCTGTACCTAAATGGGTGTGCCTAAGTTCCAATAAAACCTTGGTTATGGATACTGAAATCTGAATTGCATATAATGTATGAATCACAAAATATTCTTCTGACTTCTGTTCAACTGTTACAAAATTTACCAACCTTTTTTAGCTCACAGATCACACATAAAACAGGAGATGAGCTGGGTTTGTCCTACAGGCTACAATTTTTGATCACACGCTTTAGTATTTCAGAAGAGATGGGAGAAATGTCCCATTATGTTTGTTTGACAAAATTCATAAAACAGTTTCATACATATTATTTCATTTCATCTCTGTAACAACTCTATGAAGTGTATATCCTCATCTTCCCAGAAATCTGAGGAATCTGAGGCTCACAGGACTGCCTCAGTCACATTGAAATTATCTGTGGGTCTCACCCCTAGATATTTGGATTTCTTCTTTTTAATATTTATTTATTTATGCATACAAGAACTGGAGTGTAGGCCAGAGGTGCAGGAGGGTGAGAGGATTCACCAGAGACGGAGTGGGGAGTAGGACAGGTAGAACGATTGAAGTACACTGCTGAGGGGAGCAGCGGGGAGACAGGAGAGGTCTGCTGCGCCATGTGGGTCAGCTCCCTGGCCGGGGATGGAACTCAGGCTGCAGTGGCTGCTGATAGTTTCATAGTGCTGTGCTTAACCCACTGCGCCACCAGGGGAAGGTCCCATTGGTCCCAACTTAAGGCTCACAACTGGTTTTGTTTCTCCTTTCCTAGGGGCCATTTGGGAAAGTCTAGTAACATTTTTGGTTGTAAAAGCTGAAGGGGAGGTGGACTGGCATGTAGTGAGTAGAGTC
Source organism: Scalopus aquaticus (assembly GCA_004024925.1). Lineage (NCBI taxonomy): Eukaryota > Metazoa > Chordata > Mammalia > Eulipotyphla > Talpidae > Scalopus > Scalopus aquaticus. The sequence goes on along the minus strand of PVIJ01000382.1, from coordinate 255,901 downwards.
CAGTGATGCTTCTGAACATCCTACAATGCATGGGATGGCCCCTCACAACAAATAATTAGCTGACCACAGTGTAAATTGTGTTCAGAGCTGGTCTGGAGTTTAGGTATTGATCTAAATAAAAAGCTCCTCAAGCGAGTTCTGAGATGACAGCTTGTCGTCTCTTCTCTATCTGTGAGAGGTGTGAGAGCTCGATAACGTGAATAATTCACATCAACCGAAAATTATGAATTTTAAAGAAAATATGATTCTAGCTCTTCGTTGACACCATTTTTTTCTTGAGCTGCTAATGATATGTTAAATAGATGGGTTTTAGGTGCTCCTCTTTTATCTCATTCACTTTTTGAAGTCCTACTGAAGACACTAAAGGCTTAGGTAAGCCTCTCCTTGGTAATGGGGAGGTTTGCAAGAAACAGAGCTTATCTATTTACTTGAAGAGCTCCTGCTCTGAAACACTTGGGAATCTGATTGACTTAGGAAAGACTGGAAGCTTTCCAGAAGGGTATAACTAATTGGTGCTTTCAAAGAAGAATGTACATGTGTGGCCCGAGAGGTATGAATCCAGTGAAGGAAAATGTAGAAAACATAATTTCTTCCAGTTCAGGCTAATGAGAAGGCATGGGGCTTAGGGAATATTAGTGGAGGTTGACTAGGGCATGTGGGAAGCACTCAAGAGAGATACTGGGGAGATTTATAATGCAAAGATTCAAAACAATGAAATACAAAGGGAGAAAGAAAACGCGTGGATCCGTGTTTCTCACAGTGCAGTCTTTGGGTCACTTACAAAAGAACTATCTGGGCTATTTGTCTAAAATATAGATTTTTCAAATCCCACCAACACCTTTCGAATCAAGACTGTCAAGGGGCCCTGGAATCTGCATTTTCCTCAGGCTATCCAATAGTTTCTGAGGTGTTTGAGAAAGCAGTTTGAGAAGCCCTGGTATAAGGAGAATTTCGGCTCTGCTTGGAGGATGATCAAGATGAGTGTAATATGAAATAAAGATGTCCTTTATTAGGAAAGAATGTCTTCCTGAGAAGTTGTGTGTTAAGAGAAGTTTTCTAAATTTACATTTCTTGTAATTGCTCTAGTAGGACTTGTTACTCAAAAGAAGCCAAAGGCTTGCACTTTCGTAAAGTGAATACTCATAGTCAACTGATCTTTTAAAATGTTTGGGGGGATATAACCTACCCTAATCAATATTAGCTAACTTGAAAACAAAATGTAGGTCTTTAAAAATATTCACTTTTATACCTATTTCTGTGATCCTTTAGTATTTTTGCCTTTCACAAAAAATGTTTTGTGTCAATTTTAAGCTTAGAAAATAGAGCAAATTGAGTTTAATTAATTTTGACAACCACGATAACATGCTTGTTATGATTATATAAATGAGATTTTGTGGCTTCCATATCTGTTGTATCTCGTGTTCAAACAAAGATCTCACATTGGAGCAGAAATATGCTGATTAGATGAATGACATTAAGTACAAAATTGTATTGTGCTGGGTGCATTTGAATTTTACACAAAGAGCACTCAGTCTGATTATTCTAGTCACTGATTGCTTTGTCATTCACAGTTTTGATAAATGGTTTAATCATTTAATGAACTGATAATTTGCTATTGCATCAACAAAACATCAAATTGCAAACCTTACTTCTGAAAACTGAAGACTAGTTGAATTCTCATGCATTGCATTCGTTAATAGTGTGTATATATATAATTGTTATAATTTTTTCACTGTCCTTAATCACTTCCACTTGATTTGATAAGGTCCTCTCAGGCTTTCTGTAGCGATTTTCATTTTGACAGGATGATGATAATACATGGCACATTGAGAATTACAGCAACTCCAATAGAGGAGAATAATGACTTTATAGTATGGGAATATAGAGTCCCTATTTAAAAAATCAAATCAGTGGATAAATGAAATGCATTTTCAGCTTGTTTCCAAATTACTGTTGAACGGTGCCATGCCAATCCACAGTGTTTTTGGTATAAAGGAATCCGGAAGAGTATAGAATCTCAGAATTGAAGATTGTTAGAACTGGAAGAAACTTATGACTTCTCAAAGTCAAATTTCTGAAAGGAACATACAATTAACGTAAATGACTGACTGCAACGTAAAGGGGGGTTCCTTTCCCCTCTTGTCTGTGGAAATGTGGCCTATGTTTCCAAATAATCTGATTTTTCAAGGGATGCCATAACTTTTTCATCCTCTTGCTGAGTAGCTACCAAAACCTGGCCCCCCCTTCTCTCCACCACAGCTAACTAGACCAGGGACAGATGCCTGTCCTTGAGGGGTATTGCCCTATCACAGGCGTGCAGCCCATTCTTTTGGCCCAGACTTAACATGAACAGGGACTTATTATTCCCTCAGGAAGTCTGATTCATAACACAAAGGAAAGTTAACAGTTGATTGGTAGCAGAGCAGAAAGAAGTAGACACACCCTCGTTTACAGCACTGTATATGATTCAGAGGTATTGGACCTTACCTAATCAGATGTATGTCACCACATCACCACTAAGGTACCCATAATACTCCACCATAGACCACTGAGCCTTCTCCCCTTTTTTTCTCCCTTCCCCTCCCCCTGGTAGCTTCAATTCTATCAAGAGAAATTAGTATTTTTTGCAGTTAATGACTATAACACCATTATTCAGTAAAGTTGTAGCCTGATCTCACAGTTCACTAAAATAAATTTCAGATGGATTAGTTAAATAACAAAAGAAAAAACCAGAGGAAAAAACAATGTAAATATAATTAAATATGGCACCAAGGAAGAGACCATAAAGGAATAAGATTCGAATGTAGAAACACTTCTATGTGCCAGCGAGAATAGAAAGAAAATGACATACTGATAAAATTTGCATCATATGCTCTGTAAAGAGTATTTACAAATGATTAGAAATCATTTGTAATCACTTCTAAACCCATAAAGAGTATTTATAAACCAATTAAAAAGATGAACAGAGCGATTCCAGAAGAAAAAGGAGCGCAGCGTGAACACGAGGAAGCAAAAGAAAACAAGGAAGCAAGTGAATGATTTAGTCTCAGAGATCAGACACTTCAAGCAAAGGATAGATTCAACCAAAGAAGAAAGAAAAGAAAGAGCCCGGAGCACTCAAAAAAAGGGAAGTCACCCAACACCCTTCTTGCTTATTCTTCCAATATAACGCGCCTGGGCCCACCTGACACGCCCTGGTTGAAACCAGCTTTGTTGACTTTTCCATTAAAGCCAACTTGGACTTGGTGCAGATGGACTTTTGTATGCCAATTGGATCCCTTGTATAGCTAACTGTGTAATGGCTGAAATTGAGAAATTGGGACAGAGTGGCTCTCGGGTCCCCAAGGATCCAAGATTTGAACCATTACCATGCACACACAGAGGTGACTGCTTAGTACAGAGAATAACTCGGCACACATGCTACACTGTGCCCATGGTTGACCTGGACCTTAAGCTCAGACAGAAGATTCCTGGAGGTTCTGTCCTGTACATTTCTAATCATAGATACAATGTTGAGTGGGTGCAGATGATTATGGAGACCCTCGTTTTTAATTCTTACAAGACCAAGTTCCTCTGCCTTCCTTCATCCAACTTCCTCTGTCATATATTCGATTAAACATGCAACAGCACGAATTGTTGTAATTTCCACTCCCCTATTTGCTCTGTTAGGAGCTGAGTATGATTAAATACACCCACTTTTTGATATTGCTTTGAAAATGAAAAAAAATGTTATTTTAAAAAGGGACAAAGATAATGACAGTTAATTTAGAAAGGAACACATGCAAATAACCAATGAAAAATGCAGTTCAAATTCACTGATAATAAAAAAAATTAAAATCAAACAGAATATCTCGGCATTACATTATTTTCCCCTAGTTTTGTCTATCATTGACAAAGGAAAAAAGTAATGATAATACCCCGAGTTGATCTGGGCACTGGTAAATAAGTACTTTCAAATAAAACTGCTGGGAGAATAGATTGGCGTAATTTTTCTGGAGGGTAATTTAGCAATGTATTTCAAAAGTATTAAATGTGCATGCTCTTTTAAAATTTTTTATCAAGATAATGTTGGTTTATAATATTATGTAGGTTTCAGGTATATTGCTTTACAGTTTCACATCAATATGTGCTACATTATCATCTCCACCAAAAGTCTAGTTTCCATTCCCCACCATAAAATTAAGCCTCTTTAGCTGATTTGCCCAGCCCTATCCCTCTGGTGAGCACTATTTTGTTCTCATAATCCAGGAGTTTTTGTTTTGCTTTGTTTGTTCATTTGCTTTTTTTTTTAAAGTTCAGGTGCACAGTTTTATATTTTGACATCTGTGTGTACTGTATTATGATGTCCACCAAAAGTCTACTTTCCATCTACTACCAAACAATTAACCCTCTTTACCCATTTTATCAACCTACACATCCCCCTTCCCCTTTTGTAACCATCATTCTGTTGTCAGAATCTAAGGTTTTGGTTTTTTTTTTTGTTTGTTTGTTTGCTTTGTTCTGCCCCCCCCCCCAGAAATTGTATTTTATTCATAAAATTATTTTCATAAAAATGCTTTGTTTATCTTCCACATGAGTGAAATCATATGGTATTTGTTCTCCATCTGATTTATTTCACTTAGCATAATCTCCTCAAGGTTCATTCATGCCACAAATGGCAAGATTTTATTTTTTTATAACTGAGTAATATTCCAATATGTCTATATACCACATTCTTTTAAAAATTTTATACTAAATATTGTTTGAGGCAACATTGCTTTATGGTATTGTATGTGATTTAGGAGTGCAGGCTCATTCTTCTTCAAATAAATGTTGCTTTACCGTGCCTACCACCAAAATACCAATAACCATCCACCACAGTTCATTGGACTCCCTCCACCCTTTATTCCTGCAATCCCTAGCCTCAGCTATGTGGTCTTTTCCCAAGGGTTTGTTCTGGTTTGGTTTTTGCTATTTCTTTGCTTTGTGTCTTTTCCATATATAAATGAAATTGTTGTATGCCACATCTTTATCAGCTCATCTGTCAGTGGGCACTGAGGTTGCTTCCATATGGCTATTGTGAATAATGCTGCAGTGAACATAGGTGTGCATATATGTTTTTGACAGTTGTTGTATTCCTTGGGTAAATACCCAGAAGTGTCATATGATAATTCTATTCTTCATTTTGTTTTTTTAGGAACCCTCATACCTGTTTTCTATAGTGGCTGCACTAACCAACAGTGTACAAAAAGGTTCCCCTTTCTCCACATCCTCCCTAACACTTGATGTTTCTTATTTTTTGATAACAGTCATTCTAAGAGGTGTGAGGTGGTCTCATTGTGGTTTTGATTTGCGCTTCCCTAGTAGTAACTGATGATGAACATCTATTCTTGTGCCTTTTGGCCTTCTTTGGTGAAATGTCTGTTTAGACCCTCTGCCCATTTAAAAATCTTTGTTGTCATTATTGTCCAGTTGTACTAGATGTTTATATAAACATGCACGCCCTAAGGAATAGTCAGATATGTTATAGGTAAGGAAAATCCTACAATATATTTTATATTGTTGAAAATTTAAAAACCATCTGAAGGATTTAACGATGTGGAGTTAATTTAACTAATTATGATACATCCATAAGTGAATTCAAGTGCATCCATATATTGGAATACTATTTACCCATCACAAATAGTGTTATAGGAGAATGACTTGGGAAAATGTCCATGATGTCTCACAAACCGCAAAAAGCAGGTAACTGATTGTGTATTGAGTAGTAATATTTTATCATTGATATAAAAATAGAAAGGAAATAAATTAAAATATCAATGAGGGTTATTTCAGGAGGGTGAGGTTGTGGATGACTTTTACATTTTATGTTTTTCAGAGTTTTAGTCCCAATTTTTTTTGCACTAAGGAAGCACTATCTAGAAAAAAATTAAAAATCTATATTACAATGCAAATTATTGGTTTATTCTTTTTTTGTCTACAAAGGCTAATGAATGAGGAAATGCTTCACTTAGGTAGCTGTCTTGGGCTCGGTCCAGCCTACTAGCCCTATGCTAAACTTCCATAAGCAATAGCAGGAGCCAGACAGATTGTGGTGGTTTAAATGGGAAAAATGCTGGGAAACTTGCCTTACTCAATCCTGCAACACAAAGACAAGTGCTTTTTCTGACACTTATTTTTCAACCTCCAGTGGCCACTGAATGTCACTGTGGTTCCAAGAAAATGCAGGGAAGATAGGGCTTCTTTGGTCCTGGTGATGACCGTGGGACTGGGTAGGAAACATAAATAGGCAAAGCAGCACCCAAATTCTCTAGAGCCCTGCACAGTGCCTACAGCCTCATATTTCTACGAACAGGACATTTGGGCTGATTAATGAGCAATGAGAACAAAGTGTTTGAGTCAACACTTCTCAGCCTCTAATGCCTTCTAAGTTCCATGTAGTAAGAACCAAAATCTCATATTGTGATCCTGATTCTGTCAAATGCTGGACAGATTCCTTCAATGGACAGATGGGGAAATTGAGCTCAGAGATGGAGGACAGCCTCAGGAGGCAGAGAGGGGTCACCCAACAGACTTACTAGGTTCCTACTTATTGCACCAGCAAAGCAAGGGCACCAACCAGTGATGTCTTTCTTGGAAGCAGGGGGTATGTAAGAGAGACAGACTAGAGGGAAGGGTCAAGAGCGAAGTGATGACGCTGTGTGTGATATGTTTTCTGTATCTCCCCTGTGAAATCTTCAGAATCATCTTCAATGCTTTGTCAGTAGATTTCTCTTTGGGGGTGTGTAAAGAAGTGTCAGGATTGATGAGCAAAAACAGACACCGCCCCCGGGGAGCAGTTAATTCATGGATTGCAGTAGCCCAGCATACTGGCTGTTCAAACAGCTCTCTCCAGGAAAGCTGATTTGTCCCATTCACATAGGCCTGCCATAACTGCCTGTCCCGCTGTCTGAGAGCTGCAGAGATCAAATGTGATGCTGTAAAGTCAACCTCAAGTGCACCCAGAGTGCGTGGCTATCTCTGTGGTATTATAGACTGTTGGGTTAATTTACTCATCATTCATTCAGTTTTTGGGCAAGGAAAAGCGGGGAATTAGAGATTTGTCCTCCACTGTGAGTCCCAATGCCCCATCCCTGGGCCCCCCCTTATCTGGTCATCCTGCTTCCTATCTGAACATCCCACTCTGTCCTGTCTCCCACCCCCTCAGGGGCCTTCTCTCTCTGAAGTCTCCCGGCCATGGCTCTTCCTGAGACTGAGGATTTTGTAGGCATCCTTGATTCCTCTCTTTCTCTTTCTGTCTTCATCCAATTTATCAGCAAATCCATTGGGTCTACTTGGAAATACATGCAGAACATGACCTCTCCTGCACCTCTCCTGTGACTACCCTGTCTAAATCACGATCTTCTCTCTCCCCTGGACTATTGCAATAGTTTTCAAAAATGTTTTCCCTGCTCCTACCTTGTCTTCTACAGTCCGTTGTCAACAGAGCAGCTAGATGACCTTCCAGAACTGATGTCAGAGCACATTCTCTGATCAGACACACCAGCTGCTCAGCATTTGTCTCAGCGTAAAAGGCAAACCCCTTAGAGGCATCTACAAGTCCCTCCCTGGCCTCCCTGATTTCATCTCTTATTCCTCGCCCCACCTGCTCTGACCACAGCGACTTCCTTGCTGTTTCTCAAACATACCAGGAATGCGCCCCCCTCAGGGCTGGCACTTATTATTCCCACTGCCTGCACTGATCACCCCTAGATTTCAAGCAAGATCTTCACCACTTAAAGGTTTCTGCTTAAATGCTAAATGGCTTTTGTGAGTAGTTTCTTTGTGATCTCAGGAAGCAAGAGTGAAGGACCAGGGAAGAAACCCAGGGACGGGGGAGCCGATCTAAGGCTCAGCCGTAGAGTCGAGAACAGCTATCGGCGATTGTTTTCTCAATCCTTTTATCTGAAAAGACTTATGCCACCATTTTCTGGGGATTAGAAAAGGATTAGTATTTTGTATATTTATGTTATTATATTTTTATAAATTATATTTATATTAATTTTATTTATAGTAGCATAAGGTTAGCTGATTTCTCTAGCAGCTCCCCATCACCCATGAAGGGTTAGCTATGTAATTTGTGGACCCCTGTGAAAAATGAAAATGCAGGGTCCCTTGTTCAAAAATTAAGAATTTCAAAAAAAAATTAAGAATTTCTTTTTTTTCTTTTCTTTTTTTAATATAATAGATATTTATTTTTGTTATTCGTATCTTTTACATTATTATGTATTCCCCATAAATCACCCACCACCTGTTCAGCCGTGGAGCCATCACCATAAGAATTTCTACTGTAGTAAAGCATGAGACCACGTACAGGACTCTTCTAGGCGCAGGCCTCTGGCTCACGACAGAGGTTACACATCCACGACCCGGTACCTGCTTCCACACATCAAGGCTCACTCCAAGGTACCCTTGCTGTCCACGCAATCAGAGGGGCTTAGGGACAGGAGGTAGGCGCCTCAGTGTTGCTCTGAAGCAAGACAGCGTCATGTGGAGTCCAGCTGAAGTTGGTTGGAGCGTGAATGGAGCTAGTCACCATAGCTGGAGCTGGACTAAGGAGTAAGTCTGAGGGAATTTTGAAGGGTTGCGGAAGAGGAGTCCGATAAACCTTATCAAGCTCTATGCCTCTCTCTAATTTTCTTTGTTCTTTGTTTATTAGGTCTTTGCTATCTTCCCATTAGAAGGTAAACTATATGAAGGTAGGGACTTTGTTTTATTCTCTATTATGTTATGTACCTAGAACTATGCCTGGCACACAATAGGTGCTCACTAAATTTCTGTTGAATGAATGAATGCAGGAGAGGCAGTGTACACTAGAGAGAACCTAGACCCTGAGGCCAGAGACCAGGGTTTGAATGACCCACGCCAAAGTGTCAGTGGTGGCTGACATGTACCGGTGCCCTTCTCCTTTCATCTCCACCATATTTGTATAAGGTGCAGGTTAGAATGAACGTCAATAATAATAATAGTTTCACAGTTAATTCTTAAATCCTTTATAAGGTAGGCCCAATTATTACCCAGTTTTGCAGTTGTGCACAGTGTGGATCAGAAATCAACAGAGACATCCTCAAAGGGGACATGACATCACCACCTGCTCAGTTGGAGGAGATGGCTAGAGAAGGCTGAGTGGTCCTCCAGTGACTGTGGAGCTGCTATGAGATGACTCTGTGGATGCTTGGATACCATCTTTCTGTCCCTTCTAACAGGCTCCTCGACACTGGAAAAGTGGAGGCAAGTAGTTGAGGGCATAGGGAGAAGAGATGAGATATCAGTTGACTTGTGTACTTGAAAGCATTTCCCCAGAGTAACCCCATAAGTTCCCAGGTGGTGGATACCTTATTGTCCACATCTTAACTTCAGCAGGTGAATGGTTATTTGTACCTCATTAAACGAGTGGGGGTTCATTCCCATTTACAAGGATGTATGTGTTCCAGCATCAGTTGTCACTAGTTAGTTGCCTGATGGTTGGTGGGACCACACTTTGGCTTAGTCATGGAGGGCTCAGAATATAAACACAAGAATAAGATGCCTTGGCCTTAGGGGCATGGCCCTTTTCTACTTACTGAAATAGGTATGAGGGGGGGATGGAGAATGACCAGATTGAAAATACAAGAGATTTTGTTAAGAGAATAGTCAGCATGGAGAGGGAAGCTTTTTTATCTAACCCAGCACTCATACAAGGTCAGATGCATTCTATTAAATAGACCAATCACATCTTCATGATGATAGGGCGATAAGGGATGTCTTAGAGGACGTAAGGTCAGAGCTTCTGGAGCTTTGATATAAGATATTCTGGTCAGGTCAGAGGAAGAAAATCACAGTGTTACTGATCTTCTCTTTCTCCATACCTTCTCTTTTCTCTATCCAAAGGAGCTTGGGCAAGTTGTAATCACTTCCTAGCACATGTACCCCCATGGGGACATGGAACTTAATGTATTGGGGGATGAACAATTCAGTTTTTCCCTCTTATTCTTCCTCGTGTTTGTGACTTTGCCTCAACTGGTATCTTCCTTCCTCTAGTTTGTAGTTTTGGTTGGGAGACAGGTGTTGACTTATTATAGAACTTGTGCTAAGAAACAGATCTTATCTTTAGTAGCTGTTTTAAGTATACTAACAGCAAAATAGTGATGGTCTTAATTTTCCATCTGTGGCAAAGACTGCTGGTTGATTACTGAAAGATTTTCTTCCCTTATTCCTAGGTACATGGCGAGTGGCTACACCTTCTAGAGTTCCTTCGTACAGTAGGCTTAGCCATTAGACTAAGTTCTGCCCAGTGAAATGTGATTGGATGTAATATGTGCCCCTTATATTCCTTAAGAAAGTGAGTATGCCCCCTCCATACTGCAACCATGACAACCTAGCTTTGACTAAGCAGATGATGTTCATGGTCTTGGGATGGAAGAGAAGCTTCCTGAAAGAAAGTGAGATTCCTAAGTGATCCCGGAGAAGAACTGCCTTGTTGATCTTGATCATGTACTTACACCACAAATAGCATGAAAGACATTTATCAACTTAAAAGAATCACTGTATTGTTAGTGCCGTTTTTTATAGCAGCACATCATTTTATCCTAAAACACTGCCAATATGTTCCATGTAGACTGTTGGGCCTCCTATTCATTTGCATGTCATCCCATCCTTGTTACCATATGTGGGGCCTCAGCAATAAATTTGCTAGGTTCTCGATGGTGGCAGATGGGAAAACAGGTCATGAAGCCCAAATGTGGGGACAAGGACCAAGTCTTTACTACAGCAATCAGAGATACACGGGTAGCAACAGCATTATCTGTCTGGCTGTCCTGGCGGGAGTAGCCCGGCCTAGTGGCTGGAGATGCAGCAACCCTATGCCAGCCTTGGTGGTGGCAGGCCCCTTGGGCCCCACTGGGGCCCTCTGGTCTCCCACGGTCCCCTCTTCCCTGGCAGAAGCGTCAGTAAAGGCAGCAATAGCAACAGCAGTAGCAATAGGGGTAGTATCCAGCAGGAACAGCCCCCTGCGCTCCAGCTGCAGTAGTGGCCTGGTGAGTGCCCAGTGAGAGGCTGTGAGGGGCCACGAGAGGCCGTGAGAGGCCATGAGAGGCCATGAGAGGCCCCCCTAGAGGAGCCGCATTAGCTTTCATATGATTTAGAGGAAAAGCCGGCACAGGGCCAAGTGTAGGCCTAGTCTGCAGAAGTATGTTTCATGCCTGGGAACTCTGCATCATGGTTGCCTGTTCTTACTGCTTTCTGCACAGGCGGACCACACCTCAAGGCTCCATATTATCTACTAGACCGCTGTGTTGGGAGGTCATGGAGGAAAACAGTGTGAGAAACTCTGAGAAAACTGTTTTCTCACGGGCCCTACATAGGCTCAAGTTAGTACCTTTTTGCTCCAGTTAAATTTATGTAGCTGAAGCCAAGCCTCCTCACACCTGTAAACAGAGATTGAGTGGTTCTTGTGGTGGGATGTTTGTGCAGGTGCAGGCAAAAGACCAGTTGTCCTTCTGGAAGGGAAGGTGACCTGGCCAAGAGTAGGGGTCAGCTTGACTTGGGGTAAAGGGTGTTGTCCGCCTATGGAAATACTGACTGGCTTACACGGGGACCAAGGCTATTACGAATTTAGCCTCATTAACAATGATCCCCGGTGAAAATATTTGAGAGTGTGATTAGTTGTTTTCTTGAAAATAAATAGAAACTAAAGCTTTACAATTCTAAGAGGCTAGACATGGAAACGAAAATTCACATTTTTGTCGTTCTAACTTGATTCTATGGTTGCTATAGACTGTATTCTGTGGGAAATTTCACTCAAATGGCTTATTAGAGCTTCAGATTTTCTTCAGCAAAGGAAAATAGGATTGTCAAAGAATTGCCAAACCTTCAAAGACACTTGATACAAGGCACTCTGAATCTTTATGGCACAGAAAAACTGTCCTTTCTTTAGGTGGCTAGAAATGGACTCTTTTGTCTTCCTGGAAAGCCACAGAAAGCCTTTGTTGATTTCATGAAAGGAGAATATGGGTTTAAGAAGAATCAGCTGTGTCACTTCCTTGACGACACTGAGAAATGCGCACCTTTTAAACATGAAAGAAGTAGAGTGTGAATTATTTTAGCTGGAAGTTTAAAGGGTGATCTCAGAAACTATAATTCTTTAGCAAGTAACATTTACTCCTCTTTCTAATTGGGGGACAGGAGGTGAAACTGCAAAGAGAATTTAGCCCATGTTAGAATTAAATGTTTGTTTGCATTCTGAAGGAGAGTGAAGCTATAAATCACAAACATTTCTATGAAACAGTCTTTGAAAATAACTTTTCATCCCTTTCAAAGGGAACTACTCTAGCACCTGGTTAGTACCGGGTAGTATTACTAGTTGAAGTTTTTCAAACAGGCAGAATATATTCTGATTCAGTTGGGAACTGTTTGTGTATATTTTTTCTTGGTCACCACTGTTCTATTATATGCTTCTGAGTTTGACTACTTTAGATACTTCATACAAATGGAATCATACAGTATTTGTCCTCCTGAGACTAGCTTATTTCACTTAGTATACTGTTCTCAAGTTTCATCCAACCTGTGGCAAATGGTAGGATTTCCTTTATAAAGGCAATGATCTTCCATTTTAAGTCTATATATCACATTTTCTTCATCACCCATCTGTTGATGAACATTTGGGTCATTTCTTGATCTTGGCAATTGTGAGTACTGATTGGGTTTGAGATAGTGTAGAGTAACTAATTAGGGGAGTGGGCTAAAGAAGGAAATAGGGGAAAAGACAGCGAAGGTCATGCATTACTACCCGGCCTCTACTTGAAACCTAACACTGTTGTTGCTAAGCATGAGGAAGACACTATTCTTGGGCTCCAGTGAACTTGCCGTCTGGACCGGTGACGAAGCATTATATACACGAATCCATATAGAACAGATGGAGATTATAGTACAAATTGGAGTTACCAAATCCTGTTCCAGAAAGTGAATTCTTAACTATTTCTGCAATATGGTATTGTATCTCAAAGGCTATTGCAAAAATTTCCAAGCAAGATTAGTGACAGTTTATCTCAATTAAAACATTTCCTTGTGTTTAAATTTTGGGACTTTGGGGAGGGGATTCACAGCATTGTGATTATTACAAAATGAAGCCACAACCACTGGCAGGCTGTTGTGAATCTGTTTGAGTTGAAACTTGCTCACATTAGGTTTTCTCTGCGATTGGATACCATTTTTAATCTCCAAAGCTCTCTGAAGCAATTTCACATGATTTGAATGTATGGTGTGTGTGTGTGTGTGTGTGTGTGTGTGTGTGTGTGTGTGTGTGTGTGTGTGTTCTGTGGTGGTCAGTGGTGAGTATTTAGCAATTATCCCAGGGGACCAGTGGGGTAGGGGGCAATTTGTAGCTTTTCCAATCCCTGTGGTATGTAAATCAGTCCATCATGGCCAATTCTAAACTGTCAATTGAACATCACTGAATGTGAAATTGGGAAGAAGTACGTACAATTTAGCTCTCAAAATCTCCTGCAAGCAGGCTCCAGTACACCGCTTGGTGCAGGCTTAGGGACATGTAGATGGCAAGGGGGAGGCAGGATGAGGGATGAAGGTGGGCAGGGATATAAAACACACAAAGGAATGACTTAAAGAACTCTAAAGGAAGACGCAAGGTCAGAGGTTTGGATCATTTTGAATGGCCTTATCAGTTTCCAAAAAAAAGTCACAGTTGTTATTAAACCACACTGCTAAGTGTGCTAGCCATTTGGCTGAGCTGCCTCAGACAGACAACTTCAGTCTTCAGTTTGGGGGATTTCTAGTCATTGAAATTAAACTTTTAAGAAGTTGCTCAATTGGAAACTAATCTATGGCAATACAAATCAGAATAGTGGTTGCCTTCTGGATGTAGACCAGTAGGAGCACAGGGAAGCTTACTTGGGTGCTGACAACTTTCCATGTCTTGACCTGGTTGGTGATTAGTTCTATGTTAACTTATAGCTCAATGATAAATAATAGTAAAAGTTGCTTACTTTAAACATCATTTACCCCGGCCCTTAAATATTTCTTCTAGGTATATGGTAGCTAAAAATTTTGGGAAAGGGAATAGAAGGCAGAGAAGAAATGCAAATTATCTTACTAGATGATGCACGTGCCAGTAGCTGTACTGAAGATAGTGTGTTTTTGCACAGTGTACATTTCATACAGTGCATTATTCATTACACTCACGGTTGTATTAGCTAGGAAATTGGGATCAGGTAAATAACACCAGGAAGTAATGACTGTTGACATTACATGTAGTAATCTGTTTTCCCGGAACAAACTGCAAATGTATTCTGTTTGGAATTAATACAGTATTTTAAATTTTATCCATAAAAATGACTTACGAGATTGAATCCATTAGTTTAATGGAATATCACAATCATTATTCCAAACTTATTTATATTGCAATCAGTAGAATGGGATGTCTCTTCCGAATAAGAAAATGAATGTGAATGCCAAAGATTTTCTCTTATTTAATTTTAATAATTGTAAATCGTCACATGTGATATGTATTTTTCATATTTGTGCCTGTAAGTAAATCCCACCAGAGAAAATAGAAGAGGGAAAAGTCACATTAAACCTTGCAAACTATTTCTCTCAGATTGTTTTAGGACTTTACATATCCACAGTGAAATGATGGCACTGAGTTATGGGCCCTCGTCGGGGTCGGGCGATGAGCCACGAGCAGCCAGCAAGAGAAGGCCCATGGCATGGCTCCCGTTGCTTGAACCAGCTCACATTTTACAGGACAGTTGCAGTCAGCTGTTAGTCAAAGTTAGAACTTCTAACCGAGATCTAGGAAAATGCTAGCACAGCAATTCCTTTTGGAAAGAGTGTTCAGGAAAAGTTGGGTGGGATATTATTGACTCCATTGCCTCTAAACATTAGCTTTTCGGCAGCCTTGAAATTCACTATTAGACAGTCGTCCCTGTGATTTGTATGGCACCGTTCAAATATCCTGCCACTTACAAAATTGCGTTGAGCAAGTTTCTTAACTGCCCCAATGCCTCAGTTTCCTCATTTGTAAAATGGAGAGAAGAAAAATACCTACATGCAGACTTCTTGTGATGATTTAATGTGTAAATGTGCCTCTGACATCAAGGCATGATTGATTTATCATATTGTCAAATCTGTTTCCTAAAGGCACCATCTCAGAGGCAACACTTTGAAAGAATGAGTTAATCAGACACCTCCATGTGGTGCTGTGTCCTCTATAGGAAGAGTAGAAGGTTCAGGGAATGAGGAGTGGAAGCAGGAATGGCCCCACTAACCATCACTCCCAATGACCCCGGAGGATTGTGTTTTCTGTCCCTAAAAATCTAAGCTTTACAGCATTAGAGGACCTGGAGTGGTCAGAGACCTCCCAGTAGATGTTTCACTCTACTAAGGAAACAACAAGGATTCCATTGACTTTCAAGGCTTTAACTGACATCTGGACCCTTTGGGTTCCTTGTATCCAATGATCAGCAGCCCAAAAGAAGACTCATTATTCTGCCAGGCACAAGTGACCCAGTCAACAGGAGGAGATAAGGATAATGATCCACAATGAGAGTGAGGAGGAATAGATGTGGAACTCAGATGACCCACCTGTTATCCCCCTAATCCATTGTACCTGTGGATGAATGTATGCAAGGCTTTGCATGCATGGTTATTCACCACAGCCTATGAGTCTGTATTTAGTTCAGCCTGGTCCATATTTCCTCCCACACAAAGTAGATGATCAGATACACATAGGTTTTTGAATTAAACAAGATATTATGGAGATCTTCACTTTGCATCGCTCAAATCATTACAGTGGCAGTAATTTCTGCCATCCTCCTCAGGATGTGATATTGGTTTTGATTAACTCTCTTGTTTAGTCACTGGGAAGAGGAGGGTCAATTTGAGAAACATCTATTTGGTTTTATCCACTACGGCCAAGGACACAATGTATGGGTTACTACAACTGCCAAATATGTCAATCCCAGCTACGCATTCAGGGATGAGGAGAGTGACCATCAGGTGAATTAACAAACCCAGTGGATCCACTATAAGCAAGGCTTTGACCAAGACTCCATGTGTTACCTGGCACCCACATGACCCATTCGAACAAGGGGACAGGACGATGCTTCATGTTTCTAGGTATCAGTGTCAATTCAGACCCTGGGTCCAACAGTCCTTGAAGTGTCTGGATATTTTTTCCCCCACTGTACAGTAAAGGCTAATTAAATTTACCCAAGTAAATGACAGTGGGTCCCTTTGATAAGGACTGGGGGAAGGAATGGTGTTAAGTGTTCTTTCCTCAGTCAGAGGGATCTTGCACTGAAAATTAGCTTAGATACAGCAACTGGAGTAGGAATCATTTTTTATGAGTTCAACTACCTGCTCATCTATTTTTACTTTTTCTTTTTACTTTATTAGTATATTAAGCAATGCCTTGTTTACCTATCTCTTTTGCCTTGATGCTGTTTTACTACCCATCTGTTGAACACTGTATAGATCGGATCTACTTGATCGCTACTGTGTGTTGTTACAATAGTTATAGACACCTGGATGCTCGTGGCTAACCACCGTCACATGTACTCTATTGCTGGGTAGTGGGCAGGATTGTCTATCTCTTCCATTTTTTTCAGCAAATCTAGGGACAACCTCCATTGTCATCTGCCCTGGCCTCTAGGGAGAGCCACACGGAACTTGGTGATGGTGTTGCCCCTTTCACCAACATTTTTCATGGCACAGGTGCATAAGGTATCCTCTGGGCCTGCCTGTGCAACATATCCCTGCAGTGGGCCGTAAAATATCTACTGCCCAATCTTTAATTCTTTCTCTACAGTCTGCCAGAGCAATTCAGGAATTTCAATATTGCTCTGTGTGGGTCATTGTATTTTTCAGATTTACGGTGCCATCTTTTTTTTTAAGATTTATTTATTTATTTATACAAGCTGGGGTACAGGCCAGAGGCATAATTCACCAGAGACAGAGTGGGGAGCAGCACAGGCAGATCGACAGAAATACACTGCTGAGGGGAGCAGCAGGCGAGGCAGGAGAGATCTGCCACGCCATGTGGGAATCTCCCCAGCCGGGCGTCGAACTCGCGTCGCCGCTGCTAACAGCCACAGCTCCACAGTGCAGCGCCTAGCCGCTGCGCCACCAGGGAGGCCCTATAGGTGTCATCTTAATGAGTTTTTACCAACTTCTGGGGACCCTGCTAGGGCATGAAGTCCCAAATCCCAAGAAAGTGCCTCCACACTGACAAACCCCTGTATCCAGCCTAAAAGGTAAAGCACCTCTCGATCAAGAATTGTCAGAATCTAGCCCTATGGGTACATCCCTGACTCCTGCCAGCACGTGCTGGTTAGGTCTCCAGTTCCTTTGGGGTATAGCCCCTTCCCTCCCCTGTTTGGCCCAGCTTGTTCTTGCAAGGGTTATGCTGCTTTTAGGCCTGTTGATTTGTCTTTTCATACAGCAGAAGTTCTAGGTCTGACTTGGCAGGAGCGGGCCACTTCTACAGCTTAGCAGTTTGAGAGACGCCTGGGGAGTCAAAATCCCCAAGAGCATTTACTTAGATGCCCCCAGATGGGAAGGTGCTGGGTTTTCCAAAGTAGGACCGTGACTTTGGCATAACCTACCTGCCTCAGCCAAGTATTCAATCACCCTTGAAATTCAGCCACTATCATGACCACAACCTGAGTTTCATCTTCCACCTTGTTATATGCAAGAGGAGGTTGGGTTCCTACAGTTTTTAATTGTTACTTGCCCTCAAGGTCTAATTATGTTTTTAGGGCATCAATGTAACTTAGAAAGAAGCATCAGGTTCCATTTCCTCTATGTAGTGCCAGCAGGGCACAGGGCAGCTTCCCTAAGAACCAGGCAGACGGGTCAAGGAGGAGGCCTGCAGCCCTCGGTGGCTTTTTGAGGCTTTTAATGATCTTTCTGCAGTGAGGCAACCAGGTACAGGGCAGGAAGGGAACCGGGGGGCCAGGAGGATGGCAGGCCTCCTAGCCCCTGGCAAATCTTCACTCTCTCGGGTTCTCTGGCGTCGACTCGTGGTCTCTCTGCTGCACCCTGAACAGTTCTCTGCCGCCATGCTCTGTTCTCTCCTGCTGCTGCTGCTGTTTCTCTCTGTTCTCTGCTTATAAGCCCAGTCTCTGGCTCAGGTGTGCCCACTCACGCAAGCCCATACCCTGCTTCAAGTGCCCGCCGTCAGGCATGCATGGACCGCAGGGGTCTATCGTTAATACTAATGGCTGTAGGGCAGAAAATCCTCATCTTTCTTTCATTTACCCTACACTCTATAATTCTTCCATACATTTGAATGCTTGAGTCATTCCATCAGCGAGTGCACCATCTCCACTGGCATATGCTCCTCCAGAACACCACAGGGGAAAGCTTTAACAACTGCGTCACTACCTTGCGCACAACTCTACCAGGAAGAGGGTCCTCATTGCCTAGAGGTGAAGAATTGGTCCCTGTAGGGTAGGCGGAAGAGTTGTCAGGGTTTTCCGCCTACCCTCTCAGTGATAGGCCTCTGTAGGCCTACGCGCCTGCTTAATGGCGGGCGCCTCAAGAGGGGCGGAGCGTAGCACAGCGTGGCGTGCGCATGCGCGAGGCAGAGATGCAGCGAGCACAAGGAAGAGAAGAGCGCAGTAGCAGTGGAGAGAACAGCGCAACAGAAGCAGCAGGTAGCAGAAGCGGCAGCAGCAAGACCCCGAGACGACGCCAGAGAGTGCCGAGAAGGTAAAGATTTGCTGGGGGCTAGTAGACCTGCTCACCTTCTGGCCTCCCGGCCACCCTACCTGCCCTGTACCTGGCTGCCTCGCAAGAAAGATGTAATAAAAGCCTGCCAAAGCCACTGAGGGTTCCAGGACTCATTCTTGCCCACCTGCATGAATCATAGGGAACCTTCACTGGTGCCAGGCTAGCACAGTAGGCTGGCACAACAGCCCCCAAGCCCCATCCCCCATCTATGGCCTGCTTTCTCGGACCTCTTCCGGTATCAAGTATCGCAGGTTGGATTATCAGAGAAATGGATGCTGAGAAGGAGTTATATGTGCAAAGGTCTGTTAGGGAATATCACCTGTGAAGGAGTTGTGACGAAGAAGCAAGTTTGAACAGCGTCGCCATCAGACTGTATGTGAACCTGGGGACAAAGGGGCTCTATGGAGCAAAGCTTTCTCACTGGAGCAGATCCGTGTTGGGTAGAAATGGCTAGATGCCTGTGCTGCTTCCTTGCTCTGTCATTGGCTGGGACTTTGATTGCCACCGCTTTGCTCGGTTGCTGGGTTCAGGCGGCTCAACAAAAGTGGGACCTCGGATCAAAAGATGAGGCCGAGTCTGAAGATGCTAAAAACTGGGAGCTGTCAGCTATCTCCACTCCTTGCAGCTATGCAGTAAGTGCTTTCCTGGGCGGGACTATGAGAGGCACGAAACTATGCCTACCGCATAGATTGGGCCTAATAGCACTGTGTAGCAGCTGAATTTATGTCTGAACTAAAATTTATATGGTCCCCACTACCCAGTGGGCGAGTCCCACAAAGATTAGATTAGAAATTGCACAACTGAATGAATGTCTTGTAAGTAGATGATCTTGACAGTGTACAGTAAGTTGGGACATTGGCCAGGGAGGCCATAACAAGGATGGATGTGCTGGTTTGGGGCTCAGGAGAGTTTGGAGATGGAGAGTGTACTGTGCAGACATCATAGTATATTGGAAATGGAAAGCATGGAATAGTATTCAGGGTGTGTGCAGTGAGAGGAGAGGAGAGAACATGGAGGAACTCAGGAGAACATTGAAATTAAGAAATAGAAGAGGGGACAGGAAGCAGAAGAGGACTGAGAAGAGGCAGGGTAGGGGGAAAACCATCACAACAGTCAAAGGGATAGAGTTTTCCAAGATGGGAGAGGTTCATAGCATCAAATTTTTGGGAGAGGTTAATAACATCAAATTCTAGAAAGAGGTCAAATAAGATAATGACTATCTAGTAGGGCAAAGTAGGAGTTAGCAACCTTTTTTTGGGGGAGGGAGGAAGTAAGTAAATATTTTGGAATTCATGAGCAGTACTGTCACAACTACCCAACCTTGCCATTGTAGGGGAGAACAGTCACAGATAACACATAAATGAATGGGCATGGCTATTTTCCAGTAAGGATTTATTAACAAAAATATTTAGTCTGTGGGCCCACGTTTGCCACCCCTAGCTGTTAAGTAGGATTGTAAGGAATTGGTCACTTTGGAAGAGCAATGCATGTATGGCGGTGGGACAGAAGCCATAGTACGATAATTTAGGAAGAGGAGACTGAGTATAACAAGTTTTCTGAAGCTCTACTTGTAAATGGGGAAAATGTGGACCTTCGAGGGCCTCACCAGATTTTGAGAGGGCTTCCCGTCTTTCAGGAGAACTAGCAATGTTGTTTGGAAATATTTGTAAAATTGTTTTCCCGTCTGCCTGCATTCAAGCTTCTTGTGAGCTGCTGCCAGAGCTTTAATTGACTTGTTCAGGCTTAATGAATATTTATTAGGGAAATTTAAATCAACCATTTTGCTACAGGATTGAAACTCAGTGAAACAACTGCAGGGGTAATTTTGCCAAAGCTGACACGGGACAGGATTATTTCTGAGGCTGTCACTGCAGGTTCCTTTGCACTTTTATAGTGAGGGCATCTTGGGGCAGTAAATGAACGAGGACCGCCTGCTCAGAGTGTGGTCAGGCTGGCAGGAATGTGGTCGGCCTGTGCAGTTCTCAGCGGCGAGAGGCTTACAGAGGCCGGTGGTGACAGGCTCACAACTTTCGGGGCCCGAGGGAAATGCAGTTAGTCTCTGACTACTGGGAAGCGCACATCCGGCGCAGGGGCGGAGGACAAGCTTTCATTCTGGCCTCCATGTTGTTCCTTCTCTGAGCAGAGTGCCGGGCGTGACTGGCTGCAGATCCTTTCTAGTCAGCATCTACCTTTGCCACCACGAGCACAAGCCCCCTTAGGACAGGAAACGTTTGTTTCTTCGTCATCTGAGTTTTCCCCTCAGTCTGGAAAGAAGAGGAAGAGAGCACGTGCCCCTCCCCAGCTGTCTCGTCCAGGTGCTGTTTGGTCACGACAATGACTGTCAGAGAGCATGGGCCTCTGACCCTGGCAAATGGGTCTGTGATTCCTCAGCGCTGAAGGAGCTCAGGAAGTGGCAGTGGTCCTGCGGCAGTGGCAGAACCCCTGGCCTCCCCAACCCCCCCCCCATTCTCCTCAGAGCAGTGCCCTTCCCAGTGAGCCTTTTGAGAAAGTCCAAATGCCCCGTGTCTTCACTGGATATAAATGAATTGTCCATGACGCCTAGCACCTCATTTCTTCACTCACTTTTGGGGGAAACTTCATTAATTCTCAGTGCCATCCACCCCTCCCTTCCAGTCTCTTGCCTTTCCTTCCATCTCAAATGGGGTGAAACTGTAAGACCTTCCAATGCCTCCAAATTAAAGAGATTTCCTGATGAGATGCTGCTCTGTGTACTCCCCAACTGGATGCAGATACATCATTGCTGAGTTTCATAGTTGCCATGTGATTTAATAATAACTTGGTGCCTCGGAAGCCCAGTCAACAGGGTGGGGATGAGGCTAGGAGTATAGGCTGGAGGAGATGAACAGCTGGCTCAGGTTCTAAAGTAACTCTCCAGGTGATAATAGGTTGCAGTGGTATAGCTGGCTCCCAATACTTAGGAGACAGCATATTTTTTAAATTTGATTTTTGCAACCTTGATAATATTTTGCCAGTACAGGATTTCTGCCCTCAGGTGTGGTCACCATAGCTCTCCCACCACCAAAACACCCCTAGTCCTCACCACGGTCCATTGTGCTGAGACAGCATATTAATGTACCTTCTGGGTTCTGAGGAATAATGGCTTTGCTTATTGCTTCTCTGTTCCCCTCCTTCTCTGTGTTCAACAACCTGAGTCACGGGCAACTCTGTCCCTCCACCCTCTATCAGGAAGATGACTAGTGGCGCCATCTCTTCCACGACTCTACCAACATTCCTTAAATACCTCTGCCCTTCCTGTTTAAAGATTGTACTATTGACAGGGTGAGATCAGGTATGAGTCTTAATAGGGCAAGGAAACCCATGCGGAGATCAAGAGGTAATCTCCTTCTGTGCATAGGGGGGCTGTGCCACTGCAAATTCAAGACCTTTCTGTAGACCCGGTCGGCAAGCTGACCCTTGTGTAGGCAAGTTCTACAGCCGCTTCTAGTCTAATTTGAGAAAGACTAAAAGTTCCCTTTTGCTTTCCCTTCCTGCAAGGAGAAAAACACTCAAACCCCACATTGTGCTCCACCATCATCTGCTGTAGCACCTGAGATTTTGCTTCTCCTTTGGGGTAAGGAATCTATTATTTTGGAAGCTCAGCTCTAAGGATATTATTTGGTACTTGAACTGATTTCATCAGCCACCAAGGGGACAATCACTCTAATCTAGTCGCTGAAGCTGCTCCCTCGAGAACCAGCTCGGGGGACTGCTAAGGGTGTCCGAATCAAAGAAAAGGAAAGCAGTTGAAGAGTTGTGAAGTGTCAGGGCCTTTCCAACTAACTGGCATTTCAGAGGGAGGGCAGTGGAAATGTTAGTGACACGCTGGAGCACACAGGCCACATTAACCATAGTGTGTTTATTTCAGCTTACACTTCAGAATCTTCGGAGAGTTTTCCGTTCCCATGCCCGTTTCTCTTCCTCTTCAATGCCATGTGTTCCACGTTCCCTAACTCCCTAATGGCAGATGTCTTTCTCCCTTTATCTCTCAAGCATCTCAGCTGCACTTTTCTTTTCTGGCTCAGTTGCAGTTCCTTTCCTCCTATCACCCCGTTTTCTGTGGTGATTGTAATGTAAAACCAGTCTATATTTAGACACATGCTTTATGTATTGGATAACATTGTATTTCATGTTCAGAACCTACAAATCAGACTAGGTCATCAGACTGTGTCTCTCTCAGAAACATTCTGAAAGCCGTTTAGCCTAAATTTATTATTTCTTTTTCTACTCTTAGATCAGTAAGCCTTGGTGGAATAAAAATTTTCCTATGGGACATTAAGTTTTTATCAGTAATTAAGGCAGCAACACAAAACTTAGCCAATTAATGAACTATGAGTACTCGAACAGATACTTTGTGATGACATAGGAAAGTAATTGGAAATGTTCTTCAAATTCACCCATCTTGAGTTTGGGTACTTTCCTGGGAGGTCAGATGTGCAGATGGGAAAGTTGGGGACCAAGGTTAGGGTCAAGCGGGCCTCTGAGGAGAGGTCCCATTGGGTGCAGGAGATAAAGAGTGGGAGTGGAAAGCCCTCATGTCAAACTTGACCTCCTCATGCTTATGCTGAGGTCATGCTTGTACTCTGTGGACACGATCTCACTGTGGGTTTTCCTGCCAAACCTAGTGCAAGGCCTTGGTGGTGCAGTTCCAATTAGGTTGAGGGTTCTGAGCCTGACTGAGGTTGCAGTTAGGGTGGGGAGAAGCATAGTCCTTTGCAAAAATCACCAGAAAGGCGACTGTTAAATTATTGGCCAAACTTCTGGTGGGAAGTAATTAACTGAATAAAAACTTCTTGGCATCTGCCTCCAAGTAAATTTTGAAGAGTGAGTCAAAGCACAGAAACAGAATTCTTTCTTTACAATTTTATTTACAAAATGTATTAAAACTTTGTACAATACCTCACAGCAATGAGGCTCCGTAGTTTATGCCCACACATGCAATTTACGCTTTTACGGCCATTAGTTTGCTTCGCAATTTTTCTGTTCACTGAAGTACAGCTTTAACAACAAAAAGAAGAGAATTGGAAAAAAAGTCCTCAAGTGACTACCGCCAAACTCCCATAGCTTGAAGTTAGTAGCAGAAATTTGAAGCAATCAATGTTTTTTTTAAACATGCAAGTTTTTAAAAAATAACAAACCAATTTACCCGCCTCTTCCTTCCCAGTGAAGTTTCCTCTCTGAAAAACTGATTTGAGTCAATAAACATACATTTCTCTTTGTACAGTGCCTATGAAAACGTTTGTGTGTAGGTCGGTTGGTTTGTTTTATACAACTTCATGTTCGCCCAGCGTTAGCTTCCTGCGCTGGGACGTAACAGCGTTCAGAAGTTGAAAATCACAGTTTCATGAAAACAAAACAGAACAAAAACACAACAGCTTTCTTTTTTTTGTTGCTCAATACCATTTAAAATTTGACAGGTGAGTTATCCGCTTATGACACGATTTTTGGAATGAAAGTTTATATTACACTTTTCTGGAATCGTTTCGTTGGAACGAGATTTCTTCCTTTCTTTTCTGAAGACAAGAGCAAAATATGCAGCAAGTCAACTAAGCATCTAAGGGTCACACTTGGAAAACGACTTCAAGCTCCTAGTTTTTACAGTCTGGAAACTTCCCAATCCACGTCACTGATGAGCGCTAACTACTTAGCTACAGGAAGCATACGTTGTTATATAGGAGGTAATTAGTGAGCGGAGACTATTTCCTCTGACTCTGATGATGCCAACGGCAGGTACGCGGTTAGTTTACTTGAGAAGCCCGTGGAGCAGTGGAGCGATCTTCTGAGTCAGCAGAGGGACTGCTCCAAGCAAGGACCCGGGAGTGCCGCTGAGGCCCTCAGTTTAGCAGTAGGTTTGGGAATGCATTTTAGTCTTTGCAAACTAGAAAAGGACACATGCAGTCTGACGGAGAGCCACGGGCAGGAGCAGGCAACAGCCGGTAAGACAGACCGAGCAAAAGTCAAGTCAGATGGAGAACTGTGGTCTGAACCCACTGGCCCGCCTGCCACGCGGTCCTGTCTCCGTGGTGTACACTTGAAAGGCATACTTAGCAGAGAAAGCAGAGCTAAACACAGTGTTGTTTCTGAGAAAGATATTCTAAACACATTTGGGAGTATAGGCAGCATTTCCCTCACCTCAATGCTAAATACTCAGCTATATTGACTTCAAATGCACACAGAAGCAAGAAAAACAGATCTATGAGCGAAATTCCAGGCTTCTTGGAAAGCCCCGGGATCTGTTTTAGGAAAGCACCGAGAGGTATGCCTGATAGTGCCCGTCCCTTACTACACACCAGGTCGATTTCCAAAGCTCTGTTAATCCCTTCACCAAGTGGGAAATTACCCAAGCATTTCCACAGAACCATTTTGAGAACACAGAGAAGTCACCGTTTAGTCCCTCTTCCAAAGTGTTTGAATTTTCTTAAGTGTTGCACGTACATTCTAAAGGTATACACATTTCAGCAACGTTGAAAGTAAATAGGGTGCACAGAACATCGCCACCAACAGGAAATACCAAAAACATCTGGTCAGCAGATCCTAGAAGAAATGCCAGTCCGTTCCCAAACACAGGGAGTCAGAGATTTTTTTGTTTGTTTTGAATCAGGGAGAATTATTTTAGCTCAGATGGGCTTATTCGCTGAATTGGGCTTTTAAATTCATGTGAGTGTGTGTGAGAGTGTGTGTGTATTAAAGAACATGGTGTTTGTATACTGTGAAGTGGTATCAAAGGATGGCTTTTGTTGAATTGACTTTTATTCATAAGATTTTTCTCGCATACTGGAATCTTGCGTGTCCATTTTTTTGTTGGTTTTGTTTTAATTTTTTTTCAAGCAAAGCAAAAAGATTTCAATGATGGTTTGCATTGTCGCGAGTCTCAGAGTGTTCCATAAGGCACTGAAGGAAAAAAAAAATCAGTTTTTCCTATTGAAAGGTCATTGCACCATCAGCAATATCTGTGTCATGCCGGACACCAAGGAGAGTGAAATCTGGCTCAGGATCCTTGAAGCAGCCCCATTTCCGGTGATTCCTCTCATCGCCTCCAGTGGGCGGGGACCTGCAACGGCAAGGGGGCATTTGAATTTGAATGGGCTTTGAAGAAGTCTATTGTATCTTGGTTCATCTTGGACAAGAACTGTGACTGTTTTCTCAAAGTGGCATCTCTGAGGAGGCACCTGGTTTGACTGGCTTTAGGCAACAGGTCTATCTGAATTCTTTTGCCTGATGCGAATGCTCTGCAGTAGGTAAAATTAGGCTCATTCTCCACTTTGCATTGCACAGGGAAAATACAAGCCTGCGTGAAATGTAACTCAAGACTTTGTTTAATCTCTTCGATGGAGGTATACTGGAAAGTCATAGCATTAAATTACAGATATTCAGGGCAATCATGCTGCGTTGTGTGTTCTGATAGCAAAACCTGTGACAAAGGTTTTGACTAACATGTAACAAAGTAAGCTGACTAAGGCAGAGGGTACATAGTGTTCTATGGCTTATTCGATTGACAGCCACTATGGCTTCAGGAAGAAAACTTGCAGAAGGTGTCAGTGTGTTTCTCTTAACACCTACAACCTTAGTCATTATCTGTAAGTGCATGTGGATGTTAAAGGGACTGCACATTCCAGGAAGAGGCTAGAACAGTGATCCCGTGAAGGGGCTTGCCAACCAGGGGTCTTTGCCCTGACATTAGTGACCTGGTTGAGAAGCTGGTGCCCCCCTCCTTTTGGAAGCATTAACTCGTGCAGGGGATTCATTTGCCCTTGACTCTGAAAACAGAAGCTCACTTTCCAGCCTCCTCTTCAAGCTTGCATCCCTCCTCTCTGTTCTTTCCTTCTACACTAGCGGGTCCCTTTTTCTCCTGAGCTAACAGTGAATTTTATCCCAAGGGAATGACAATCATTATTCACCACTGGCCTTAGAATAAATGTATATCGATAAGGAAGATGTCGGAGATAAAGGCCAAAAGCTCCAAATTAGGCAGAATAAATCTAACATATTGATGTAAGTGGGCAATTCCCTTATTTCCCTTAGATCTATCTCAGAAGCTTGGAGCAATTTTATGTTGATAAGAGAAAGATGAAAGTTACCTTCCCCTCCCTTTTGGTGGGGAATGCCAACACCTAGCTGCATCACACTGAGGAAACCACTTACTCACTCAATGTCTCTGTTTCCTGCTCTAAATGGGGGTAGATGAAGTGTTAGCACTGAGGTGAAAGTCCTCTGGAGACAAAGAACAGCCCCACCTCAGTTACCCAGAATGTGGTCTCCACTTAGCAGCAGATGAATTCTTGGAGGAGGAAACCCTCCCCAGCCAGAATGTCTATCATCAGCTGCAGAAGGAAAATTGATCGCTTTGAAAACAGGCTGCATGAACCAAGTAACTTTTCTAGGAAGACAACTCAGTCCCGTGTTAGAGGAAAAGTGGAAATCTTTTCCTTTAACTTCAGGCCTCTTGAATTCTTGAAAATGAGAAGGATTTCAAAAAACATTGTTGAAGAAACCAAAGAAGCCAGAAATGGTTCTGAACAGCAACCAGAGCTGCTCAAATGTCAGCGTGTGTGTCAGCCACCTGGGAGTTTATACGAGGGCAGACCCTGAGCCGGCAGGCTTTGGGTGGAAGGAAGGGCTTACAACAGGTAGTGCAGCCAGCTCCAGGCTGTGGTGGGTCTGGAACTCTTGGTGGCTGGCCACCTACCACGGCATATTCAGGGGCCAGAGTTCTGGGGGCTGGTCAGTCACCCAAAGAGGCAGAAGGTAGTCAAGAGGCTGTGCCCTTGTGGGTGCTTGACCCGAGGCTGTTGTTTCCACCATGAGCCCAATAATCCTGACTTTACTGTCACCCATTGACTCTTTAAAGATGCCCTTTTAGGAACCAGATTTTACCTGGATCATATTTTCGCAGGTGATTTGCCCTTGAGTCATGCTTTCTGAAGAATTGCTGGCACTATAAAGTCCCAGGGTTGACTCTGATAATGAGCAATAAAAGTAAAATCTCAGGGTACCTCTCTATCTCCATGCTCCTGAATAGACTGACAGATCTAGGCCAACCCAGAGAACTGGAAGCCTAATAACTAACTAGGCAACAAATTAGAAGTCACTAGGAGATATTCCAGAATGTCTTGGGAAATAAAAAGATGAATAGATGAGGAGCTCATCCTCACTTAACCAGCATTCCCCTAACATGCCATTACCAAACTCGCTGAGGCCAGCACGGAGGTTTCTCTTTCCTGCTCAGCATGCTTTGTACCTCTGTACATGTGATGCATGTAGAGTTTTTTCTGGCATCTTCCAAGACTTTCCCTTCTCATCTGAAGAGTTCATAAAGGTTTGGAGGATAGATTTGTTTGCAGGGGCTTTGCCCAGGTTTTATTTTCATCCTAGGGATGGTTGCCAAGGTGCTGGCTAACTGGGCTGGAACCACACTTGCATCAATGTCTATTGAAATGTGATTTTGCCTCAATTAGCCCAAATTTTGCTTCATAAATTGGATTGATCGCGATGATTAAAGGAAAAGCTTGAGCCCCTGGAAGTTGTGGCTGTTTCATTTCCGAGGTGCTCTCACCAGGTTTGATGTTTTGGGCCTCTAATTCAGGACTGCATGGTTCTGCCCATAGACTTGCTGACCCTAGTCGGTCTGTCTGTCTCTCTTTCTCCTCTTCCTTCCTCTTCTACCTCCTCTCCTCCTCTTCTCTCCCTTCCCATTTTCTCCCCACATCTTTATTTATCTCTGTATCTGTGTCTCCCCCTCTGTCCTTCCCTTCTTCCTCCTTCCTCCCTTTACTTCTGTAAGTTACATGCTCTGAGATAGTTTTCTCTAGAATCTTACTATTTCTTGGGCCAGCAGCATCACCATGACCTGGGAGCTTATGAGAAATGTAGAATCTCAGATTCAATCCCAGACCTGCCGAGTCAGGATCTGCACTTCCATAAGCATCCCAGGTAATTTACATGCACATTGATGTTTGAGAAGCTCTGTTCAGGGGCTTTAACAAGAGACTGAAGCAATAATAGTTGGGGCGTAGGGTCCTAGATTCTCAGAGGGAATGGCAGTTAATAAAGGGGGTCTGGAAGTATGTGATCCTGAGCCCTGACAGACTTCTGTTTCCAAAAGATTCTTTTGGGCAAAGTAGGAGTGACTGAATATACAAGTTATGTTGAATGCATAAGAAGTGGGTGTATGGAGGCTTGGTGAAGTCCCTCAAGAATTTTTTGTAAACAAGTGGGCTGTAGACCTAAGAGTCATTTGACAGGATCCAATTGGGGTTTCAAGGTTCCTGGAGCCCACCAGCCATGGATGGTTAGAGGCTGCATAATTTAATAAGTAATGCAGCTAGAGGAGGAAGGACTGGGTTCTAGCCACAGAACTACCACTACCTAATGGTGTTGCCTTGAGCCAGTCACTTGATACGGCTAGGTCTTAGTTGCATGAAAGGAAAAATACTTTCTGACCCAGTACCTCCAATGAGGCAATAGATGTAAGAAAACTGTCATGTAAATGTACATTTGTATTATTTCTTTGGATACCCGTGTCTCAGAATTTGGAATAATAAAGCTAGGCTGAAAGCAGCCATGTACTACCCTATGAAAAAGCAAACGGTGTGCCCTAAATTATACTGGGTCTATATAACCTACCCAGGAGCACAGTATTTTAAGCACACTGAAACACTAAATGCTTACATGCAAACATTGCTACCGATGAACCCATGCATTGTTCGTTCACCAATGCAACTGGAACACTGTTAGTGGGCTATTCGGTGTAATGAGTATGCTGTGGCAAAAGTCTGCCATCTGCCCAGGAAAAGAAACAACCAGCAACTTCACTGAACAAGATAATGCTTTCCATGGTGAAGACACATGATTTATTTGACTAAAATATTATTTAAAAAATGACCGAATTTAGATCCACAACGTGAAATATAGGGAGATCAGAACACAAATCCATTTGTGGAAATTCAAACTTATTAAGTGAAGCATGTGCACATAGGGAGGTGTGAACTTGTACTCCCCAAATGATATAGTTATGTAAAAGAGTGACAAAATTGAGAAAAAACATTTGGAAACTAAAGTATAAAAGGAAAAAAAAGAAATTCTAGCACAGTGACATTGACTCATGAGGTCAAAATCTCCCACCTAAAATAAGGGCCATGAAGTTGCTAGTTGTTCTGTCCACTACAGATAGTGTGTTAGTTATGACAGATGCACTTGAAGGTAACAAGACTAGATTCTTCTAAACACTTCCAGAATGGAGACATCTTAATTCAAGCTTGTCTTTGAACATGTCTGAGTTATTGGTGTGGTTTGGCTGGAGCTGCCAGAGTCAGGGTGCCATCAGGCAGGTTCATCTAAGTATGAATTTGGGGGGGCAGCCAGGAGCAGGGAACCTAGACTGCCCTTGGGGACACACTTACCTGAACA
This sequence comes from Scalopus aquaticus, assembly GCA_004024925.1. Classification (NCBI taxonomy): domain Eukaryota; kingdom Metazoa; phylum Chordata; class Mammalia; order Eulipotyphla; family Talpidae; genus Scalopus; species Scalopus aquaticus. Next base: position 225,733 of record PVIJ01000382.1, on the reverse strand, counting down.
GCACTTCCAAGAAAGGGCCAACAAAGGAACTCAAAGATTATAGGAAATTGCCTCAGGCTTTTGTTTAAGAGAACTACTGCATTTCTTAAGGTGGCAGTTCCCTATTTTCACTCCTCTTTTATTAACATCAGTTTTAGAACAGTTGCTTCTTCTAGAGCCGCACTGTCCAATATGGCAGCCTCCTTGCTACATGTAGTGAACACTCAATATGTAGCTAATGCAAGCTGAGATATGCCATAAGCATCACATATACCCCAGCTTGCTAAGACATATGAAAAAAAGATTGTAAAACATCTCTTTCATTTATATATTGATAAGATGTTGAAATGCTATTTTGGATATATTGGGCTAATAAAATATGTCATTAAATTGATTTCATTTGTGTTAGTTTTTAAAATGTGGCTATTAAAGCACTTAAATCACACATGTGGCTCATAAATATTTCTACAGAACAGTGCTGTTCTAGCAAACTTCTTTTGATTTTGGGTCACACACCAGCTGCTTTTCCCTGTTAGAAAAGCACCACTGCCTGACAAGAACAACAACCATTGTTTTCAAAGAATCAAATGGTTGCAGAGAATAGACAATACTTGAAACATCAAGACAACCTAAGGAACAAAGAAAAAGAAAAGAAAGGAAGAGATTAACATACAATAACGTAAGGCTGATTAGTTTACTAGACCTTAACCGTACCCCTAGATCTTAACACTCTCTGTTCCATACACGTTGTAGCCTTCTCTGTATGTAGCATAATTTTGAGTGTTGGTGGCAGGAGCAGGTTTAAAGTTTTGGGTGTTCTTTGTGAGTTTCATGCGTTTGGACTCTGCCCGAGATTTGTAACAGAATTCTATCAAAGCCACCATCATGGCCAGCCCCAGACCTCCGACCAGTATATAGAAAACGCCTGCCACATTGCTCAGACTCAGAGCGCTGGTCTTGTCCTAAGAGAAATGAACAAGGCGATTAGTTCTTGAGGGAAACAAAGGCAATGGGACATTATAACACAGCACAGTAACATAGGATCATTCTAAGTTGTAAAATAACTAAACATTGATGTAGTGTTATGACTCAGCCCTGGCAACTGGCTGAGGGTTTGCAATGGCCAGCGAGATGGTAGATTGTGCTTCTGTTGACAGTTGTGATCCTCACCTAAATATTCTTTTATTTTGACTCCTTAAGTCCTTTACTACCTCAAAATGGTGTCAACAACTAAATAAAACAGCACTTGGCCATGGGAGCAAAAGTGTAAACACAAGCACAATTTATTCCCCTGCCAGCCTCAGTAAATACCATTTGCCAGAGTTGAGCTGTGCATAGCTCTTCAAATGTAACACTCTTTTCATTTGGGAACTTGAAGCACTCTTTCCCCTCTCTGCCCCGCAACACCCCTTTCTCCCTTGTTCTCCCTGTGACAAACTTGTCAACAACTAGTCTTTAAGACACCAGGTGAGAATATTAGAGGTTGCTGCTATTCTTATCCAGGGAGCTGCTTCACAGGGTTTGTTTAAAAAGGATTAACTCTCCCTTTCCCCTAATGGCTAAGAAATTGCTCCCTTTGGGAACTGGTTGCTAAGTTCTAGTCCTCAGGGTGTCAAGTCTCTGTGCTGCTGAAACCAGGGCACACACAAAGAAGTGGCTCCTGTTCCATCTTCCTGAGAGTCACTAAACGGTCAGAGGACCCTTTGGGCCCTAAGTTGGCTCCACACAAACCAGACAGCTTTATCAGGAGCTGATAATTTTTTTTTAAATCCAGCTCATTTTTAGCTTTCACTCCAGGGAATGTAGAAAATAATTAGAAAAAAAAACTACAGTATTTATCTGCCTTTTATTTAAAGTGGGGGAAAAATGGAGGTAGCTGGTCAGTGACTTTCAGGTCAAACTACAAATCTCGCTCAGCTATCTGCCTGTATGAAAAAGTAAAAACTGAACTGCTGAACAATGGAAAAAAAAAAGTTGGTGCCTTGAGCCCTACCTTGAGGTAGGACACACCAAGGGCCAGGAGCCTTTCTTTGAAAAAATAAAATAAAATAAAAATAGCATTTTGTAGTCTTTTTAGAGGGAATGTAACCATTTTGCTGCTGAATGCAAGTGATTGGAACACCCAAATTGTTAAGTCAGTGACTGAGTGTCTTATACAAACCATACTCAGTGACCAGATGATGGCCACTGGGGACACTCAACACTCTGGGGCTCAGCTCATCCTAGCATCATTGAAGGAATTGAAATATGAAGATGACATGGCCACGTCCTGACTCTTCGCAGGAGCCAGTCCTGTACTTGTGTGTCTTAATTAACAGGCCAATTGGAATTGAATCGCATGCTCAGGAAGGGGAGTCAGGGCGGGCCTCATGTTTGCACTGACCTAGCGAATCATCTCTGTACTAGGATGGATTACAGCCAGACAAGTGGGAAGAAATTCTACCACGTGGGAAACAACGGGTCATCGCCTTAAGGAGGCTGGTGAGTCATCTGCAAGGATATTCCACAGTCCATTAGGAAGTGGACCAAATTCTGGTAGCCCTCACTCTGCCAGTAGATTTTTATATGTATGTGGTTTTTGAGGGGGGGAGTGTCCTGTGACATCACCCATGTAAGCTGTAGCAACCACAGTGATGCCAACTTCCATGTCTTTAAGTTTCACAGAATTCCCTATTGGGGAATGTGAAAAAACCAGTAGCAAAATGGTTCGCTGCACAAGGAAAATGAGTGGAATGAATTAACTGATACCACAATATTAGTTCAAAAAAAGAAAGGCAAAAATTGAAACTAAAAAGAACTTTCTTAAGGGAGCAAAGAGGGGCAGGAAGGAGGCGGGGAAGAGTGTTTCATGCTTATCAATGTGATGTTATCCTGCCAATGTATACCCTTAAGGAGCATGCGACTAAGTTTTAAAAGTATACCTATATGGAGATTCAAATAACACCTTTGGAAGAGAGAAGTGTGACAGACTTAATGAGATTTGAGATCAAATAGATGAACTCAAAAGATAGCAGCTGGGAGCAGGCTAATCATTCTGTTTACAGAGACCAGTCTTTGTTATTCATTTCTTTGTTTTCAGATGGGATCCACAGAATAGATTAGTAATAACGGTATTTACAACTACAGAGTCTCTGACACTGCCACAGGTTAAGAAAAAGTACTGTCACAACCGGATCTTTTTAATTTATTTTTTGGTTGTTGTATTTTCTTTTTGAACTTTCAAAATGTGCAATACAGTAAAACCCCCTTATAACACAGCTCATTCTTTTACTGCTTTGGAAATGCGCCGGGCCAGGTCGAATTCCCCATTCATCACAGTAGCTCTAGGGGCTCAATGATTGGAGCCTCTGCGGCTGGGCTTTGCCTTATTCTTCTAGCGCTGGTGTTATGAAGGGGTCCCACTGTGTCAGGGAGTGTGTTTTGGGAAGGAAAGCCGTTTTAGGGTAGAAAATAAACAGTGGTTCAAAATGTGATTGCTAATCAGTACAAAAAGACCTTCAGCGACTGACCTTACTCCCGGAGTCCTTGGCTCCACATTCCCCCTTATCGTACCACCATTTGTTTTTCAGCTTGTCTAAGATGCCTTGTTCACTGAGTTTCAATACTGCAAGGTTTACAGGCGTTCTTCACGTGGGAAATAACATAAATAACATTATATTATGTTATTTTATGTTATTCAAGCTTCAAACTACTTTAAAACTATAGAAAGCGATAAAGCAGGGGGCCCTGGCCACAGAGTAATTTTAGACACTGCAGGCAACCTGAGCATTACCTTATAAAAAGTTAACACTACAGCAACGCTATATTTACCAGGGCCTGCCCATATCGCTTTGAGTAATCGGCACACACTGTTAAACAATGAGGATAGAAAAAAAGGCACTCCTCAGTAGGCGGTGTGTGGTGAGGGGGGTCTCCCCTGAAGTGACAATTGTCGGTGGCAGCTTGCAGTAGCTTTATGACGGAGGTGTGTTACGTTTGATCTAACTGGGTGTCTTGTACTTCCAGACAGAAAGCAAGTTTTATGGAGGCGTGGGGGAGGGGCCAGGGTGCAAAGGGGAACTACTTCCGTTGTCATGTGAGACCAAAGCATGAATACGAACAGAGTAGATGTAGAATCTATATAAATCACATGTCTTCCGGTACTTGGCCTTTATTATACAAATCTGTTGCCCCGCCAAAAATGACCCCAGCAAGAACTGTAGTACACACATGTCTTCACTGCACCAACTCTGAATCTTATGCATGTACTGAACTTAATGCTCCATGGACCTCTGAGTTTTGGATAAGAAGAATTCTTTCAACAGTGGGAGAATTGGCCTATGGCTCGTTTTTGAGTTACTGACCGGCCGTCCCTCTGATATAGTCATTTATCTGTGGTCAAGTCAGGTCACCAGAGGATGAACCAGATTGTTTAAAAGTGGGTTATTAACATGGCTTGACCTAAAATGGCAAGCTGACCCTACCACTGCGGGCAGACTGCGGAGGAGCAGTTTAGGAGAGCTGTTCTAGTAGACAGCGCTTTCTCAAAACTGAGAGGCGCGTGCACCCCAGGAGGCCAGCCCCTGCTCCCTCATCCCCCACTTAAAGTAATCCCAGCCGCTGGGTCAATCTGGGAAAGCCCATTGGTCCTAGGATAAAGATTTTCTCCCTTAGAACTTCCTTCAGCTGTAAAATGGGAACAATGACCTTTATCCTGTCTTTTTTCTTGAGTTAATGAATTTTAAATGGCGCATCCCTAATAACTTTGACTAAAAATGCATATGTATGCAGGGTGGCATAATTCCATTAGGAGGCAATAAGCTACGGTGTCCACATTCATGTGACTAATATTGCCAGCACTAGTGTGTGTTCTTCTGAACGCCACCGATTTTCAAGGAGAAAGCAGCTACATACAGGCAATGCTGACCATGCCATAGAACTTCGTAGCTTATTTTGGATAGTTGGATCCACCAACATATCCAGTCATTGGCAAGACTTCGAGAGTCACAGAGATCTGGCCTCCATCAGACCAAGTTGCCAAAGTCTATTTCCTCTCTTCCACCCTGTGCAGAGGGACTGTCTCAGCTTGAGATATTTTGAGAAATATATCCTCATTTGAAAATAATATGCAATTTCAGATACCTGAGATTGGAAAAACTATAAATTCTGTGTTAGGGAGGTGACGCTTTCCCCATTAGTGCCAGGCTTGGCAGCCACAACAACATCTGCATTTCGTATCTCACTGAAAATTGAGGTCCTTTTATACTTGAAACAGGTTCCTTCAATCAGTGCTCAGGACCTCAGGCTTCTTAAATGCCAACCAGGGTAGCTTAGTAACAAAACAAAGTAACAAAGGACCCTCAAATAAAACTTGGAGCCTCTTCAAGATATTATTGGCAGCAAAAATTAAGTTTTGGGTTTATAAAGTCCCTAAGATTAGTGTTGCAACTGCCTTTTCAGTCTGTCCTTTCCCCCTATTATTCTTTGCTTTATCACCACTGACTCTTCCCCAGTGCTGTGCCTTAAGCTACACACTGGTCCCCAGGCTGAGAATTATGGCCGTTCGCTCAGACTGCAAGGGAGATGCTTTCATGGCATATGGATGGCTGATCCCCTCGCGACCACGGGGGGGTGGGGGGAAAGCACAAAGCATTGCTTTCATGCTGGCTGTGCTTCCTCACGCTGCCCCATGACTAAGCCCTTACCGGCTCCTCTCCTCCCTCAATGTTGTTCAAATTACTTCATTCAATTTCTCCAGAACAGCTGCTCCTACTAGATCACAGCAACAGAGCAGTCTGATTAAAGGCACTCACACGAAATCCAAATAGCTCTCCCTAAAGATCCAAGATTTTAAAGAACATTTTCAATCCTTAAGGGACCTGTTATAGATTGATAAAAGTGGGACATGTTCACTTAGAGCAGTGGTTCTCAAAGTGTGTTCCAAGGACTCTGGAGGACCCTGCAACCCTTTCATCAGCGAGTCTGTGAGGTCATAGCTATTTGTGTAATACCAGTAAGACACTCCTGCCCTTCTTGCTCTCATTCCCTCGTGATGTACAGTGGAGTCTCCTGGAGGCTCTGTGACATTTGATATCATAGCAGAGTGAATGAAGAAGCAAAAATGAGAATCCTGCTCTCTTACGTTAAGCTACGTATTCAAGAGTGTTACAGAAACTCAGGACAATGCTGTTCCTCACTATTTTTTTTTTTTTGCTTTGGAAAAGTTATTTTTCATAAAAGTATGTTATTTATGTTGACTTATATTTGGTTTATTATTTTTAAATGAGTACATGCTTTTAAAATCTTTCCATTTTAATTTCTGATATGGTAAATATAACACTGCACAAACACAGCCTTCTGGTGATCCTCTAGAAATTTTCAGTATGTAAATGGGCTCTGGAACCAAAAAAGTCTGAGAAGTACTGACCTCGGAAGAGGGACAGCTTTTCCTGGGCCTGGGCTGCCACCACTCGCTCTTGCTGAAAGCCAAGCTCAATATGGAGGCAACTGAGACAGCCCACTCCTGCCACGTGGCGCCCCGACAGCCAGGGCTTCCACAGGATGGCTGGTTCTGCTCTGCAGGGTGGCTCCACAGTCACCGCACTTCTCAATCGGGGGAAATTTTGTCCTCCAGGGGATGTTTGACAATGTCTAGAGTCATTTTTGATTGCCACACCTGAGTGGGAGCATGCTACAGGCATCCAGAGGGGAAAGGCCAGGGGTGCTTCTCTGCACCCTACTATGCACACAACAGCCCCCCACAACAAAATCTCAGATGCCGACAGTGCCAAGGTTGAGAAGCCCTGCGTTAGAACATCCAGACTTCATCTGAGAAAGCCCAGGACATTAGAGAAATTTGACAAATGATATGCTCTTAGAACTCTAGTCTTTGACTGGAAAGAAAATATCACAGGGCTCATAAAATCTGGCAGTGAACTGATATGCATTTAGGAAATTTTAAATAAAAAAGAGAAAAACAAACATGTCAAGCAGCAGTACAGCCAAGGAGCATAAAAGCTGTAATCAGAAATCACGGCTAATACCACTTAACAAGGTTAGGAGAGCTGCCAAGGAAAGAAAGTATGTTCAAGGCCAAATTGCCGAGAACTGTATGTTGCTGCAGGTGGAATAAATCCCCAAGATGGCAGAGAAAACCAGTTTTATCCACATAATTTCCTCTCTTACTGTACCTTATGGTTGTATTGCCTACTCCAATCCAAATCAACTGAATGTATTTATACCCTCCCCCAAAACAAGCGCAAGTGGGCACGCGTGCACGTGCGCGCACACCCTCCCCTATTTTACGCCATTTATAGTCAATAACATCATTTCGAAAGAGAAACGATTCTACTAACCTAGAAAATAGAAGTGATTCAAAATGGACCCTCCTTTCTAAAAAAGAATAGTTGTCAACCTTATGCCCTACACACACACACACACACACACACACACACACGAACACACACACACACGAACACACACTTTGGTATTTTACAGGAAGTGGAATTAGGTAGGCATTTGTTCATTTTAAATGTCACTTTCTCCATGAAGCCATTTTTGCTCCCCACTTCAAAATTTTCTCCCCCTCCTTCATCTCCTAAACTGCCTTAATATTCATGCCCATGTCTTAGGTGTCCCATAAGACCATGTTCTTCAAGGGCAGAGTATAAGAATGATGTATTTGTATGCCCACTTAGAAGAGTTCTCTCAATAAATACTCTTTGAGTAGAAAACTCTTTTAGCATATTCCTTTTTAGCCTAGTACTTTACATAATTATTACAATGATTGTTATTGGTAAAGTTTAATGGTTACACTAAGAAGGTAGATTTATGGTCTCTGTAAGTAAAGAGACTGAGGCACAGATAGGTTAAGTAATTGGCTCAAACCTGCACAGCAAATTTGGGACAGGCCAGTATCAAATTGTACATCCAGCTCTGTACCGTGTGTCCAAGGGAGAAGACAAAAGGGTAGCAGCCCTCCTGATTTTGGTTCTTCGGGCTTGGGTGTTCATAAGGATTTTTTTCTTTTGGAACAACCATACTCCAAGTATCTGTCAACCTAGCCAGGACATATCTTGCAGCTGGGGTCTTTTAGTATGGTGCAGCAATAGGTCTCCAGGGGGATATTTCAGAGCAATTACTGCAGGCCCTTAACTGGTACCCAGGAGAATTACAAGTCAGAAATATTTATTGTACTCACCTCAACAGAGAATAGAAAGAATTAAACAAAGTAGGTCAGATTTCTATCGCGGAAATTAGTTTTGCATGCTCCCCATTGGAAGGGCTGGATATCAGCATCTTGCTGAGTAGAGGCCTCCCAGGAAAAGCACATGGTTGGCAGGCTTAGGGAGAGGGCAGGAGACCTTTGTGATACAATTTCAGGGGGTCTGGGAATGTTCCCTTGTCCAAAAATCTTTTCCTTACTGGTGCCTGCAATTTCATCATGAGAATGTCACACCTTTAAGTTTGAGCAACATTCTATGTTAAAATAGCTTCCTGAGAAATGGAAAAGGAAGCTGATTAACTATGAACTCCAATGCTTTGTTCCACTTCGTTTAAAAAATGTTCAGTGGGGAAAAAGTGTAAAGGTCCCTTTAGAATAAGATATTTTACTGCACCTTAGTAAGAGAGAGGGGGTAAGAGCCAATGTGAGTGTCAAAGTCATTGAAGACACTCATTTAAATAAAGATAATTAAGTGGAGATAGGCATTTAAAAGTATGTGAAGGTCGTGCTGGCCAGTGGCAGGAGATGGTCCCTGCACCGGGGACAGTCAGAACCTGACACCTCTCTTTTCTTACGTCAGGGTAGTAATGTGGTTCATGATGTTTGGATAATGAGTTTTATTTTTGAAGAAAACACAACCGGCTGGTACAAATTTCCACTTATCTCTGCCATCCACACCTGGCAACAGCTCAGGTACAAAGTGTGCTCACTTTCCAAGGCACGTGGCCCCAGGTGGCACTTGTCTAGGTTCCCCTCTCGTCCCTGGGATGTACCAGCCAGCCACTGCACAGTGCAGCGCTGTCTCAGCGAAGGCCAAAATTGCTTACGGAGACAGTTTTAGGGTAAAGAGACCATTTTCTGCCTGTGAGATTAGAAACCATAAAGAAAAGAAAATGGCTAAAATTTTTGATACATTTCCAAAAAACTGTCCAATTTATTTTTCAAATTTGATTTCAGGAAGTACCTAAAATAGGTAACTTGGAGTCATGTCGGATTCTTTCTTATGAGCAAAGAAATATGGTGTGAGCGATTGAGGGCACTGAGTTTCCCCATACTGGAAAAGAGATAAAAATGGGCCTTGTGGATTAATGACCAAGCTGATTCCCTCCAATGGAAGGGTTGAGAGTAGAGTTTGTACTACGGATATGGGTCTGTTCCTGAAAAACATAGGGGCCCCAGATATAGTATGGTTTATGCACCTGAGAGATGGGGATATATTCTGCTCTAAATGACTCCACTTCTCCCTCTGGGCAGGGACACCTAAAGAGCAAATGTCTGTGCAATTAATGATGCCAGATAATCTCCAAGGGTACCCTAAGTGGGATAGACATATATTTAAATCCGTAGGTTGTGCAGAAAGACAAGGAGATCACAGAGAAGTGAAAGAGATGGGCCAAAACATGTGTTGCACAGTGAATCAGAAACCTGCTCACAATCTCTAGATGAGGAAAACGGAAACTTATCACAACCAAAGCTGGAAGCCCTCCCCTCACCCCTACGCCACAGCCAAACCTCACCCCACGTTCCCAACACTTGTTTCTTGCTCCCTAGTGATTTTTCAAAAACACCGATTTATAATTATCTTTGGTCCCGCAGATGGAGGACAGCCACCCTCTCTTTCCCTGTTTTTACTAAATGAAAAATCATCTTTCCCAATCAATCACTTATTCCTTAGCATTTTCTGGAGAAGTAGCATCATTGAGGAAGGCCAGGCACATGTAGGCAGGCAACTATAGATATCTCTGCCCAGGCAGGTCTGGATTTATTAAGTTGAAGCCAACTGATGACCAAGCAAGAGAAGAGTCTTTGCTAGAAAGGGTTATCCTTAAGGTCCTTTACATTTTCTCTGTAAATTATCTCGGAATATATGTAGTGAAGGGATTTACCTGTCAATATCGTAGATGTTGGAGGCTGTGGTCATTCAAAATATGCCTTAGACTACATTTGTGCCTGGAACCCTTTAAAAAAAGTCTCTATCTACTTCTCTTCTGGGGTTTCTGGATAAAGCATTCCAGGAGAATGAGTGGTTTAAGTTATTTTAATCCTTCTACCCTTGGATCAGCCTGAGCTTTCTCCACAACGTGGGAGCATGTCCATGTGACAGCTGGCATCACTGGTCTCTAGCCACGTAAGCAAACCTCATTCTACCGGGCCAGCTATAGTGATTTGCAGAGTTATGCAGCGCTTAGCTGCTGGAACTCCCGCTGAGAGAGTATTTATATCCATGGAGTTCACAATGTAGCTGAAACCTATTTAACTCCTTGTTAATGAGATCATAATTTAATATAAGTGCAAAGAGCAAATTCAATAATGCATGCATATAGCGTTAGGTGTTGAAAGCTGTGAGTCACTGAACTAAGGGCTTAACAGTGGTGGCGATAGAAGCCTGTTGGTGGACATCTCTGCTAAAGAAGCAGTCCTCAGGAGTCACTTATAGGCATGGGTAAAGCCAACACATTTCCAAATGATAACCTCTCACATTCGCAGTGATCGGCTCCTGGGTTCCACAGGTGGTGACTTTTAGTAAGGGATTGCTGCCCACTGGACCTTGGTCCAGCCTACCTCTCTAGCACAGGAACCCAAAACCATTATTGCCTGTGGCTTGTCCCCCAGTTCAACTTCTCTGGGAAGACTTCTTAATCTGTCCTTGACAGAGAGAAGGGACTCGGGGAAAATGCTAAACCCCTGGAGAAGACAGTTTTTGTTAAAAGGTGGCCACAGACACTTTCCCAAGTATATCACTGACATGATTCACTTGAACACTCTGTTTTAAGGTCCATTAAAAATTCAGGCTATCAAATCTGATAGGGTTTTATTATGGATAAGTGTGTTTTCTTTAGTTCAGCTCACTGCTGCTGAGAAAGAGAGGCATAGACTGAGAAGACAGACAGAAACTGATATTCCCAGAAACTCACATGACAGTTTTTCTGAGGATATCTAGTTCATTCCCTGACTCGAGGTAAAATACTTCTTGAAAGTTTAACTTGATGGGTACCAGCTTTCTCTTTTTTCCCCCAGATAGCCCTCCCTTGACCATACCCATAATACCTAGTCAGTCTTAGCTTACACTCCAATAGATTATGTCAACTGGGTTCTGTATACCAGATCTGAAATTTGAGTACTGGTTGCTACGCTACAGCACAAACACACCCCTCTAGCCCACATTCTAGCACCTACAGAGCTGATTCCCACCACTATAAGAAATGGGACACAATAGAAGAGTTTCTCTCTCTCTCTCTCTCTCTCTCTCTCTCTCTCTCTCTCTCTCTCTCTCTCTCTCTCTCTCTCTCATAAAGTATCCTATTGCCTTAGGTGTATATTTTGAGAAATATTTGTTTCAAGGCCAGATGAAATTAAGCTTTAGGGTGAATGAACCATGTGGACCACTTTTGCCACCTCTGACCAATGGGGATTTGTCTCATGTGCCAAGGGCCAAATGCTATACCGCTCTCTAGAAAATCAAAAGAGAATGGGTTTTAATTGTTTTCATAAAAGAAATCTGCCCCCACCCTGCACCACCAACATCAACTCCCACCCTCAGCAAGTATATTTCAGTTCATTTCAAATAGTTCATGTTTCTCTTCCGTGACCGTCCCGCTTTTTAGAGAGTGTAGTTCTATAACCTTCTCTCCAAATGAAAAGAAACCAAATGATTTGTTCTTGGGGCAGACAGGGCATAGACATACATCACTTCACTCTGCCACTGCCGCAGTGTTTTTCCTCTTGGCAAATGTGTAACAGCATTCTTACCTTCATGCTTTCACTCCTGCTGTTCTTTCTGTTGCGCTGCTGTTGGACATTTGGTCATTGTTTGTCAATATGAAACACATTCAAGTTATCAGTATAACACCAAAGGCAAATAATCATGTTCTAATCATAGGAACCACATTAAGGCCACGTAGTCAATTTCAACAAAAATTCACTAGAAATAGATTAATTTAAAAATATTTTCTTTCTGGATTACACTTTTTTTTTCCGGTGGTAGAATGTATTCTTTTACACCATCTGGCAAAATCAGTGGTTTTGGCAGTCACTGGACTGGTTCAGTTCTTAAGACAAAAAGGTCCCTTGCTTGAAGCAGCCACTTGAGAGAAAGTGAGGGTTTGCTCTTGGGAGGAAGAACTGAGTAAGTTCAAGGAGCAAATTTAGTCACTATCAGGAAAGAAAACTGTCAGGTTCTTCATACTTCCAGGAGGCAGCACCAGCACAGAGACATGCAAACCAACGAAGAGCATAATATACTTACCCTACTCCTTGATTCCAAACCAGTCTCAGTGAGTCACAGGAACTTCTTCTAAGACTCAGGAAGTGCCATCCATCTGTAATGATTCTTGCCTACACACATAACAGTGTCAATAAGACGTCATTGGGATCCATCTTAAACCTGGGTATCCAAAATGTCTACCTTTAGAGATGGCTCCTGCCAATAAAAGGTCCATCTTGTTGCAGCTAAAAGGCAGATGCAGATTCATATCCATTACCCAAGGCCCAAGAATGTCAAAGAATTCTGGGTATGGAAGAGAAGTGGTTAAGAGACGGTGGCAAAGCAGAAGAGAATTGTAGACATACATGGAAGAGGAAGAAATACACATAGAACCGAGGATCTCATTTATACATACGGGAAACACATTACCACTTCATTCATCTATGTACCACCAAACAGGAAGCTGAGGACACTTGAAATGGGCTCTCTTATCTTGTTTTATCTTTGCTTCCTTGCTAAGCAAATGTGTGGAATTAAAAAAAAAAGATTGCTACTGATACTGAGGAAGAACATGTTTGAATTTCTTAAGAGAACAAACTCTTTCTAGGTACTTTTAACAGCTCCCATATGAAAGGAAACAACTAATTTTAATTGCAAGTAATTTTTAACAAGTTCCCTAGGTTCTTCCCTAGCATCACATTGGCTGGCTTATTCTAGCCTCTCCCTAGATTTGAAGATAATAAAAATGCATTTCTCTTGTCACTATTCTATAAATTATAATGATCATCCAACTATTTAATTGATGGAAGTCTAACTGCATATGCCTGTACTCGACCTTTACTTCCCTATATTCCTTACAAACTATATGCCTTACAAAGGCATCGCTCCCCTAACTCTTAGTGTAGTCAAGGGATTGAAAATGGTCTCATTTAAATATTTTTGTCCAGTGTTCCCAAACAAGATGTGTGGATTTTCAGTTTGGAAAATAAGGCCACTGGAAGTCTATTTAAATCCCTGGACAGAACTAAAGCCAGAACAATTTCATGGTGAGGTGGGGTAGGGTTTATAATGCCTTGTCACCACCGTCACAAATAACTTGTTTCACCAACCGGACCCCTGTGGCAAGGTAAGCTTACACAGGATAACTAAGAATTAAGCTGGCATCCTTCACCCAAGATTAAGGGAATGAATCAGGGTGGGCAGGAGAATGAGAAGAAATTGAAAGCTTGAGGTGACAGGCAGCTATGGAGGAAGGCTGATGTGCTTATGGGGCAATTCAGCAGCTAAACCCCCACTCTGCTGCGATTTACAGCAACAGACATTCACTGGCTATGTCACAAACCCCTGGTGATCCGGGTTTATCGCTGAAATAACCAGCTGGCTCTTAATTACAGAATTTGCACATACATTGTAATAAAGCACTAGCACAAAAAGATGATTTGCAGGGTAAAAGTTCCCAAACTACAGCTTTAATTTCCATGATCCTTGACTGTGCATTTTATAGTCCATCAAGGAAGGATCAAGTCTGATTTGTTTAGGCTCTATTAACCCAGGTTTGGGAAATTGACAAAACCAAGCTGTCTTTGAGTTCTAGCTTGTAGGTCTGGTTTAGGGGCAACCTCAATGACTGACCTTATCATAATTCTTTATAGTCAGAAAATAACAAATAAATATCTACTTCATTGGTTCTGTTTAAACCTGAAAAGTTGCAGGTTTCTTTAATAGAATAAGAGAATAGGCTTAGTATGTGTAATGTCTCATGTCAGGGAGGAGAAAGTCAACAATTTAACATAATTGCCCATTTATCATTGTTTAAAGGTTGTAGGGGAGAGACAGAGAGGTAAGTAATAAAGGTTTCCAGTCTCTCCTGGTTCCCAAGATAATAGATATGGAAGTGTTTTTGAACAAGTAAAAGCACTCCCAAATGTCAGGCTTTGTGATTATTGTCATTTTTAGTAATCAGTAGTGAGGGCTGGAATGGCTTAAATATGCCATTTGCCTTCTAACCAAGGCAGTTGAGAATGAACCTGATTTTTATGGAAATAGATCCTAGGCAATCAGATTCACATTGCTCATCGAATGGGTAGTTGTGATAAATTGCTGTCTGCAATATTATCACAAGGGGTGACCCTGACAGTCAGCAGAGATTTGTGACAGCATTAGCTGTGTGACCTTCTCAAAGTCACCACCATCTCTGGGTCTCACTTTCTCTATGAAATGACGGCAGATTCAAAAGTCAATTGTCACGTTTGAGAGGATGGGATGTGTAATTGTCAAGCCATTTTAGTAATACAGTTAAACCTCACTGATTTGCACTAACTGGGGAAAGGGTTATTTGAACGAGAAAGTCCTGAATTACAAAATAAGTTTGGAGAATGACAGTTTTATTACTTTAAGATTATTTTGTAATTCAAACATACTATAAAGCGTTGCTTTACTGGAGGGCTTCATGAGAGCTACTTTAGCAGATAAGCTTCTAATGAATATGATTATATCTAATAAATGCTTCCAATGTTTGAAAAAGGTTTGTTCTCTTAAGGAAAAATGCAACTGACAATCTAGTTTAAACTCATTTGCTTAACAAACCTCCTTGGTCCTGTCCCTGATGAAGTTAGACTGCCCAATTTATGACAAATTAGAATTTTGAAGGCTTCAAAGTATTGAGGTTTCACTGCCTTTTCTACCTTCTTCTCCATTGATTTGTTTTTGGCATCCCCAGTAAATAGTGGTAAAACAGATTCAAGTTCATCTCTTGTCCCTTCTCTTGCTCACTCTTGGAAAACAGCAGGTAGCAAGAAGGAAGAAGATAAAGACAAATTCCTTGTTAATCCAGAAATGGAATAAATAATCGTTGGATATGCAGCACTGGTCATACTATTATCCATCAAAAGGCTGGTTGGAAGAATGACCCAAAAAATGTGATTTGAAGGCTGCCTGGTAGATTAGCACTATGGTCAAAGAAGTTGGAAATATTTACGATCTACTGCTATATTTTTCTATTGGCATTTCAAAAATTGGAAATTGTGGGCTACCAATAAAATTACTTGATAACCACAGCATTATCAGCTGAGGACAAAATAAAAGCTTGATGGCAGGTTGTAATTAGCTGCAAATAGCTGGTCTAAAGTTTTAGGGGTCTTCATGATACCAAAACATCTGGGTGAAAAGTAAAATTTCAGTCAAATATGTGCAGATTTTTGTTTGTTTGTTTATGTAACATCAAGTGTCTGGTTGAAAACTTCTGTGTACTTGACATCGTGTGGATGTTTTAGAGTCATCTTGATATGGTCCATGGCTCCTTTTTAACCATGCTGTGAGTGATGAATTCGTGAGAACAATATTTCCAAGGATCTCTGTGGCCTGCTAATAACATGAAAGAAAGACCAGGAAGAAGGCACCAGGTTAGCCACCGCAAAACTCAAATGAGCCAGAAGCCCAGCTAAACTGTCAATGTCACCGTTCACACTGGTGGGAAAGGAAGTGAGTGCTCTTTGACACATAGTAAAACCTTGATTAATTGGAATCCATAGGACGAATAGAATTTTCAATAAGAATATTCATTTGTTTCATTCTTGGCTAATATTTTTTCTCAAAATGCTTGTATCCACTTTCTTGCCTCAGGGAAGCAGCCTCTAATGTCTCAGGGTCAATCCAGATGGAGAGAAGACTTAGGAGACAGAGTTGAATGTGACCTACCCACAGGTCACCTCTTGGCAAGTGATTAAAAAAATACCAATTTCTTGCAGTCTTCTTTTTTGGTACTATTGCTGCTTTCTCATCAATGTGGAATACTGAGGGGGGCAATTCAGTTTGGGGTACTGGTTACATGAGTTCTGGTTAATCAAGGTTTTACAATAAAAGACCTCGCCAATGCCTGGCAAAATTGTGTGCTGAAGAGAGTTGTTTTTAAATTTATTTCTTTGAAACTTCTCTGTATCAGTGTTTCCAAACCCCTGTTATACTGCAGACTGGCAAACTAACTTTTCCATCAGGATCCTGAGGAATGGAGAGGGAAAGAGAGGAGCACAGGTATAACCATTGTCTCTGAAGGTGAAAAGTTTTGGCATGCCTGTCTGTTGGCCTGTGGTTGGGAAACACTGTTCTTCACCTTAAGATGCCCATGGTATCTTGGTTGTACAAGAGCCGATCTTACATGCTTCAATATAATTCTCATGCCCTTGGGGCCATGGAGGAGGCTGTTTTCAGGTCCTCTCCTGTACTTACCCAGCACATCTTTCCATCACTCCGTATTGTGTCTTCGGAGCTTGTCCCTATTTCTTGTTGCTTGGGTGAAGGCCATTCATTCTTTCTAGCCCCGAAGAACATTAAGGAGCCAAAGGAATGCCAAGCAAGATCATTTTCTCATGATGGCAGCCTGGATAACAATTAGACCTACCTGAACCAAGAACATGGCTAAGAAGAAGCCAAATCAGGGATTCATACACACAGAATATCACAGTTAGGCGACGCACTTGTTTAAATACACAAAATATCTTTGCCAAGTCTATATATGGGTGGCCTATTGAAGAAAGACCCCACTTAACTTGAAACCGAGCTCATTCTTTGGCTTTCAAGTTAAGTGGGGTCAGCTTAAATAGGCCACCACATATACAGAACAACATCTCATCATTCATACTGGTCATTGAATAAGCCAAGTCTAATCAACCAACCAGCCAACCTCTGTGAGGCTTCCACCTAACTTTTCAGGGGATAGTTTCGATTTCTCGCACCACTCAAACGAGGCAGGCGGGACAGTCTGAAGGAAAGCCTTGCGCTTTTGAAATCCTAGTGCATTAAGACCCACACCATGGCCTTCATAAGGCAACCAGGTGTATGAGGGGAGGGAAGGAGTGTAGATGGGGAGCCTCTGTCTGGGAGTTTAAGAAAGGACCCAAGTTAGATCAAAAATGTGGGCAGCGCCCTGAAGTCTTTCTGGTTCCCAAAGCTGCCAGGCAGGGGAATAACCTGGTCATTCCACTTTATGTGTGAGTCCTGTGCTCTCTCCTCAATAATAAGATAACAGTCTTGCCGATTACTCGTCACTAAGGGTACCCGGTTGTGGTGACATTGAGGCTGACCTTGGAGTCACCGCCCCCGCTGCCGCACTCTCCTTTGTCGTACCACCATTTGTTTTTCAATTTGTCCAAGAGGCCTTGCTCATTCAGTTTTAATACTGCCAGGTTAACAGCATTTCTTGAAACGATAAAACATAACTTGTAAGAAAATGCACAAATGCTTAGGAAATCGTTAACGTATAAAAAGGAGCACAAGAGGACAAATTGGCTAAATTTCACAGAACGTGGAGCTATAAAAATGTCTGTACAGCAAATACAGGGTTAAATATTGGAAGGTGGCATGGAGGATAACATTTGCTCAAAACTGAAGTGTGCGGGATGGGGAAATTGTCTTTGAGGAAAAAAGTAACAAGAACACCACATCCATGCAATTAACATTCGTCACATATGGCACCATAACTTGGCTTTTACCATTTAAATTGAAAAAGCCGTTGAACTGTAAAATTAAAACAGCAACAAACAGTCAGAGAGGACAACACAGAGAGAGAACATTAAAAAAATGGATGCATTAAATAGATGAAACCATAATTTACCGTCTTATTTAACTCCATGGAATATTGTAGATTTTAAACTTTTAAAAGTTACCTCAAAATCCACAAGAAAGAAAATGACAACAAAATGCATCAGGGTAGGTGGAATACTATAACAACACGGATATTGTTATATTATTCCACCCACCTTAATGCTGAGCCTTTAGGGGTTGCCACACCATAGCCTTTGGAATCCAGATTTCCACCAACTTTCATCGTATCACACGGTTTTCTCTGCTCAATGTACTCATTCATGGTTGACTCCAGCAGGAAGGCAAACTTTCCCTTGGACTTCCGCACTCGGGCCACTCCATCTGCTGTCGTTTTGGTAAACACAGATGGCTCTGCTGATTTCATGTAAGACCACATTTTCTCATAGACAGCAATTTTGGACCTCTGTAACAGAGATAAGCATGCTCAGAACTGCCAGATATTAATGCAGTGGTGTTCAAACAGCTTTGATTGCGAGCCGCTGTAAGAAAAGCATGTTATGCTATAACTCAGTGGACACATTTGTCCATAAATAAACATGGTTCCAAAATGGAGTTCTCAAAAACAGTACTCATCCTTGCTATGTGTGAGGCTCTCTGATATTCTCTATTCTATTCTAATTCACTTAAAAAAATGCTGCTCAAGACCCACTAAATTGATTTCATGGCTTCACTAATGGAATGCAGTCTTGTTGGAAAAACAGGTTCTTGGTTCAATCTTCCTCCCAATGCAGAAATCTTCCCTACAATATCCCTCTATGTGATTATCTTTTACCTGCCTGAAGAAAGAGGCCATTGAAGGGAGTGTAAGACCATTTTGTTAGCTCACTCCAGCACAGGACATTAATTATCGTAAGAAAGTCCTTTATTCTGAGCTGAAATTTCTTTATTCTTCCCACTCTTTAGGACTATTTGCTAAAGCTAGGCTAAGCAATTTTATTCCTCTTTCGACACGATGGCCCTTCAAGCACTGTAAGCCTGTTATTATCCTCCCTCGTCATTTCTTCATCAGGTGAAACTCCACTAACATCTAACACTGTTTCTAGAACTCTCATAATTTTTGTCTTTTTCACATAGGGTTCTAGTCACAATGTCTTTCATAGATTGAAGTTTCTAGAAATAAACATGGCACCTTAGATATGTGATAAAGATAGAATGAAAAGCAAAACTTTTCTTCTTATTATTAGAACATCATGTTCTACCAGTGCTGCCTGTAACATACTAGTCTTTCATCCACCCTTTCAACAAATACTTGTTGAGCATATGCTATATATAATGAACTCTACTGGGGTGGGACGGATATAACAGAGTGAACAGAGCCCCTCCCTCAACTCAGGTTGAGGCTAAATTAAAACTGTTAATTCTTTCTCTCAAGACAACTTTCCCTCAATTTTATTGTTTTTGAATTTTGAGTTGAATTCCATAAAATTTCATCTAAGTTATGGTGGTCCATAGAAGTGCTCTATACTAGGCATTCTGGAGAATATAAAGGAAACATGTTCTCAAAGACATGGGAGCATGGGAGTTGGGAGCTGGGTCTTTAGGAATGAAAACCCTGCAGAAATAGTCTAAAGCAATATTCAACCAAAGGTGAGATAACTTGGTAGAAACTGTAAATATGTGCCATGTTTCAAGTGTCTCTTTATGGAGTTTCCTGGTCCCTACTTCAGCCTTTCTGATTAGTTACTCCTCTCTAGACTTTGGCCAGCTACATCACTCCTTTCTTGAGGCCTGCTTGGACCTATTCAAAATAATCACAGGGGGTTAGAACTCCCAAAGCTTTCACCATACAAATTAAATTGTTTAGGACAATCAGACCTCATCGAGTTTCTCTCTGAGTCACTGAAACTATTCACTGAGATGGGAACATTCTTGGTTTGCATAAAGAACTGCTAACGAACAAACACACAAAACTCCAAAAAGCCAATATGACTGAAGCTAAATAAACAAATGGAAGAGTGGTAGGAAATGAACTCAGGAGGATAATCAGAGGCTAGAAATCGTGGCACCCTGTATGTCATGATAAAAGTTTAGATTTATCCTACATGTGATAGGAAACTATTGAAGGATTTTTGAGGAGGGGTGTGGTAAGCTCTGATCTAAATTTTGAAAACATTATTCTAGTTTTTCCATGGAGAATGGACTACAAGATGGGCCAACATGGATGCAACTAGTCTAGATTGTTTAGGAATCTACCCTAATAGTCCAGAGGAGAGATGGGTGTGAGTGTGGATTAGATGGGAGCAGTGGAGATGAAGAGGTTGGATTGAAAGATATTTTAGGGAAGTCAGCAAACAAGATGTGCTGATGATATTTTTACCTCCTGGTCCTGTAGGCCCTTTCAGATTATACATATCTAAACCAAATGTATTTTACCTTGTACAGCGCGGGGCTCCTAAATTCTATCCACAAACCAGTTAACATCCCAACTAGAATGTCTGTTTTTTAAATCCTTCCTCCACCTCTCATTATGTCATGCTTATTCTAACACTGGTATGCTTGTAGAATCTGTTCTTTTGTCTTTCTTTCATTCTCATTACCATTGCTTTGGCTCAGGTTCCCATCATTTTTTGGTCTGGAATACATTACCTCCCTGCTTAATCTCTCTTCAATGTATGCTTTAGTGAGACTTCTAAATTGTAAATCTGATCAATTTATTTCATTCTTTAAAATCCCCTGATAGTTCCTTAATACTGACAGGAACAAAATACAACTCTATGATATTCAAGAGTCTTTGTGATCTTGATGACAAAGTCCATGCCTTCTTCATTTTGGTAGCCCTCTTGGCAGTCAGCACAATGCCTAAAGGCATGGTAATGCCTAATTTCCATAGTAGGACCTAATACATGGTAGGACCTCAAGATATATTTGTTTAATAACTGAAGCTTAGCCTGATCAGGGTTACAATTATATTGGTGGTCAAATATTTCTGAACTTTGTTGGAAAATAACTACCACTATTTTCATAGTACTTTAGAAATCTAGAGATGAAGTTAGTCTAAGGACATTGGTCTAATTCTCAGCTAAACCAATCAGGATATATGCTTTATAATGCACTTTTTTTTTTACCCCTTATTCTGCCTTAGATAGTCACACCAATACCTTCTTCCCTCTAATAAAACAGGCCTTACAAGATTGAAATCTCATCCAAAGACATTTACACTCATTCCATCTCATACGGTCTTTCTCTGACACACAAAACAGCTTCTTAGCATCATAATGAAATACACTCTCAATGACTTTATTCAGTAAGAATTGAAAGACTTTATTCTTTAGTCACCTGACTAAAGAATTAGAAAAATTATAAGTAACTCAGTTGCACAGAAAGATTTGAAAAATAATGTATCAACACCCATGTACAGCCACAAAGCCTAAGAAATAGAGCATTATGAAGTTAGTTGGAGCCTGCCTTTCTACTCCTCCATAACTACACATCCTGCCACTAGGCCAAAAGTAACTACTGCAAATGGTTCCAAACTGATGTGGCTCAATTTATAATTTTTTGACTTTACAATTGTGCAAGAGCAATAAGCATTCAGTAGAAACCATACTTGGCTTTTTGAATTAGGGCATTCTGTTTTTTTAATTTTAGTACAGTTTTCAATAAGTCATATAAGATATTCAATACCTTGTCATAAAATAGGCTTTATGTTAGATGGTTTTGCCCAACTATAGGTTAATGTATTATTCTGAGCACATTTAATGTAGGTTAGGCTAAGCTATGATGTTCAGTAGGTTAGGTATATTAAATACATTTCTGACTTATGGTACTTTTATTTTACAATGGGTTTATTGGGATGTAACCCATGGTAAGTTAAAGAACATATGTATACTAAACTTGGTCTTTATCATTCCCTTGCATATCTTTACATTTTTATGAGAAAAAAATAATCTCCTTTACAATTGCTGCTTAGCATTTCAATCTAAGGATATGCCATACTTCATTTACTCAATTTCCTATTAAAGCAATTTTAGGTCAGCTCCAATTTTTTTTGAGGGGGACATTACAGACAACAATGGGGTGGGTGAGTATGTAGCTTTCCACATTTACAAAGACACACTTTGTGTTTTCATCCAGGTTCAATCAAACCTCAGTGAAAGGGGATGAGGGCTAGAACACTTTGTCTCTTACACAATTTGCAAACAGGCCATTGCTTTCAAAGATAAATTTATAAGGCAAGGGCAAAGGAACTCATGCTTTGTGCTCTATAATTTGGACTCACTTACTTCATCAGTTACTTGAGCTCTTTGATTGCTGATATAGGTTGAAAGGTTTATTCCTTTAGATCATGATGCATTTCTAGGAGAATCAATGACAGTGCTTGAAGTGAGCACTTTAAACCTGTGCAGTATACATGCTGCAGATATTAATAAATGCAGTAAATGCAAAGTTAGTGGCAGGAATGATTGGGTCCGGGTTGATGACTGAATTCCAAAGGAGGTTAGAAGTGGGTGTGGGGGAGGAGGAGGAAAGAAATGGTTCATGAGTGAGAAAAATTAGGCTGAAACGTTTATCTTACTAACATTTCAGTGACACTATAGCATTCAGACCCAAACGAAGGGGAAAGAATCACTAGTAGTTTTTTTTGTAGCCTGTCTTATTTTTGCTGAGATACTGATGGCAATAAAAAGGATTGAATCTTAGCTCAATCATCTGGGAGAAATTAAAAAATTATGGGCAGGACATGTAATAGCAAGTTCATTTTTCTCCAACCTGCCACGATTCATTTATTTCATCTAACAAAACACCATCTTGTACCTAAGAAGGAATAAACAATGGTTTATGCAGAGAGGCCATGAGAAATTCTTTTAGCAGAGTTAGATAATTAGCAAATGAAATTTAAAGGAAAAAACCATGAGTGGAGGAGGAGCAGATTAATTCAAAACAGCAGATAAAGTAGAACTCTAGAACTCATGGATTCGACAGTCACTGTTCCAACTATTTGTCCTAAATCATGAAGGTCTATGATATGGAGAGCTTTGCCTTTTTTGTTGAGGGGAGAATTTGAGTCTTGTCCCCTGCAAGGCCGCCACAAGCAAGTACACTTAGTTCACTATTCAGACCTTGGCAATCACGCTGGACATTTCTCATTGCTGTGTAGATGTTCGCTTTCTAGTGATGAAAGTGCTTCTCTGCATGTGCAGGTAAGTACAAAGTAACTGTGCAGTGCAGTGGTTGAGTGTGTAAAATCACACTGCTTGGGTTTGAATTCTACTTGCTAGGTACATAAGTACCTAAGCCCTGTGTGTCTCAATTTTCTTATGTGTAAAATGGGACGAGTTTTTAAAAAGAGCCTATTTCAAAGATTTCTTAGGGGAAATTATGAGTTAATACACGGATCTCAATTAGATCAGGGCCTGGCACACAGTAAGTGCTGGAAAAATTATGTATTTTTGCAGTACACAAAACATCGTTGGTTTTAGTGGCAGAATTTAATAGCATTATAAACTACTTTAGTTTTCAGAAGCCTTACTTCATTCTATGGAGAAAATTGTATGCTCAAATGTTTTTTACATATTTGGATCTCTAGCTATATCCGTGATAAATGCCCATGGTTTGCCATCAACAAAAACAATATTGTTTGACTTGAAATTTGAAAAATGTTGTTGGTGGAGGAAAAATGGGTAGGATGAAAAATTCTCCTTTTAAATATGTTTCATATTCTAGTTGAGATTCATACATTAAAGTCTTCTTTAGCTAGAACACTGACGTTGGGGAGACTGGTAAATAAAATTGTTTCACTTAAAGTTAAATTAGAACATTGACTTGGTCAATGGAACATCCATTTGGAATCAGTAGGATACTGTGCTTCTGGGGATAGTACAGTCTCTTACTGAAGAAGCATAGTATATAGTATGCTTCTGATATGTATATGTAAGTACACTTACTATGCTTTTAGAGATAGAAGAGACCTCAGAAACCATCTGGTTCAACTTCTCACCTATGGCAGCCGTGGCTCCTCTCTTCCAATGCCTCTGTGGTAAGGGTCTCCCTAGCCAGAAGAGGCTCAAGGTAGCAGCTTACTCCACGATGGGACAGTTCAAGGTGATAGAAACTTATTTTTGTTGGGCTGGCGTCCTTCACGAGAGCCTCTCTGCCTTCCAATCTTCCTTCCACCTTCTGCTCGAATTGGGCAGTGTCCCCTCTCAGCTTCCATTTCTCCATCGTCATCAGCACTGTTTGTATTGCTTTGCCTTGGTCATCCTCAGAGGACTCTGAGCTCCTTGAGAGTAGGGGTTCTGTCTCTTGTCCCTCCAGCCCTGGCTTCTAGCATAATGCCTGGCATGGAGGAACCTGTTGCTATGTGTCTGGGCTGTGGACCACCCACGGGTCCCAGTTCTGCCCTCTGTGGGGACACAGGAGAAAATGTCTCCTTTCCACAAGATGTGCAGCCTGAAGGCTGTCGCCACCGTGACACCTGTTAATTGTCTTCTGTCAGGATCATGAGAATGAGATTGTTGGATTTTATTAAACCTCATATTCTCATAAGCTTTTTTGGTTGTCAAGGTGATTTTACACAAACCATCTCATTTATTTATCTAAAGTTATTTTCATTGAGGCAATGTTGATTTACAGCACTATAGGTTTCAGGGATATAGGTTCACCTCTCTACCAATACAGGTTCCTACTCTGTGCCTACTGCCGGAGCCTCAATAATCCTCCATCTGTCTGTTTGGCCCCTCCCTGCTTTGCGCTCACCTCCCTTTCTCCTCTGGTGGCCTCAGTTCTACAGTGAGATCTCTATGGTTTCTCATTTAAACTTCCCAGCAACCCTGTGAGGTTGGAGCAGCAGGTATCAAGTGTTTACCGCTTAATCCTCAGCACCTGGAACAGTGTCTGGCACCCACTGGTGCTCAGTAAATGAAAGAATGAACCCTCATTTTACAGATGAGGGAATTGAGGTTGAGAGAGGGTAAGTTCAGTGGTAATGCCAAGAGGTGCCATAGCGAGCTGTAGCCTGACACTCATTTCCCTCGATCCACCCAAAGTCACAAACTAGTATGGGGAAAACTGTGTGCTTGCTGTGCAAACATAGCTTCCAGATAAATCTCAGCCAGAATGCCACCTTGAATGACCTCCATTGTAGAAATTCGGAGACTGTCCTGACTCAGTGACTTGTCCCTGGTCACATAGCTAAGGAAGAACAAAGCTGAGACCCCATCTACACCTGCTGAATTAGAGACCACTGACAGTTTTCCTCTGCAAGCACAGACTTTTTAGTTAGAACCCTGACAATGTCCTTTTTAGTAAAACAGAGCAACTCACCTTCAGAACAACTTACTTCTATTCAAGCTTTTTTTTTTTCAATTGGGGCTAAATTATATACTACCCCCAATCCCTCCCCACTAAGGCACTGGAAAAAGTGAATATTCTTGTTGCGCTGTAACCCTGCTATAGGTCTCTAGTGTCCACACTTCACCAAGCAAAGGGATCAGAACAATTTGGGGGAAGAAGAAGAGCAGATCTGGCTTGCCAGATGCAACTGACACATGGTTTTCTTCCATATCTGCTTTGAAGACATCAGTATCTCTGATGAGGTGCATTTGGAAAAAGGAATCATTGAATTTTACAATTTTTTTCCCTAAAGTAAAGGAAATGGTTTCCACTTTGACTTGAAACAAAGCACACATGAAATGATTTCCTTTCTAAAGCATGACAACCCCATAATTTCCTTGTCTTTCCTTCACTTAGGTTCGCACTTTTCTAAATGTTCGGACAAATACTGCTTGTCAGTTTTCTTTTGCTTCAGACAATCAGCTGCTGCTCTGTGAATGGGTCTGTACTAGTGAAAGCAGGGGAAAGAAATACTGGTTTCTATACTTAGTTTTTCTATTGGTGTGTTATGATCCTGGCTCAGTTATTTTGGGGCTCATTTATTTTGGGGGACTTTGAGATAACTCTAGTGAAACTGGAGGTCACCTTTTGCCTAGACATCACGTTCTGCTCTCAGATGTCAAGTACTCATTCTAAAGCCTTTGCCCAACATCTTCACGCTGTGCTTTAAGCCCAGGGTCAGGTTTCCTTCCACCTCAAGCAGTACTTTAGACATCTCCTTTCAAAAGGTAGAGGTGACTCCCCCCAATAAGTTTCCAGTGGTCTTTCTAGTTTTCCTCTCTGGCATGAAAAGTCAGATTATTATTCTGATTTTCTTCTTTCTCTCTTGTCAAGTCAGACTAAGAATATACCAGTGGGCTGAAAGTAGCACCAGAGGACACATGACTTCGAACAGCAGAGGCAACAAACTCTTGGAGAAAATGATTCTCAGGTGTTATTGCTCTACCCTGGGAGAGTAGAGGGAAGTGCGTAGTATCTTCTCCTTCTATGGCTCTCAGTCAATGATTTTGCCTCCCAGGAAACATCTGGAAATATTTGGAGACTGTTTTTTTAATTGTCATAACTTGTTGAGAGGAGTGATGCTGGAATCTAGAGGCTGGAAGGCAGGGACGCTGCTAAACACCCCGCATTATGCAGAAGACGCCTGGAGCTGAGAGTTTCTGAGACTGGAAATGGCAACACTGCCAACGTGGAGAAGGCCTGCTCTGTGAGCTCTCATGGAGTCATCAGTAAGTGAGCAAAACAATAATAACATTTAATTGAGTTTGTGCTTTGTTTTAGGTATTTCACATGTGTTAGCTCATGTAATACAACTGTGTAACAGATTATATTACTATTTTTTAAAGCTTATTTATTTATGCATACAAGAACTGGGTGTAGGCCAGAGATATGGAGGGGGGTGAGAGGATTCACCAGAGACAGAGTGGGGAGCAGAACAGGCAGAGTGGGGCAGAGTGGGGAGCAGAAGCCAGTACACTGCTGAGGGGAGCAGCGGGCGAGGCAGGAGAGGTCTGCTGCGCCATGTGGGAAGCTCCCTGGCCGGGGATCAAACTTGTGCTGCAGTGGCTCTGGCTAGCATCATAGGCTGAGACTTAATCCCTTGTGCCACCAGGGAGGCCCACGTTATATTATTATTCTATTTTAAGATGTAAAATAGAGGCACAGAGAAGGTAAGATGCTTGCCCAAGGCCACGGAGCTGGTAAGTACCGAAGGGGAGTCACCCACGCAGGCTGCGCAGTGTCCCCACTACAGCACGCTACTCGGGTAGGCCCACGGGTGGATGTAAGTCCATATGCTAGGGCTTGGCCAAGTGACTTGATGGTGCTTATGCAATAGCCTAACTTCCAGGGGTGCAGGCATTTCTTTTATTCCTTCCCCAAAATGTGAGATTAGAGACCAAGATGTCTTGCCTTTAACCTACATGAAAGCTCAACAAATTGCTTTTTCTTTTTATCTTGAAAATGAAACATGGCCTACGAGGGCTGTCACCAGGAAGGTGGGAACAACCCGTCTTGTTTCTCATGCTCCTCGTTTTTCACTGCCCCCTCTGGACAGTACCACTTCGTTCCCATTTGCCTTACAAGCAACAAGCTGCCCCTCACCCCCCAAAAGAAGTGGAACATGCCCACCGGAGCGGGAGGCGGCCGCGAGTGGGCTCCCATTGCAGGAGAACTTGGATTTCAGGAAAGAGCCAAGCAGAGCTGAAGGAATGACGACCTTCCCCCGAGACCGGGAAGCTGCCAGACTCCGAGGGCGCCTGGACACGGGTCTGTCCCAGGGCCACACAGGCCATCCCAGTGCCGGGAAGGCTGGTCTCGGAGCCGAGCCGAGAACCTGCACTTGCTGCGGGGTCCCCACCTCCAAGGGTGCAGGGAGCCAGCAGCAAACAACACTGACCACTAGGCATCTAAGAGGATCCAGTAAGATGCCAGAGCCAGCCCCCTGGAATTGCTGTGGCACAAAACAAAAAAGAGGAACTCTGTGAATTGCATGGGGGCGGCTCCTAGAACTGAAAGCCCGTGGGCTAACTTTAAGAAGCAAGATGAAGGGCCTCCCTGGTGGCGCAGCGGCTGCGCCTTGGAGCTGTAGGCAGCGGCTGCGCAAGTTCGATGCCCAGCCGGGGGAGATTCCCACATGGTGCGGCAGACCACTCCTGCCTCACCTGCTGCTCCCCTCAGCAGTGTATTTCTGATCTGCCTGTTCTGCTCCCCACTCTGTCTCTGGTGAACCCTCTCGCCACCCCACGCCTCTGGCTTGTACCACAGCTTGTATGCATAAATAAATAAATCTTAAAAAAAAAAAAAGAAGCAAGATGAAGATGTAAAGCTCTTGGAGCTGAGGCTGTGTGAAGAGGAAGCCAGATCCCAGACCGTTCTGAATTTCAACCTCAGGTTAAGACCCAAGAAAATAACAAGATGCTCGTTCCTCTCCAAGATTTGTATTTCAGTCCGTGGTGCCACGTGGTGCCTCTGTGTGCCCCAGATAACGTGGCGGATAAACTAGCTAAAGCAGAGGTGTGCGCACGTATTGACAAACTGACTTCCCTAACGATAGACCCTCACTTTAAGATTGCAGAATCTATATCCAGGAGGGAGAAGCGACGACAGAGAAAGCATGTCTGTTAGACCCCTTAATTAAACCTAGAGCAAAACCTCAAACTCCTTAACTCGCAGACAATGGATTGTGCCTACACCTACCGTGACTATCAAACTCTCCGGGGCACTTCCCCAGCTTGCCAGAGCTCCATGTTTCAATGGCGTTTCATCTCCAGCAACCCACGGTCCGTCACCCTTGACCAACTGGATTTCACTTTCCAGCTTCATCTTTATTTTCTATAACTAAAATATTTAAAGAAGTTCAGTGCTCTTGGTATTTTTAAATCAATCAGTTGTAATACGAAGGCTAAACCTCACAATGGAGAGCCTAACAAATGAGAGGAACAAATATTCTTATATTAAGGAGAAAAATCTATCCTGGAATTGTACTGTTTTGAGTTTTCACAGTGACTGTTTCTTGCAGGTCCTTAGAGCAAGAATTATTTTCATACTAAAGGGGAAAAAGCAATGGAAAAAAACCAACAAATTGCTCAAGGATATCTAGAAGAGCCCCAATTTTTTTCTGTTTTTTTTTTTTTTGAGAGTTAGGAGTAGAACTAATCTGAGAAGTTCTTTTAAAGCCAGCTCTTCTGTCCTCTCTCTGCAGGTAATATATACCTGGGCAACCACTGATCACTACTGTGTTTCTGATTCCATTGGCCCAAAAGGGGCCGACACATTTGAAAAAGCTTTCCAGGTGATTATATTAGTCAATCTGAGTTTAGAACAATCAAGCTTGCCCGGTTCTCGACGGCGGCAGACAAGCAAGTGGGTTACGAAGCCCGTATGTGGGGACCAGGAACAAGTCTTTACTGTGACGCAACAGGAGACAGAGGCAGCACCAGCATGATCTCTCTGGCTGAGCTGACTGGAGCAGGCCACCCCCGGGGCTCTGGTGGCCATAGTAGCAACAGCGGCAGCATCCAGCAGTGACCCTGTGAGTGCCCAGTGAGAGGCCCCCTCAGACGAGCCCCATTAGCTCTTATATGATTTAGAGGAAAAGCCGGCACAGGGCCAAGTGTAGGCCTAGTCTGCGGAAGTATGTTTCGTGCCTGGGAACTCTGCATCATGGTTGCCTGTTGTTACTGCTTTCCGCACAGGCGGACCACACCTCAAGGCTCCATGTTATCTACTAGGCCGCTGTGCTGGGAGGTCATGGAGGAAAACAGTGTGAGAAACTCTGAGAAAACTGTTTTTCCATGGGCCTTCCACATACACTATTGCAAATATGTAAAATGACCTTGTAAAACAAAGATTATCCCAATTTTACTCATGAGGTTGAGACAGGAAGGGTCCTGGGACACAAAAAGGACAGGAGTCAAGGACAGAACTTTGTTGTTCCCACAGGCTGGTAAACAAGAGGTTAAACAAATCTGATGCCTCAAGGCCTGGACACCTGCTGCCATAAACTTCCTTGACCCGGTGTGGTGGTTTTTCCTTTCTATTTTTTCCCTGGCGGGCCCATTCCTGAGCTATCTCTTTACAGCTTATCAGTTAGCTGTGGCAGAAGGCAGTCACAGACCCCGAGCCCAGACAGCGCCAAGCTGGGGCTGCACGCACGCAGCCTGCGCGAGAGCTCAAGCCCCAAGACGTTTACGCGCTCTCACGTCCGACCGCGTGACCGAAGTACAGCTGAGAGGTGCTCACAACCAGCAGCAATAAATGCACCCCAGTCAGACAGACAAACGGGCTTTAGCCAAGTCCACTCTCCTTGCTTTCTGAGCCAATAAGGTTCAATTCCTTTGCTCTCAAAACCACAGTCCTAAAACCTATCCAGGCTCCTGGCCTGGCCCCTCAGAGTGTCTCATGCCTCAGGAAGCCTCCCGGACCTCTCCTTCCTGCTCATCTTTAAATGCTGACTCCGTGCCTGTCCTCACCTGTGACTATGGCATCCGCCTTTTAGTCTTGACCAGAGGTTCTCACGAGCCTTTTCCTGGGCTTGGGAGCAGGGCCCCTTGGTCTGTCCCTCCGATTCCCAGTGGGTGGAGCAGCGGGCAGCCGCTGGTACACTCTGTTTACCTGCCTGCACTGCTGGAGGGCAGGATAGGCCGACCGTGGGCGCCCCCCTTGTCTGGTTACAAGGTAATTCATGCTTATAGAAATTCATTTACAGGTTCAGGATGATATACTGGTAACATTTCTAGTCATGTCCTTTCTGAACTCCAAGCATGTTTCTGCATACCTAGCTGGCCTCTCCGTTTGGATATTTTACAGGCACCTCCAATGGGGCATGGCCAAAATGCAACTCTTGATTCTCCCCCACCCCTGCTGGCTACTCCTTCGGAGTTCTCAGCCAGAGAAAATGATGCTACCATCCTCTCATTCAGTTGCTCAGGCCAAAGTCCTTCTAGTCATCCTTGATTTCTCTCTTTGATTTCACATCCCACACCATGTTAGTTCAATGTTTAAAACATATTCAAAAGCCAACCTCTTCCTACCACCTTCACCCTAGTCCAAGCCAGTGCCGGAATGTTGCACTGGCTTCTTCAGTGCTCCTCAGCTTTTAATCCTTGCCTAGTCTTCTGCATGATCCTTTAGCACATAAATCGTATCATGTCTTTCCTCTGTTCAGAGCCCTTGGAAACACTTCCTCTCAAACAGAATAAAATGCTAAATCCTTGCCAGGGATTAGACATCCCAGCACAAAACACCCTGCTTTGTCTTCACTGCCCTCCTCTCTTACCATTCTCTGTCTCACTGCCCTCCAGCCACTCGGCCATTTTCTTCAAACCCAGGTCCCACTGCCCTGCCCCAACTCACGTCTGCATAGCCTGCTCTGTCACTGAACTCAGGCGTCTGGTCTAACGTCGCGTCAGCCAAGAGGCCTCTCTTAATCAGCAGAGATAAAATAGCCCTCCAGTCACTGTCTCCTAACCAGCTTGCTTTTTTTCCTTTTAAATGTCATTTAACATCGACTTGAGCATATATGTTCTATGCAGTATTTGTTTCTTTGTCTTTGGTTTCATCCAGTACAGTGAGCACGACACTCTTTTGGGTTGAACACCTAGAACAAGGGCTGTCACAGCGTGTCGTCAATGAGTATTAACTGATTGAATACATGAATGGGGTAGCTGAGATATAAACCCAGGTCATTTGACACCAAAGTCTGTATCGTTAATTACATTGTCATCACTTGTCTCCCATGCCCTTTTTCAAAGCTTAGAAAGGTGAAGTGATAATTCCAACGTGGCACAGATGCAACGAGGCAGAATCAGTGCTCAAATCTAGAGCTACTGACTTTTTCTGTTACTCTACACTGCCTCCCAGTGGAAAAATTGCTAGTAACTCCATTGACCAAGATGCCAGTGAAACAATTGAGATTTACTTCTTTGACCTGTCATTTTGATGATTTTACATAGTCTAAAACTTCCTTGGTTCAGTTTTGAGACTTGTACAATGTGCTATGAAGTAAAGGGCTTCAATCGAATATTGCACCAGCCTGTCATAAGTCCTACATGACAGAGCATGGCTTCTGCTTGCCTTAGCTTCCTTAACTTTCTCCAGAACTCCAATAATTATCTTTATAACACAGATAGAACATTAAATGTGTTAGTTTATATAAAGTACTCAGCACAGTACCTGGCTGACATGTAGTAAGTACTCAATAAATTAGTTTATGCCATCATGGCAAATGGGAGGATAGCAAACACCTGTTCACCACCTTTGTCTGATTTGTTTTCTTAGGAAATCTGTGCCAGATGAATACAGGAGAGAAGGGAGGTCACGATAGGTTTTGGGGAGGGCAGGCAAGATGGAGTGCTACCTTGATAAGTCAGTGGCAGTGGGGCATGGGCACATGATGGTACCAGATTAGGTACTTAGTGCTACCAAAGCAAAGACTACAGTCAGGGCTACTTCACTAGATGCTTAGTGAATACCTTGTAAGGCCAGACAGGGCACTGAAATATTTGACTTCATTATATTCACATTTTATTTACCTTCTCCTGTGGCTCTCAATTTTGAACAGTTGGGTTTAGATTCAACTCTTTTCCCTCTTACTGTGTTAGGAGTGTTCTGGTAAGTATTATTTCTAAAGGCGCTATGCTGATTAAAAAAAAAAGTGACTGGCTGGGGTTTTGTCTGGCAAACATACTGACTGTGAAAACTACAAGAAAATTGATTTTCTGCCATTAGCATGTCCTGGCACAAACTGTAGCATGGAAGCTCAAGTTACAGAACCTTCTGGTGAATGTAGCGCATGGGAGTGACTTCACTAAATGATAAGGAGTCACTCATTTTAACCATTAAGAGACCGCTACAAGGGTCCCCATATGCAAAATGGCAGATAAAGCAGTTGGAAGTGCTGTCTTCCTGAAATGTTCAATATTTGTGCTGTCCAGTACAGCAGCTTCCCAGCCACATGTGTGTTGAACATGTTCAATGTGGCTAGTGCCACCGAGCAACTGAAATTCAAAATTAATTTAAATTAAATTTAAGTAGTCACATAGGCTACTGGGTGAAATACGGCAGAGGGTGGGTCTATAACTTAGCTCAAGTAGGAAGGAGGTATGTAAGTAGGCAGCAAAAGGGCACAAAGAACTAGCTGGCCTTGCTGACACTATTTTCGCTTGCCCTGAGGATGGGAGTGCTGTCCGGCTGGATGAGTTAGTTGGCTGTAGCGGAGGTAGATCGGAGTGGGAGCGTACGCCTGGCCTACCAGGGGCTAATCTGGACCTCTGGAATACCTTACCCAGCCTGTGTTCTAGAAAGCCTCTCTAGAAAAATATATTATTTACATGAGCAAAAATCCCTTGGGCATGAATAGGAACTGTTTTTTTTTCTTTAAAATTATTCTATTCATATAAAATTGAAAATAAATGAACTCCTGGGTCTAGGTATACTCTGAAAGAATATTCTTGTTATTCCTATCTGAGAACCATACTTTCCTTCATCAGAGAAGACCATCATACAAAGGGATATTTGTGCCAAAAAATACTCTCCTACATTTCCCCCAGCCTGATTTTTTTCTTTCTGTATCTGTGAGTTGCTCTGTAAAACAGTTTGGGTCCCTTCTCTCTGATTCTCCTTTCCAAGGAAGAATTTCAGCAGAGGTGGGCAGGCAGGGGACAACATTCACAATGAACTCTAGTTTGAAAAAACAGAATCTTGCCTGTATTAGCTCTGATGGATGGGTTGAAGAATTGAGTATAATCAAAATTGAAAGTGAGAATCTCCAGAGATGCCTTCCTCTAGAAATTCTAAATAACTTTGTTAAATATTCATTCCTAATGCCTTTGCCTAGCATTTTCAAATTGTTACCACTACATTACATTAAGGTCACAAGTGTAGATTTGCCTTTTCTAAGTTGCCAAAGGGAGGATGGGAGCAGCCTTTGAGAAGAAGGCAGGGCTGGGGGAACTAGATGGGTTGCTGCTAGGGCCGTTCACTGGTTCCTGCCATACGGTGTGTCCAGAGATTTGGAGAAAATCACGCCAGAGCACACACTACAGTGAATGCTGCTGAACTGCAGATTTGTAAATAAAACCCCACTAGAAATTAAGAGAAAAACAAAAACAGGGAACAAAATCATGAGCTGAAGAAAGATTTTTTTTAAAGAATCATCTAGAAAACTCAGTTTTTGAACAGAAACCAAACCAAACCATGAAAATGGTCTAAAATAAATCTTATCAAGCCATTATTCCCTTTGACTTGACTTGAATTTCTAATAGACACAGTTAGCACCTTTATTCAGCAGAGATCAATAGTGAAACTGCGGAAGGAAGCCAGTTGAAGCCAAAAGGATTTAGAAGAGTAAAGGGAAACTGAAAGCATGGGGGGGGGCGTGTCCAGATTCATGTACTTCTAGTACCTGTGAAACCTGTGGCCTGTGGGGTAATCGTCGTTGGTTTGAAATGCATTTCCTTTAAGTTCTCATTTTTTGTGGCAGCCCCTCATTACCAAAGATATACAGTAACCTGAAAAATAGATTCCCTGTATTTTAAGCAAGACTGTTATTATCTGTTGCTATTCCAGAAAAGTGGAGTAGGCCAATAATACTTTTTAAAAAAAAGTGAAGTATTTTGCCTTTAAGACTCTTCAGCTTCTAGGGACTATGGTGATGGTTCACAGGTGTCGTGGTGGTGGGAGATTTATGGGGACTATTCCTGAGGGGAGAAATCAAATATTGTACAAAAATGAGCAATGATGTAAGAAAGTAGAACTGTTTTTTAAAAAAGTCTCTCCGGCTTGCCTTCTGTTCTGCTTATGATCCAACCATGGCAGACCTTTGCCAGCTAGAATGTTCACTGCCCACTGTCCCCTACCTTCCATCCTCACCAGTGTGCCACAGAGAGTTAACTCAGCAAACAAAGGAAAGCTTCTGCGGACCTGTTTCTCTATCTCTGTTTTCCAGAGTGCATTAGGATAATCTGTGACTGACACTGATCTGATTCTTTTTTTCATAATTAAATGAACTTAACCCAACATTTTTTTCATTAGGATGAATTTCCCTTCACAGTCCTATATGTAAAGACAACAGACTATTTCATTAAAAGCCCTCCTGGACAGCCTTCTTTGAGGCTTACTATCTCTGCTTAGGCCCTGAAATTGCTTGTCAGTGGGCTAGAGAAAGCAGAAACACTTCCACCCCCTTCTCCAGCTAATGACAATCTGCATTTCTACTGATTTCTATCCAGGTCATTCATTATCCATTCACTAAAAAGTATATTATTAATGAGAAGCAGGTAGGAGTCATGCTGTCCTCCCCAGGTTTAAATGAATCTTTAAGATGATACAATCAAACAGATATGCAAAGTAGGTCATTAATGCAACATTAAGGTTATAAATTTAAACACAAAATCAAGGACTGCAGAACTTCTCAAGTTTCTTATCATTTCAGTCTTGGCAACATGGGATTTCTGAATATATAGCACTGTGTTAGGAAGACATGGATGCAAAAGTGTTGGGAGATGCCAAGATTAGCTACCAGACTTCTAGAAGGATGTAACTGTACCTATATAGATTGACTCAAGCTCAGTAAGTTTCCCGGCACCTTTGAAGTTTCCTTTCCCCGGTTGCTACAGCATTGACTCAATAAGATTGTGGCTTCCATCATGCAACAGATGAATTCCTAGAAAAATGCTGAGCCGTGAATTCGATTTGTTTTTGAAAATCAAATTTTACTTCTCTGACGATGCACGGGCTATTTTACGTTTATTTCCTTTGTGACAAATTTTTAAAAATGATCTGTAAACACCAGAACGCACTAAGGGATCTCTGTTTGCCGGGGGAGAATATGTTTCTAATGTAGTTACTATTTATTGTTTATATCTGATAGAAACAATATCAGATGTTTTCTGATATATGGATTACTTAAGGTAGAGTCCAGCTGTTGTACACTCAAATGTTTTGGAAGAAGCTTTATTGATATGGGGAAGCTTTATTGGGGAAGCTTTATTGATAAACTGTTTTAACTAGTCTTTGTTAATTGCTGGACTGACAGAAGGGCCAGACCAGCAATTGCCCGAGAAGACAAAGCAAGCCAGTACAAAGGGACTCAAAGAGGGAGATCCTGACATTATGGGTGCTGGGCTGCAGTCCCCTCGGGGACACTGGCCACCAAAAGTGGTGTCCATGATGACATTGAATGCCCCATTGAAACAGAGTGGAAATTGACTGGACATAGCCTTGCAAAACTGACCCCATCTCCCTAAAAGAGAGAACCGACTCTTCGGCAAGGGGTCCAGCAGAGCTCTCCTTTTTGCAGTAACCTGGATCTACACTTCTGTATGGAAGATGACGACCAGCCAAGAAGCAAGTGCAAGTGCATTGGTTTCCCAATTCCCAGATTCAGGAGGGGTAAGGAAGGGGGAGTTGTACAGAAGGACAGGGC
The DNA here is from genome assembly GCA_004024925.1 of Scalopus aquaticus. NCBI lineage: Eukaryota > Metazoa > Chordata > Mammalia > Eulipotyphla > Talpidae > Scalopus > Scalopus aquaticus. The sequence goes on along the minus strand of PVIJ01000382.1, from coordinate 189,490 downwards.
TTCCGTCCAAGGGCGGGGGTTTCTTCACCCGCAGTCCGCCTTTTCCTTCTGTGCCAGTTTAAAAATATGCTCCTCTTCCTGGTAGCATTTATGTTCTTCTAATTTTGCGCTTCTCCTGGTGATGGGGTTCATGTCTATCCAGCTAGGGTTGGCAACTTGGAGATATGAGTCTCCCTGGAGGCCGGGAAAGACAGTAACACTAGGAGGGTGGAAAGTGACGGGTCACGTGGGAGAGAGCTGTGGCGAATGACCACAGGCTCACAGTTCTTGTTGCAATGCGTCATTTTGCCCCCGTTCACTTCTCTTGCCCATGGCTTCCAACCATATTTTAATCTTGACCTTCCCCATGGGAAGGGCAGCGTTTTGGTTTGTTGATCTACTGTTCTCTAGGCTGGGGAATTCTGAAGCCTGGGATTCCCTGAAGCCTTTGGAGAAAGACCAGTATGGCAGCCCTGACCACCTGCAGGTGAAACGGGGAAAGAGGTGGGAAGCTTGGGAGGGCAGCTTGTTGTATTGGTGGGGATTCCAAGCTCCTGCTCATCTCTCTAAGGGCAGGGTTTTTCAGCCTCTGCTCTATCTTCTACTTTTATTCCATTTTACCCTAAGACATTCCTCTACCGCAGCCTTTACCGAGGTCACACTGAGGCCAAGTCTCCACTGATGATCAGCAAGTGGGCCTGCTCACCTGCAGTCAGCTGCTTGGAAGTTAGGAAGTTTGCTGAATGGCTCATAAAGACATTGATGCAAAAGTTTTTGTCACCCAAGACCCACCCAGTACATGAACCATGGAAAAGGAAGGGCGTCTTATGGATCTTGGGGGAAAAACGTAGGTGGAAATTGTAAATGTCTCAAAGTTTCTGGGCATTATCCCCCTGCAGTCTCATTTCCCCCTCACTTTTTTTTTACAGACACTTGTCCATATCCTATAGTCAGATAGATGCCACTTGCTTGAGATCCCCTGCAGAGACCCACACTTGGGGTACTCGAAGAATGCAGTTCCAGAGGGATCTCATATTTTAGCCCTGAAACATCATCTCCCATCGGTCCTTGCTGATCAGAGAAAAGTTCTTTCCTTCCCAGACAGGAACACGCAGAGGAGGAAGCTACAACTCAGTCAGTCAGCTCTGATCACTTTTAAGACACTTCCAACCAGAGCTATTTCGACTCAGGCTTCTCTGCCCCACAGGCCTGACCCTCAGCCTTCTGTCTCTATCCTTCACATAGGATTATACAAAAACAAAAATCCAAATCATCAAAGCAGAAGTTCTCTTACATGTTGCATAGTCAAATGTTCCTCAAAGAGCAACTCTTAGTTACCTGTGTTGGAATCACTTGGGGTGCTAATTTTAAAATGCAAATTATTGGAATGAATGGAATGAACATCTGAGGCACGAGACTCAATAGTCTGTATTTTAACATAGCTCCCCCAAGTGACTTTATATGCAAGGAGTGTCGGAAAACACTGATCTAATGTCGTTATTTATCAGATTATTGAGTCCCTTATTTGACATTCCCGACCAGTGGCCATTAACCTAATCTTGAATCCCTCTGAAGATGAGCAGCTCATAACTGTGGAAACAGCCCATTCTATTCTTGGATTGCTCTATTGGAACGTTTCTTTTAGTGAGCTAAAATCTCTATCCCCGTAATATCCATTCTTTGACTTTTGTTCTGTCCCTTAGGGCTCCACAGAACAAGTATAATTCATCCTTAAAATGTCTACTTTTCAACTATTTGAAGACAACACTAATATATTCTATTGCTATACATTTTCTTTAGGCTAAATAGTCTCAATTCTTGTATATGGGTGACAATCTTGTAAAATATCGTGGACCAGTCCCTGTAGGTTAGCTCTTTGGGAATTCCAGACAGGGATGTTCTAAGACAGGAACAAAAATGAACTATGAGAAGCCATGATTGTCCTTGATGTCAGTTCTGAAAACTTGGAGGTGTTCCTTACTTTTAACAACTTTTTTGGATGTAATCTGAATTTCATGAACTTATCCAAGCCTCGTTGTGTTCATTTACATTTCTTCTCAATCACTGGCCATACTATTCACTATCATCTAATTTACACAATCGGCTGAAAACCCAGGCCAAGAAAATGGAGCAAAAGCGTTCTTAGGATCTAGCTGGTAGAACACTTTATTCCATGCTACTTCCATATATAATAAACTTATTTTCTTACAATTACCCAGATTGTGGTGTGTGGGTGTGTGTGCATGTATGCAACTGTGTCTGTGTGTGGAGGGGGGTGGGATACAAACATTTGGAAATCAAACTTCCAGCTCCTGCGCAAAGCAGTTTTACTTCGATTCTCTTTGTGACTACTCCATTCATACTACCACATTCAGGAGAGAGACTGTGTGTTCCTGCTGAAACAATGCCTAATAGAGTGGGTTTGTTTTTAAATATGAAAGGTTGGTTATGAAATCTTCTGTCATTTGCTATTATTTGCCAAAGCATAGATGGATTTTGCTTTTCAATATTGGTTCCTCAAACTCAATTTAAAAGAAAGCAAAGTATTCTTTGGAGAGTCCCTTTTTAATGAATCTCATCTTCACATGCAAAATGTGAACTATGAAATTAGAAATAAGACAGTGCTCAGGGCACCTTGGTCTCAAGCAGTGATTTCCAATTAATCCTTGGCAGTCTGTGTATTGATTTCTACTATGATACCATTGTTTCAAAGCAAAATTTTTTTCTTAGAAACTGTTTAGTCCTTCCTAAATTCCCCCCCTTCAACATATATGCACATGCTCTTTTATGCAAACAAAACAAATCTCTAGTGTAAACCCTAGAGAGAGCTAACAATTCCTAAGTCAATTGTACTATTTTAGATTCCCTTTTCCTCCAAATATGTTTAAAATGCCCCTCTTCCCATAATCCTTTCTGGTATGGCTCATTTGACTTGTTATTTTCTGGACTCAGGGGTCTGGATGGTCCCTCCCATTCATTCCCAGAGTGTTTAGGGCACGGCTCTTTACCTAGTGGGCTGGAAAATCAATGTCACTGAATGAGTCAAGAAACAGTCTGTAAGCAAGAGCAGAGACGCAAAAGAAATAAAATCGAGAGCCAAACAAATCAGGCCGTGAGTGCCTAAGAATTTTGATAAGACTGTGAAGTAAGACTCGGTTCTGGAATTCAGATTTCTCTAGGCATAGCAGCTGTCTCCGAGAACCTCTTTATCAGGCACGAGGATGTGTAGATAGGAGACCAGTTTTGCAAAACTGGAAAGAAGTGCAATAGATTATCTCTAGCCAAGGCCCTCCCAGAGAGACAGGAAACATTCTAAACTGTTTAGAAGGCTAGGAGCTTGGTGGGTTTCGTTCAATCACCAATCACGTGTATTCTAGTGTAATCTTGCTGGGGGGGGCATCAAAGTTGTAGCCCAAACAAAGAAAGATGAAACATGCTCCCCTAAGTTTTTGCTACAAGCCTGAAGCACTAATTAAAATACCCAGGACTCCCTATACATATGTATGGTAGAGACAAGACTTTAAGTCCTTTGCAGTATACACATAAGCATATCTCAACTTCAGTCATGTAGCTTTGTGATATTAACTAAAGTTCTACACCTACTGCCAGCTGCCCGGTGACACTCTTCCCATTTAGGAAGAGGCATGTATGGCCTAAGAGAAAATTAAGATTTTTGGAGAAGGAGTGGAAAAAATGGTTACATCTTTTTTGGTTTCAAAATAGACTTTTAAGAAGTTATAGCAGATAAGCATAAGATTGCCATACAATCCAGCAACCCCAGCCCTAAGCATATACCAAAAGGAATTGAAAGCAGAGATTCAAACAATGTTGTGTTCACTGAGGCATTATTTACAATAATCAAAAGGTGGAAACAGCCCAAGTGTCCATTAAAAGATGGTTGAGCAAAATATACTTATATACACACACAGTATTTTAATTCAGCCATAAAAAGGAATGTTCTGATACATGTTACAGCACAAGACATTCTGCAGTGATTGGAGCCAGGCACGAGTAGACAAATATCATGACTTCATTTACTGATTTTATCTGAATGGATCTTTTTCTGTCTTGCAGCAAAAATAGGGTACCAGTTATATGCAGATAAAGAAAGCTATGCTTTTGCAGAATGGAGTTAATTATTTGTTAAAATACACCTGTTATAGAACCATCTTCAAAGAAGATAGCAATGGTGCACTAAAAGTGTGAATTATTGAGGACTTCTGGACTTTTATATATATGTTTTTGAGGATTAACTTTAAGATTTCTTATTTTTCCACTTGGAAAATTTTCCTCACCAGTGTAGAGGACCTTTTCTTCCATAGTTATCATGGTCCTAGTTACCAAGTGTCCTTGGACCATCTAAAGAATGTAGGACATGCAGATTTCATTAGCGATCACTGAAGGGGAATATCAGTGGAAAATCTGAGAGTAACCCTTGGTTCTTGCCTTCTGCTCACAAAGCTCATCTAATCTATTGGCAAATTCTGTGACTCTACACCTCAAAGATAACCTAAATCTGACCACTTTACCCAATCTCCATCACTATAGCTCCAGGATGGAAGTCCATTCTTGAGCTCCACTGGCCCTTTTCCTGTGTGACATCCCAGAACCTTCCATCAGTCTTTCATGTGACTGGCTCTCATCATTCAGGTCTCTGGGGAAATGTTGCGTCCTTAAGGAGGGTTCCCCTCATCCTCCTCTCTCCCAAACTCTCAGTTAAAACAGTTCTTTCTAACCCTGTGGAACTCTTGTCATAATATATTAGGGCATTTATTTTTTACCTAAATTATTTCATGCATCTTTTAATTTGCGTGTTTACTGTTCCTCTCTTTTCAGGAAGCGACCCTGGTGCCTAATGTGGCTGGCAGACACTCAGTATTGACTTACTCACTGATGGAAAATGTACAAGGTGTTGGAGACTAGACTGAATCTGACCACAGCATCCTAGCCTTTCTGAAAAAGAAGTCATATCAAAGTTGTTTGTGTGACTTGCTTTACCCTTTCAAAAGTGGAGAACAACCAAGCTTTCCAGGTAATTGAATGTTACTGTTACTGAGTTTCAGTAAGTTGAAATTGTACTTGATCCTTGCGGTCAAGTTTTTAGATTTCTGCATGGTGAGGAAGGTGAATTGTAAATAATTAACCTGCACAGGCTTGCCAGGTGAACTCAAGGAACGTCTAATTGAACAGATGGGCCTCATTCCTCTCACTGGAAGGTTATTAGGTGATTTGACTTTGTCAGATAAAAAAAGAGAGGTCTTGAAATGAGTTGCTCTAGGGAAGCCATTTTCCAGTGTTCTCACAAAGATCTGCGTGATGTTAATTACCCTGTTGTCTGAGAGAGCTGGGAGCCTGGAAGAGAAGGAAGACTCAACTCCCTTAGGCTTTCTGGGCCGTGAAATGCTCTCATAAGCAAGTAGGTTACCTGGGAGCACTAACAGAGATCAGCTAATGAAATCCATATGGTTGGTTACTTTGGGCAGATGGCCTGCACGCCACCTTGGAGGCACCTGGAGTTTCTAGGTGGTCTTCAAGGGCAGCTCTAAATTGTATGCGTTGAAGTTGTTGAATCTGCAGGCCACAAAGGAACAGCTAAAGATGGACTCACTACTAGGAGAGGTCAGTAGTATTTTATAATAGGGGTAGGAATGGGCTCAGGAGGATGGCGGAGGGTCTAAATAGCTTTCTCTCTCCTCCCACAACCAGAAAAAGAACCCACCTCTCTTCTAGTAATTTTTCCTGTGTGACATGTACTCGTTACTCCTTCTGTTTGGAATACTCTTCCCTCAGGTTTTCACATGGCTGACTATTCTTATTCAGGTCTCCAATGAAATATCGAATCCTTAAAGAGGCTTTCCCTGAGCTCCTCTTGCAGGCTGTTTCGTCTTATTTTTTTTGAGAGAATACCTCACGTCTCTGCAGAAACTTATCTGGATGGTCTTCACCGTCCTTTAATTGCTCTATTGCTGGCCCCTTTTCCTAATGCCTTCTGGGATTGGTAGACACTTCATACTTTTAAAGAGTTTAGTGTAATAATATCCTGAAGGATATTAAGGATATAAGGAAAGTACAGCGGGGAATATTCCCCTTCATAGATAGGAAAGTGAGACCGAATGTCCCTTTTAACAAAAGAAAGTGATCAGTGGATGCGGAGCTAGAAATCGTTTTCATCATCTCTTTTGTTTTTTCCAATTTTATCCACATCCTTCTATCACCCTTGTCCCACTAGAAGTTGTCACAAGTCTTGGACAATAGAAGTTTGCTGTGTATATAACATTCACTCTAGTTTTATGAATGTCTTCATTTTCCCTGCCTTCTTATTTTGGATCCTTTGAGGTTGTCAGAGCATGGAAGACTCAGTTAAAACTGTTTATAGTCTTTCATCCTCTTTTTAAATTTATTATTTTTTAATTGTGTTATAATTGACTTTTAACATTGTTTAAGTTTAAGGGGTACAACATGTTGCTTTCACACATACACAGTGAGGTCGCAATATGATTACCACTATTGTGTTAGCTAACATCTCTGTCATGTCACAGAGTTGTCATTTCTTTTTTGTGGTGCTAACAATTAAGATCTAGTCTCTAAGCAAATCTGAAATTTATCGTAAAGGACTGTTGTTTAACCACCATGCCGTGAATTAGATCTCTAGAATTATGTATATACTACTCGCAAGTTTGTACCTTAAATAGCAGAGGTTTCCTTTTCTAATTGGCCCACTTAAAAGGAATAAAACCAAAAGCAACCAGGAGATGATACAGATGCTTAACATGTACTGCACTAGAGGCATGATTCTTGTATGGCACCCATGTTGCTGTGAGTACTCACACAAGAGAGGCACAGAGGTGGAATGGAAGGGGACTCAATCTGGACTCAGCATATCAAGGTCCTAGTTCTAGCTCTTCTTCATTGAGCAAAGTGATGTTTAGCACGACACAAAGCCACCTTGCCTCAGGTGTTTCTTCTATGAATTAGCTGCAACAATGTCTCTTCTGGTTGCATGGCAGGATTATAGCATGAACTGAACATGGGGATGCATGTGAATATGTGTTGAAAATTGACAGCCCACTATTGTGAGCTCCCACAGGCTAGAGGTCATTTCTGTTTTACTCATCACCTAGCTGACCTTCCTGCAGCGGTTATGGAGAATCATAACCTTATCGTTAATCATAATGGAACACACAGATTGGTGAGGCTGCCTGCGAGGAAGAGCTATGGGGCTCGACGCCCTGTCTGCTGAGTGACGGGGAAGACCAACAGCTGCATGTATCCTTACTCCTCTTCTTTAATATTTATTTTCTTAAAGGTGCTTAAAGTAGTACTAAACATTTCATTTTGAAAAACAACCTCCTTTTATTCCCCGAACTACCCTCGATGGGGATATGGCCAAGTATCTGTAAAAGAAACCAAGTGTCATGGTTGTTTTCTTCTAGTATTTCGAGGGGTCTGAAGGGAAAGAGAATTCTGGAGTTGCTTTTCTCCCCAGTGCTACTTTTTAACATGGATCTGTATCAAGCTAAATTTTCTAAACCTAGTGCAGAATGATTGCTTTGGTGCAGCTTTCCAAATCATAGTGGCATTTCTCTGGGCAAGGATAATAAAGCTATTGACTTTTTTTTTTTTTTTTTAGCTTGGGTGCCTCCACCTCTGGTTGGGATGTTTAGTTTTGGTGCTGCAGCCTAAAGAAATTAGTTTTCAAGTGAAGAGGTTGATGGTAATGTGTCTCTTCTGGCTGCATGCATTTTGCTCAGTCCCTCCCTGCCTTTCTTGATGGAACAGGTCCCTCTGGGCCAGCGACTTTATGTGATTGTAAGATAACAGCTAAGGAGAGCTCAGAAGTGAAAGAAACAAAGGGAACATTTTAAAACACCATCATTTTAATAGCAGCCTTTCCCAGGAAGAGTAAAAATGTCTGCAGGGCAATTAGAAAGGAATTTTATTTTATTTATTTCTCTCTCTTAGTGGAAGAACTAGAGGGCTGGCCCCAGGCTGTTTTACAGTATTACTATCTGGTCCCTGTGGTTTTTGTATGGAGTTAGAATGTGAATAAATTAGTTCATGTTATGTTTGTGAGCATTGCATGGGATCTTATTTCATCCTCTCAAGTTCAGAAGACATGCCATTAGAGGTTCCCAATTTTTGTGTGTGTGAAGGAGTTACTGTTCTTTTTTTAGGTTTATTTTTATTTATTTATGCATGCAAGAGCTGGGGTGTAGGCCAGAGTTTCAGGGGGTGAGAGGAGTCACCAGAGACAGAGTGGAGAGCAGAACAGGAGGATCTACTTGAAATACACTGCTGAGGAGAGCAGTGGGCAGGACAGGGAAGGTCTACTGTACCATGTGGGAAGCTCCCTGGCCAGGGGATCGAACTCAGGCAGCAGCGGCTGCAGATAGCTTCATAGTGCTGAGACTCAACCCCTTGCGCCACCAGGGAGGCTGGAGTTACTATTCTTAAAATTGCCTTGAGATCATTGAGGATTGTGGGAGAAGAGACATGATGTGGCAGTCAAGTCCCTGAGTGAGAGATAATGTACTCTTGCTGACTGCCTTCTCTGGTCTCTGGGGTTCAGGGAGGGCAGGGTGGAGGGCACAGAGAGGGCAAATGACTTGGAGACCAATTGGCTTGGCCCTTAGGTAATACATGGATACCAGGCTTACCCTTTGTTAGGTTTCTATCACATTTTGATTTTTCTACACTGCTCAGTTCCTTCCTCTCTAAGATCATCAACCTTTATGCACTGCCCTGAAGAACTTCCCCACAGAGGCCTATGCTATCACTAGTGACCAATTGGCGAAAAAGAAAAAGTGGCAGCTGGAAATTAGAAAATGATTTGCACTTTCTTATACCTAGGAATATTCAGCTTCTTTGCTAATCAGATTTTTGGAAACAGCTCCATTTCCATACGAATTATTCATTGGCGATAGAGGTCACGAGGAATTGGTGAGCATTAGAAACCACAAACCAATTAGATTGTGGCAATATCTTTGCTCAAAATTGAATGTTGATTCAAATTGGCTCCGGTAATATGATGTTCTTTAATGAAACCATCATTGAATGGATTAGTAGAAGCTTTCCTGGGTTTAGAGAGACATAAAATGAGTAGAGGCGGGGTCTGGTTATGGGGACAATGACTATTTGGTTCCCTTTCAAGACTTTGTGCTAATAAATCTTCCCAGAGAGCCTCCTTTGCCTGCAATACGGATGAATGGCCTTTGAAAGCTTAATGGGGATTGATGTTATCTATCGACTACCATTTAAGCACACCTTCCTAATTTCTAATTGTTGAAAGAAATATGCTTTCCAGTGGAACAAGTATCTCTTATTAGAAAGTCTAATTCTGGTGTCTTGATAGCTTAAGTGGTCAATTACTTCATACGGCAACTTGATGCCTATTGGGATGGTGAACATAGCTTCGTTGAAGGATGACACCAAACCAGATCCCCTCTGAGCTGACTATGTGCTGACTACTTGGCAAACAGGAGCCCCTGGCTTCCTTCTCTGAAATGTGTGGGTGATTTCATGGGGCACTGGATTCTTCCCAGATAAGCTTTGGCTACTACTATAGCAGCGAGGGCTAGTGAGTGTTAGTGAGGGTCAGCCAGGTCAGTTTCAGGTCCTCATATCACTTTGATGCTTTGAATTCTGAGTTCCTCTCTCTTATGGGGGCTAATGATCTTTTCCATAATGAGAGGTGAGATAGGGCTAGCCTGAGTCAATGAGAATTGTTGAAAGTGTCCCACAACTAATCCTTTCTTCTTCAGGGACTGGAAACAGTTTTTAGCTAATTGCTATAATTTCCAGAAACATACTCCTCCTAGTTTCCTATGAAATAATTGGTCAAATCTCATAGTACACGTAGAAATATATCTCTTACTGACATCTTGAGATAAAGTGATTTAGAACCAGTATCAGTTACCATGGACTTTTGAGGAAAAGTCAGTAGTTATACCTGCCATTCAATGACTTGATTAGCAGTTGGAGAGAGTTACTGATCATTTCCTCTCTACCTACTACACAAGTGACTTCTGGGTCATTGCAACAAGCAGTTACAGCGCTTAGAGTAGGAGGCAGTGGCCATGGATAGAGTGGATTCATTTTCTAATCAAAACCACCATATTTTCCTTGTTGGGTGGGTGAACTGAAAAAAAAATTTGCATTCTTAAACACTCCACTGGTACCTTTCTTAGAATCCAGTTGCTACAGAACAAAGATTTTGATGATTTATATAAAAGTGGTTAGCCCATCATATTGTCCTATAATTTTCTGCCTTGATCTCCTTTCATCTTTCCTCTTGACAGTGTTTATGTATCTTTACTTACTTTTAGTAGTGAACAACTCGCTCTTTCCCCACTAAGATTAGGTCTATGGGAGGTGGTGTGGAGGTGGGTAGTAATCTACTCAAGAAATTAAAACAATTATTAGATTCCCTAAAAATTGACTTATCACCATGTACATGAATACTTGAAACAACTTTAACATGTTTCAATAGGAAACCAAAGACTAAAATAGAATATGTAATTTTATAGTCCATCACTCATCAGAGTCTTAGAGTCAATTACCTAACTTCTGTGAATTGCTGAGACAGAAAATCACTGCTTTTGTGAAAGCCATAAAGGAGAAAAGATATTATTTAGTTCAATCCCCTCATTATTCAAGTGAAGGGACCAAGGCTGATAGAAATTAAATGACTTGCCCAAGGACAAACGATCGTAGCAGGTTGGGAGGCAAATATGGAAGTTCACACTAGAGCTCTTGACATGCCACTGGTTATGTCTCTCACAGGTGTTAAAGGACAGTGAATTAGGTCACCAAACAAGTAGTGCTATATTTAAGATGCTCAGCTTGATAACGTTCCCACCCCTTCCCAATCTTCCCTTAAAAACACTGAATCTGCCTTTGTGAGAAGACTATAAAATATAAACCAGCAGGTCCAATTAGCTGCAAAGCACTTACTCTGAAAAATTCTTTTGTTGAACCGGAGTCCAGGGTCCCATAGGCAATTTCAGTCTGCTTAGCTAAGTCTTCAGCACTCTCTATGGGGGAAACCATCCTCTCCACAGTCAGGAAAGCAGCGAGATTGGCAGTATAGGAAGAAATTATGATCAGGGTGAAGAACCACCAAACCCCTCCAACAATGCGCCCGGAGAGTGATCTACAAAACAAAACAAAGACCAATCCAGACCCTGAGGGGCCAGATTTCAGTTGAAAGCATCCTTACCTTTATTTCTGGAAAGAGGAGTCTCTTCAGTACAGCTGATGAGGGAGGGGAGTAAATGATGTCAGGGAATGAAAACAGCAAACAAAAGGAACACATGAACAGCACCCCTGTCTTGATGGCATATGGTGATGGCACCTGCATAATGCACTTCACACCGTTACGGGTTTTAAAGTAGGATCTTTTTTAAACCACCTCCTGCTTACACTCAATAACTGTACTTAACCCATTCTCTTCCTGCATGTTTTGCTGGGCACACTTGTGGAAAATTGCTCGATTCCTTTTCAGGCTAGTGGTTCCCAGCCTTGCCTGCACATTAGAATCACCAGGGATTTTTAGAACATCTCTCCTGCTCAGGCCTACCCAAGACGAATTAAATCAGCACCTGGGAGGGGAACCCAAACATATGTATTTTCAAAGCTGGCCAGACACGTGGAAATAGAAAAATATAACAAAGGGTCAGGCAAGCAGAGGAGAGGGAGGGGAGGTGGGGTGGGGAGGTGGGGGGCTCAATGGAACATGGTGGATGATTTTTGGGGCAACGGTGGTAGGCAAGGTGTGAAAGTACATTTGTAGAGGTTTGAACCTACAACCCCTGGAGCAGGTACAAGGATGTGAACCTACTTTACCTGATAAAGTAACATACTTTGGGGAAACCTACTTTGGGGGAAAAAGATCCTTATACTCTCAACTGCCAAAAAATACAAATAGAAATAAAGCTCGTTAGGTGACTACAGTGTGCAGCGCAGGCGGAGAAGCACTGATGTAAAGAGGTGTCATGGCAGACCACAGAACCCGAAACCTTCCCACGTTTGAAGAGAAATGGGTGGGTGCTAGTAAATGCATGCTGCTTACCACAGGTTTTGCGCTGAATAAAGACATTGCCATTTTGAGGGGTTCGTCACCCACGAGGCAAGGGAGCCATAAAATAATATTCATTATCCCCTTTCTATAAATGGCTAGTAGGGCTCAGGAGCTTAAAGCTACAGAGATGGAGACGCTTCCTTTCTACAAATTAAGCCTTAAGACACAGTACAAGCCTTAAGTAGGAAACTGTCTATATAAAAGGATTTGAGAGGCACTAAAAGGTTTCTCTTTCCTCCAGGCTCCCCCGACCCCCACACCGAATAACCAAGACAAACAAAACCACCCCTTTTGGGTCACCACAGAAAGTCCTACTAATGTCATTATGCGCTGATTTCTTCAGGAGGTTGGATCAAGATGTAATACTTTACTTCAGCAGCACCCATTATCACATTATCTGCATTAGTCTGTGCAGCTAGTAGAGAATAGGGCAGCAGATAGGCAAGTTTTATTAAGGGGAACTTTTTGTTCTTAAATGCCATGGTGCACTGGCATTGCCTGGAGTGTTTGGTGAAATTCAGATTCAGAATATCTAAGTGCTCAAGAAGTTGCCCTTCTGCAGCCTCACGGGCGAGTGCAGTGGTCTGAGACCAAACTGAGGAACATGTTCTTCTGTATCAGTGATGCTCCCCGCTGCCTGCACGTCAATATCATCTGGGGAGTTTGAGACCAAACAAAGTGACCAAGAAAAATCTGCCTAGGCTGTACCCCAGACCAACGAAGTCAGAATCTCTGGGAGCTGGGCCAAAGCGGCAGCATTTTTATAAAGCCTGGGTGAGCTAGGATTGCCAGGCGTGGCCCTACATCGTGAGAGCTACTCAGGGAGAAGGGTCTGTGGGAACTTAGGGGGCTGTGCGAGGCATTAAATGCTCAGTGATGGGTACTGGCCGGTACTGAGGAAACTTCATCTCTTTTCACAACGTTGCTGAAGGCTGACTCTGTCTGCAGAAACGAAAATCTGGTCTCTAGGTTTTAGAAAACATTGCCACATTATCCCTAGGATAGTTCTGCTCTGTGGCAGAGTGCCATCTTGGTCAGGCTATGTTCTCCCATGCCCAGAAAAGCCCAAAGGAAAAGAACCCACTCTCATAAAGTCAAGAATAGGCGTAGGAGCCTGGCACATCTCCAGACTCTGTGGGAGGAGGGCAGTTCTGGGCTGAAGGCTGGCAAATCAAGCTCTTCTCTGTCTGTACTTGCATTTTACCACTTTGAAGCAAATTTAAATTCCTATGTCCCAAGATAACCTTTCATTACCCTCTGGAAATTTTAGTTCTTTTAGATTTTACACCCTGATCAAATCATTTTGGCAGGTGTTTTGATAGTGTTCTTTTTTGATTTGAAAAAGTCTGTAATTCCTGTTGGTCCCTGGATGCTTAGAACGACCCTTATTTATTTATTTCTGAATATAATCAGTTTCAGCTTTTCAGATGTGAAAATCTGCTTGACAAGAGATTTTTCTAATGAATAGCTAAGCTCTCTCGTGATTTCATCTGGGAACATTTCCCCTTTAATCAGAAGAGGTAAAAACATCTGGATGAGTCAGAAAGATTGTGTCACACTTCCACATCCTAAAAGTAGACAGGAATATTTCCATTATGAATTTGGACCTTTCAGAGCCTTTCTTCACTGTTGGCATACATAGTTAATTTATTCTGGACTGATCTAACTCTGGAAATCATTCTACCGTATAAAAGATTAATGCTCCAAAGTAGCATCTGTAGTAATAGGGTAATAAAAGTGATAACAATAATAGCTAACCCTTATTGGGCACTTCCTATGTGCCAGATTCTGTTCTAATCACTTTATATGTGTCAACACTTTTAATCCTTCATCCTTATGGTGAGGTGCTATTTTGTAGATAGAAAGGAAATTTACCCATAAAGAAACTAAGGCACAAAGAAGGAAATAGGAAACAAAATATCTACCCTTATGCACTAGGAAAGAAATGCCCACATATCTGTAATAGAAAACATTCATGTTTTATATGAGAAAATCCAGAGGAGTGTGTAAATTACAGAAGGTCTGATTTTCCTATAAACACTGAGAAATGTAGTTGTAGGAAAATCAAGCGTGTTTGGATAATTATTGTTTATTGTCTATTATTCATCTGGAATGAACTTGGAATGTCACCGTTGTTTGGAATGATGGGGGTTTGACTGAGACCAAGGGAAAAACTGATTTTGGAGTATTTTCAGAATCATGGTTTGGTATAGAAAGGAGTGGATTCTGCTGCTGCGAATACTAATGGTAGTTTATGCATTGTCTACTTGAAGTGTGGAGGAAAATACAGTAATTTATGGAAATTACACTTGTGCCTTTCTATTGAGGCTAATGGAGTATGACTGTGTCTGTATGATTTAAAATCAAGCTGCACATTATAATCTGGTTATTCTGGCCACCTTAATGGTTGACTCAGATAATCAAGTGATTGATCTGTATGACTCAGCTGAGATTGGTTGTTGACATGACTGAAAATAAACCTAAATGCAAAGTGGTCATTTTTGTGACCTCTTGTCTACATGACTATTGACTTTGGAATTATTTGGTTAATATTGTGATATTACCTATGAGTATGGAGAATGTGGGTGCAAAGTCACATAGAAGTGGCATAATAGTATCCATAAGCCTCAGCATAGATGGAAAAAGAAGCTTCCTTTGAATCAATGTTGATTGTACACACTTGCATTTGACATTCTCCCCTCATGTCAGTAGTAGCTTTGACCAGAGTCTTGGAGGAATTTCTACCACTTTCTTCGTGGGTATGGCATGAATACTTATAATCCTTTTCCTGAGAAAAAGTACATTGGAACACACAGGGAAGGAACTCTCTAGGAATTTTTACATTTCCCTTCTCTCATTAGTGAAACTGTAGCCATCTAAACCCACATTTCACATGGAGGACATGTAAAACATGACTGATGGGTCAGCCCCATCACATTTTAAAAAGGATCTATTAAAACCAGACAAGACTTTATAGTTGAGTTAAAAATACCTGTCATTTTCGAGTATCTTTCCCTCCATTAATGCAGCTTCAAAATGTTTAACATTCATTTCAGATAGTTTTGTTGTACAAGACAGAATTTGAGGTTAGCATAATGAAATGACTGTAAAATGCTGCAAGTTTAGTATTTATAAAAATGCATTATAAGGAGCAGATCATACCTTTTGAAAAAATGTAAGAGGAGGCGTGAAGTTAATGAAAGTAAATTAGCAATGAGAAAAGACACAAAACATTGTAAAAATAGCATGCAATGCTCTTGTTATCTGTAATCACAAGAAACTAGAGTTTCTGAGTTAATAATAAAATGTATTTTATGACCTCTGAAGTGATAATAAAAGTGAGCTATGAGCTGTAACCTTCAGCCTGTAAGTAAATTTTGAAATCTGCGCACTTTACTAGCTTCACAGGATGATGAGCTGGAACTGAAAACCACTTTTCCTTTGCAAAACTCTTTATCATTCCTTTGCCCCCTTTTTTTTCTCTCCCAAAGTATGCATCATTCCTATGCTCTGTTCAATGCTGTGTCTATGATAAATTTTTTAAAAATGTGCAGAATCAATCTTTAACTCTTATAGTCGTCTCTGATGGGAATAAGTAAACAAGTCCCAAAGACTGAAAACTACGGCTTTCAGCCAGAAAAGTTGTGAAATAGTTGCAATAAAAATCCTGCTATTACATCATTCATGTATTACCACATCACTACTGCTTTCATGTGCGTTTGCAGTAGGATGAAGACACTGGTCATTCATCAGCAAAGGAAAGGATTTTTCTTAAAATGAAACCAAAAAGTTCTGTTGTCTTTTATTCCATTCATTTTACACCCTTCATGTCTTTTATTATTCTGCACATACTTTCCATTTTAAAGGAGAACGTATGTGTCAACTAGCCTGGACAGACCCCTGCCCTCTCCTCCAAAGAATTTGACAGCTTTAAAAAATAACAGGAGAATAATGTCCTTGGAATAATCTGTGCACAGTCATTAGATTCAAGTTAGTGTGTTCTCTCCGTTTCCTCTATTATAATTCCCCCAGCGCTGATATTTTCAACTTGGCTAGCCCTCAGATGCCCTTGCAACTTCAAAGAAAGTCAGCAGGGGGAGTATTTGTCAGGACGGATTTGGGCTCTGGTCTACTTGGTTTCATCAAAGGTTTACAAAGAAAATAAATGTCAGGCTTTGAAAATTGCATCCTCTTGTTAATATCAGTAGGACATTGTGGAATAAAATAATCAGAATATTTGCAAATGGTGTGTCCTTAAGGAAAGTGCTATACAGGTTCCAGAATGAGTGTCGGTTATTTCTCATCAGAAATCAGCTTTTTGGCATTAACTAAAATCTCAGTTGTAGTCCTAAGGACATTTAGGGATGAAAATATAAATGCAATGTTAAGTATTTGTGAAACTAGGATGGCTAAGAGCAGCCAGTTTAATATGCATAATAACAAATATTTATTAAGAACTTACTATATGCCAAACCCTGAGCTTTACGTCTTACAGACAAGGAATGAGGCTTAGCAAGGTTTTGCAAATTGTCCCAGGTTACACAACTGCTAAGCAGATTGTGAATCTAATGACACTAACTCCAGTACCCACACACGTGACCTCTGTGCCCCCGCCATCCAGGTATACCCACTTCCTATCTCCTCAGCCCTTTCAGGAGGAAGGTTGAATGGAATCTCCTTATACCCTCACCTGACTCCCTCCAACAAATCAGTTTGTATGTGGAGAAACCTCATCTTATTCATTTATTACTCTTTCTAAAATTGATTCAGTCTTTGGTAATATTGTCCACACTAAAAAGCTGGGGTAGTTGAAAATATCACCCCTAATATTGACATAGACTCTTTAAGCATGTAGGATGCTGTCAGTCACTTTATTTGCTAGAAATGGAATGATGCTCAGTTTTCCTCACAATGTCTTGTAGATTTCCCAGTCTTTTACTCTGAGTGAACCTATGCTCACAGCATTCTGGAGGCTCACTACCTGCTTTCTTTAACAACCTGCTTTTTTTTAACAAGAGGTTGGGAAATTGGAAAACAGCTTCTGTGCCTGAGCATGAGGAAAATAATGGAACAAACACTGCACCTCTAGGCCGGTAGTGGGAGGCGCTGTGTGGTACTAGAAACGAGTACACGACTGGCTCTTAAAACCTCTAACCTGAGGTCCCATCACATTATCTCTGGATGCTGGTTCTTGGTTTATGATACTGAGAGAAGCATCACTAAGTGAAAAGAGCATAGGTTTGGGAGGTAAGTTTGAATACTGGCTCAGTTGTTACAGCTATGTAACAGGGAAAATTATTTAAGCTGAGAGTGACCTTCTTCAACTTAAAAATAAGTGTAATGTCTGATTCATGGCAGTATTTTGAAGATTAAAATCCACGTAATAATGTAGGTAAAGCTACCACACATACTGGAATTCAGTGAAGATGGTTGTCCTTCTGTTTTTAGGAAAAGGAAGCAGTTGGATTAATTTGCCTCTGACATCTCCTTCTGCTACAATATTTGATAATTCTATTTTTAAATGTTGTCTCTTATCATTCCTTGAATTGCTTCAGTTCTGAAAAAAGTCAGAGTGTTCGATGCATGCTCTCACTTGGGCTATTTGGAGAGTCTGCATTCCAAATATGGCCATTAAAGAGAAATAAAGTCTAATGCTGGTGTTTGCAGTCAAGGCAACTAGGAATTGTATAGTGCAACTATGTTATGATGGGGAATGTGGAAATCTGTTAATAGAAGAGCATAATGCAGTGGTGTTTGCTGCTATGCAGTTGAGAGCAAATATATAAGCAACCAATAGAGCTCTTAAGATAAGGAGAAACATTTCTCCTCCTTACTTGTATATGGTAAATACGCCAAACAGCATAACATTTTATCAAGAGGCTTAATGATATAGTTTTTTTGAAGAACATAAAAAACAGTATGCTCACCCAGTTAGCAGAAAATGTAGAATTCATACAGGTAATAATTTATTACTCAAAAGCATACTGGGGATAATACTTGTTACTCTAGACCAGTGTTATTCCATAATCTGCATCTTCTATGGCTGGGTTGAGTTGCTACCAGCATTTAAAAAAAGGTGAAACAGAGCATGTCGTATCAGCACGCATAGGACATTGTAAGGGTAACGTTTGGTGAAAGTCTGGGTTATATACATACGTGTGTACTGAGTGCTGATGAAAAATGTATCTTTCATTGAGGACATGGTCAAAAGTTTGAAAGCCATTGTTCTATATGCTAATATCTAGTACAATATAATAAAATTACTATTTTGAAAAAAAAAAACATTTGATAGATTTCAGTGCCACAGCTTCTGTTCTTCCTCAAAATAAAAAATGTGTCCAGCATGTCATTTTCAGGTCGCCATCTTTAAGTTATTACTTAATGAAGCAATATGCATAAATACTTCTAAAAACAAATGGCTTTTTAAGAGTCCTATTTGAGCATGCAGCACTCCATTGGGGATAGCGCAAAATTAGTTTTGAAAATTCACGTGCAGAAACCAATAAAATCTCCAGGCTTAATGACTCTTTAGCATTGTCTCAACACAGATTACCAGCCATGTTAAAAATCATTCAATTATGGAATCATTCAGAAACCTTAGTCTCTTGAACCAAATATTGAAAAAATAAAAGAATCTAGCAAAACAAATGAACTCCCAGATGCTATCACAAAATTCTACACATTGTAAGCACAAAAGCAATAGGAAATAAAATAATTTGGAGAATCTGACCAAACAGATTGAGGGTGGTTAAAAACGATGACATATAAATGAGGCTGACTCTACACGTGTTTCACTAAATAGCTGCTGAAAATGTTAGTGAGTTATACTGCAAAGTTTCATTTTAAATGTTTTGAGCTCCAAACAGATGATCTCAAAAAGAAGTATGCTGTAAAGACATGATAGGTAAACTTCTGAGTCCTTATATTCTAAATGAAAAGTTCTATTTGTTTGTATAATTGATTCTAGTCAGCATTTGGATTACTGTTCAATTTTCCCAATACTACATATTTTTATTTCAGAAAAAAAACCCACTTTTTTCTCTGATTACAAAGATGTGACATTTGCTTCCAATATTTTATGATTATGAATTAAGTTACCACCACTTATGTTTAGTTAACACTTAAACTAAGTAGGTAGGGCCTAGGATATTCAAGTTCAATATTTTCAGTAAGGTTACTGAGAAAACACTTGCATAACATAAAATTTGCCAAATGAAGCATATAGTTAACGATTTTAGTAAATTTTAAGTTGTGTAATCATTGTTACAATCCAGTTTTGGAACATTTACATCAAGTTCCATCAAGTTAATCCTGACAGGGCTAGGACTAGGGGTGGGGCATTTACTCTGTGTGCAAAATTTAAGGGAGTGTCAAAATTTCATTAATCGAGATAAATAGTATTTTAGCACAATAGTTAAAAAAATTAATGCCAAAATCTACGTGAACAAAATAGAAAATTTTTAAATAAAGACTAGATCCGACCCTTGCACTCACTCTACTCACCCTCACTTGCCTCACTGTATTCCTAGTCCTGTTTAGCCCCTCTCTTCTCCTTCCAAGCCTCTGGAAACTGCTAATGTGCTTTCTGTCTACAGAAAGTACAAAGTATTCTGGCAAGCAGAATAATACAATATGGGATATTCAATAAATGGAAACATGTTATATGTGACCTTTTGTGCCTCACATCTTTCATTTAGCACATGTTCTCAAAGTTCATACATGTTGGAGTGTGTGTAAGTAGTTTGGTCTCTAAAATTGCTGAAGAGTAGTCTATTGTATGGCTATGCTACACTTTGCTTATCCATTTACCTGTTAATGGACACTGAGGTCATTTCCATTTTTCGGCTATTACAAATAAAGCTTCTACGTGGAAATATTTTCCTTTCTTTTCAGTACATGAGAGTGGAATTGCTGTGTCCTATTTTAAGTGCATGTCTAACTGTAAGAAACTGCCAAATCATTTTCCAATTTGGCTGTAGCATTTTGCATTTACACTACTAATGGATGAGAGTTACAGTCATTGTACAGCCTTGCTACCACTTGGTATTGTCTATCTTTTTTACTTTAGCCATTCTAGTGATATCTTTTGATTTTAATTTGCATTTCCCTAATGACTAATGTTGAAGACGTTATCATGTACTTATTAAGTATTTGCATATCTTCTTTGGGAATATATCTGCCTTTTCAAATCTTTCGTCCACTGAAAAATTGGGTTGCTTGTCTTATTCCGTTCCAAGAGATCTTTAGTTATTCTGGATCCAAGTCCTTTATTGATATATAATTGCTAATATTTTCTCCCAAGCTATGGCTTGTCCTTTCATTTTCTTAATGGTATCTTTTGAAAAGCAGAAGTTTTGGATTTTGATGAAGTAAGTTCTATCAATTTTTAAAATTGTGCTTTTTGTGTTCTGAAAACTGTGTCCAATCTAAGATCACACAGACTTCCTCCTGTGTTTTCTTTTAGCAGTTTTATAACTTTAGTTATAAAATTTGGACATGATATTACAATGAATAGTTCTAGGCAGTCTGCAAATGGAAAAGGGAGGATGCTGAAAGGGAAGGTGAAAAGTTTTCTACTTTCAAATCTTTTCTACATCCAATCTCTGGACAAATGAGTAAATAGCTTAAATAATGAGGAAACCATGCCTATTTGATCTGCTCATGATTTAGTATTAGCATTATCTGAACATTAATATTAGCTGGCAATGTTACTTTTACCCAGAATTCACATGTCCGCCATAATGTTTTTAAATATGCTAAAATATTGCAATGTAGGAAAGACATTCAAAGCAACACCAATAACACACTCACTTTACGGATGCAGGCAGATGGAATGGCTGGATGACAATTTGCCACTGGATGGAATGTCAAATGAAAAAATCAGGACTCGAGATGGGTGGCTATCAGACGTACACGAATGAGTCATGGCCACAAGATGCAAGCAGACATTGGGTATAACACAGAAACAAACCTTGGAGAAATATCACATCCTTGCTGCATAAAGGCACCCAAGGAAAACCACAGACTGTTAAATATTCCAAATTCGTTTGGAGGATCAGGAGGGCTTTGTGGGTCACGGGGTTCTTCATTGTTGTCTTCCAAGTGCCATTCATAAGGGCTGAATCTGCTGACTAGGAAAAGAACTACGCTGACTCCAATGTAAGCGAAGACGATGCACATCCAGATTTCATAAGCCAAGGGATCCAGAAAGGAGAATACGCCTGGTTTTGATTTCTGAGGCTTCTTTATCATGATGGAGATGCCCAGGCTCATAAATGGCTTTGAGAAATCTATGACTTCTTCACGGACCAGCGTTATAGTGAGTGGAGCAACAGCTATATCAGCCCTCTGGGAGAAAAAAAATATATTTTTACGTTTAGAGACAGTATTTCCATCAGTCATTTGCCATGTAACATGCGTCTTTGATGAGAATATAGTCTTAATGTGACTACAGCCAGTCAATTTGTCAATGCTTTAGTTAGAAAAGTGGTAGCATTAAATGGGTTCTCAAGTGCTTTCCCTTGAGGGTAAGTCAAGAAAAGGGTGCTCACTGGGTGGCCTTTCATCATATGAAACATACAGACTGAGGGCAACTGAGTGAATTTTAATTTTTTTAAATCTTTTTGCCAGCTTGCAACTCAAACTATATTCCCCTTGTGACATACCACTATTAAAACTCTGACTTTCCTATTTTAATTTTCATGATTTTGTCTTAGCTACCTCACCTGACTGGAAATTCTTACGTGGCAAGCATAATAGTTTATATTTCTTATATTGCCCCCCTCTTCATTGCGAGGTGCAGTGACTACGGTACTCAGCTTAATACTTGAGTGTTTACATATGAGAGTATGTCTGTTAAAACATAGGTTCTTTTAAGACTTTATATTCTATTTTTCTATCACTGCAACTGATCCTAAAGAAACTTTAAATGCTTAAAAAATAAGTTGTTGATTATTAAATATGATATATGCAAACATGAAAGAATTCTGCATGAAAAATAACAAAGGTAAAGCAGTTATTAGAATACATATTCATTTATATAGTAAGCTATGATTTCTAGTGATAAATACCAGTCATAGTCACATGTATTGAATCAATAAAACAAATGTCAGTATGTGCATTGCATAATTAGCTCAGGTGAAGGCAGGCAACGTTTTCATGTTAATCCCATGAAAATAGGCACTAAGAATTTCTGTACTTATTTCTTTTGTCTTCCACAATTGTTCCTTTGTGACAGAAGTAGGTTTTAGTCTGAAGCCAGGCCTTAAAATGTACACTTAAAAAAATGCTTCTGACTAAGGAAAGGTTATTGGATGGCATATAAGATATGAAGTGAAAACACCAACTTTGACAGTCATTTTTAAAAGTTAGAGTTTTAATATCTCTACCAGTGTAGAGAATGGGGGAAGAAAGTCGAAGAGTATGTTTTCAAAGAAATGATGTTTCCCTACCTTAAATTACATTTCCTCTAATTATGAAACATGCCTTAATTAATATAAGAAGACATGCAGACAAACAGCTAGCTAATATTATTTCAGTGTTTACTCTGTGTGAGGCACTGTGATAAGATTTAATTCTCACAGCAACTCTCAGATTGGTACGTGACCATGCATGTTAGAGAAAGGGAAACTGAGCCACTGAGGGAGGAGCTGGGCTTAGAATACTTAACTTTAGATTCCAGAACTCTCTTAACCATGAAATGTTCTAACTCCGCAGAGGCTGGCAGATGTCTACTCTTACGTACAATTCTCAGTCTCAGCCAACCCCTCTCAGGCTTGTTCCAGCGTGTGTGTGGGTGCCTAGACTTTGGAAGCGCTATTCTAGGTGCTAAGGATAAGAGAGGCAAAAATCCTTGCCCTCATGGAGGGCATCCTATATCCTAGTGGAAGGTGCAAAATGTTTACATTTATTAAAGCCAGTGGCCTGCTGACAAATGTACCTTGGTGGCTCACCCCCATCTCAAAGTCACCATTTAAAAAATTCAATCCATCTGTCACCCTAAAGTAGAGTCCCCTGTAAGTCTGTGAATGGTATGTGCTCTAAACTTTCCCCAGTAGCCAATCCTCACCAATCCTCTCCTCTCTGCCTCTTAATTGAGAGCATGGAAGCCATCTGCTATGAGCTCCGTCACTCCAGCGTCCTTGTGTTCCTTCTCAACACGGCACTGTGTCTTCATGCATTCCTTCTGTTATTCCCGTCTCAGGGAAAGTGACTCTCTGAGATTTGATCTACTTATTCTTTGCATCCCATATTCTTCTCTTTTTAAAACTCAGCTTCATTTATTCTCTTTTACTTATTTTTCCTTCTCAATCTATTCCACTGCTTCTCAAAATGTGGTTCCCTGGACTAGCAGCATCAGAGTCATGTAGGAGCTTGTTAGAAATGCCGCTCCTCAGGCCCCACCTCCAATGTAGAGAATAAGAACTCTGAAGCTCAAGTGGCCCTCCAGCTGATTCTAATGTGTACTCTAGGTTGAAAACCATTGCTTGATCTTACTCACCTAAAATCCTACTCAAAAAGCACGCTTTCCACGTTCTCTTGATCCTGTTACCCTCTTAGATGCCATCACCAAACTTCTTTAAAAGAGTAGATGTTTACTATATCTTGATTTTAACAACATTTTGTTCTTCTGCACCTGTGATCTAAAGTTAATCCCCCTCTAACTGACTGACATTGCTTCATGAACTATACACTTAGTTTCCAAATTCAAAGGCCTTTGGCCAGACATCAAGTGCTCATGCAACGCCATTGGCCTTTTGAACCCTTGCCTTCTTTCCTGGACGCAACAATATTGTAAATACACGGATTCTCCTCCTGCCTCTGAGTCGTCCCTGTCTCAATCAAGGTGTACCTTCGTACCCCTGAGTTTACTCACAGAACCTGCTGGCCTAGGAGATAAGGAGATGATCAGTGAAAGTCTGTGGAATAAGCAAGACTCCTTGAAGGTCCTGTCCTTCACTTTTTCCCTTCAGTGCTATTACCTGTGACTTCAACTCTCCCCCCATGGTAGCTAAATCCTGGATCGCTACTTCCACTAACTGGAGGGGAGCCAAAGACAAATTTTATCTATTTTACCCTTTTGCCTGGGGCCAGAACTGGTCCTAGAAACAAAAACTACTTAGGAGAATGGACTGGGCCAGAAAGCTAGTGGGGTTTGTTGGCAGAGAGCAACCGAGTCAACAAGAAGAGCCTTGCTGTGCCAAGAGACTCACAGAAAAAGCCACCTTCCGTCCTTGCCAACGTGCTTCTGCCTCCTGCTCGGGACGTGCAAGTGCCCCGCTGGTGTCACGTGGGACTTCATTTAAATGTAATTAATGGTTTTGGAGCTTTCAGTCTAATTAATCGCTAGTTCTAAGAGAAATGGTCATTTCTTTGTTTTAGAAGGAAGAAATAAGGGACATTTGTGGGAGAAAATCACTTTGGACTGAATTTAGGGCAGTGGGGCTTTTCTTGCAGGTAAAGAAAGGAGTTTTGAAAACCTTACATTGTTAATGAGAAAATAAATGCATTCAGTAACTGAAACTCACACGGACGATAAGTTCAGCTAAATATGAGTAAGAGGTAGCTAGACAGCCCAAAGAAGACTTCTTGCCTGGTCTCCAGGAATATGCAGCAAAAGAATGGATTCCCAAGGAAGCTGCTTCTAGTTTGAAGTACTTTTGAAATCACAAAAGATAACAGGAAGAGTCTGCTCTCCTCAGGCGCTCGCCTTTTTCCATCCCTTTGGATTGTCTGCCTTTTCTCTTTTCTTTCTTAGGAGTTTTTTTCAAAAAAGATGGAATTTGGGTTTTGGAGGGCGCTTTCCTCAAGAAAGTGCAGCATTAAATCTGTGCTCAATTAAGCCTCATAGATGTGGACCTTGCTCCAGGATGAAAATCCCCAGGCTGAACCTTGAAAAAGGCCTATTTCAGATGGAAAAAGACAAAGAAACAGCAAAAAGCAGGTGGAAAAGTTTCAAATAATAAAAGGAAAAGGAGCTACTGATCAAACCTCCAGGCTCTGGAGGAGACTCAGCCTCCCTCCCTTCTCATGCGCGCTCGGTGAGACCAAAGCATCAGAATTGTCATATCCACACGGTCAGCCGTGGAGAAGCCCGTGCTCTCTGCCACCACGCCCTCCCCCTCTGAGAAGGATGTTGTGATGGCTGGTTGTGTCAGAGTTCAAGACCTGCCTGCGGAGCACCAATCACCATGATTTTGAAAGGAGACAGAGAGGAGCAGGTAACTAACTAGTGTCAGAATAATACCCATTTAGCTCTCCTAGGACTGCCTCGCATGCAGGTGAGGGGAGAAGGTCACTTTCACGGCAAGTTAAAGATTTAGGAGGCCGACAAGGATGAAAAAGGTATCCCCCTTCAGTAGCATTCCTTTTTGGTCTCTGCTCCTCTGCAAGCCAGCTGGGGCTGGGGGGGTTGTTGAGTTGATGGTGGGGCTCGGGAGTAAGGTGAAATTCTGACTCAAGAATGAAGTGCCTCTGGAGTCCTAAGCCAGGCTAGTGGCCTGTTGTCTCTGGCCTTTGCCTGGGTGACTCACCACGGCAGGCGGGCCATGTTCAGAAGACTTGCCTTGGTAAGTAGGTGGTATGAGGGGGTTCTCGTTGATGGACCAAAATCAGCAAATGCAAAAAGCTCCGGCTAAGAGTTCGTTAGCGCTTTTGCGGGCATCTTGACTAAAAGGATTTTAATCAAGCCTCCTCAGAGTAGCTGTGTGGGCTCAGTAAACACACCAAATTGGGTTTCATTTTTGCACTCACAAGTGCAAACCAGGAGCCACTGCATTATTAGGAGATTTAGCTGGAGGGGATTTATAATCTTTTTTATAGGTGGGTTGCTGAAGTTGCACATTTCATAAAACTTAAAAACCTACACACTCTCGTATGTATAGAGATGAGGCACTTAAACATCTGACAGGTTTAAGATAGACGTGACGCTTTTGTCTAAATGTCATTAAAATTATTTTTGAGCGGAAAGGCTGAAGATAGATCTTAAAGTATTTTAAATCTGATTATCCGCTACCAAACTTGCAGTTCACCTCGAGAGTATATACAAGCAGGCGGTTGTCAGACAGCATTTTAAAGCACTTTCTGAAAGTGAGGGGAGGAACAACAGGAGATGGGGTAGGCAGTGTATTGGCATGTAACATACACGATATTGTCTGTTTTCCAACAGAAGACGCAGACGTGACCCCCTTATCCCTGTACCAACTGCAAGTAGTGTTGGGCGTCCATTTGTTTGTAGTTTAAATGTGTTGGAGAAAGGATTGGGGGCAGAATCAGGCTAGACAATCTGAATGTGGTTGCACGTTGGGGGCCGGAACGTAAACTGCTTTATTGGCTGTACCCTGTGGGATATTTACTGTCTGCAATTGTTAAGATCTGGAGAAAGCGATGAGTCCTATTTAAATCCGTGCAACAACAAGCAGTGTCACAACGGGATCTCCTCGTTTCTGTATCCAGAGCAGATGTCTCAGTCTGGATCTATTGGTTGGGACTCCTTGTCCCTCAGGAGCTGAGAGAGTTAAAAACAAAATGAAGTAAAGGAATTTTCCTGGAATGGAATGAGACTAAATTTGGTTGGGAATATTTCCCTCCCCTCTCTGCTCAGCGTGGCAGACTTCCATGCATCATTAATGCTCCTTCCTGGAGTCCCTGTGCCTCATTTGAAAGAGAGGAGCGCTTTTATCAAACCATCAGCCCTTCTGCCAAAGCCTAGTATAATCACCTGAAGAACAGAAGAGACTCTTTGGCACCTGTTACAGGACCCTTGCTTCTCTGCCTTTTGGCTGGAAGGACAGATCGACTTTCTGTCTTTCTTAATGGAAAATGAAATGTATCTTAGGATAGTGACAACCTAGGAGATAATTTCTTGTAGGTAGAGAAATGTCAGTGTGAAAAGCATCTATAAAATTGCCATTTGTCCCGGGAGTGTGAAGGAATCTGAGGCTGCCCAGGGGATGTGACCTGGAATCAGTCACCGCCCAGCTCCATCTCTGTCCTTAAGCTGTCTGCTCTCTTCGAAGCTAGAGTGTCATCTGGACAGTCATTTGTCTGGCCTTTCCCAAGACAACTCCTCCGTCCTGACCTTTAGCCTCAGTGCTAAGTGTTAAGAACACAAGGAACATGGCAGCTGCCCACGAGGCAGTAACCTTTCATCAATTAGAACCTCAATCCTTTCAGCCCTTTCCCTGGCTCTTTTCTGTCAGACTCCATCTCTTCTTACAGCTCAGAAACCCTTGCTGTCTGCAGGGGGGTTTCAAATATTTCAAGTCATAACTAAAGGTGTGTGTTACATTAAACTGGAGGGCAGGGTGGGTATCTTAGATGAGTTTATAATCAACTAGATTAGAAGCCCTTTGAAGGCAGGCAGGGATGCCCTATCTGATACAACACCGATCTGCCATCATCTGATGAGTTCAGTCAACCCAGCCAGTTTGGCCCTGTGACAGAGCACTGGATCAGGACTCACCAAACCTGAGTTCTAGTCTGAGCTCTGCCAAGCTGTGCGATTCTGAGGGCTCGTCACGATCCCTGCCATTTCTGTTCTACATCAGGCCTTGAGATTGTCAGGTTTTCTGGTTTACCAATGGGCAGTTCTATACCCAGCCCTGGCTGGTCCCCACATTTAACTGTAAAATGAATGAGAAGGTGGGCTAAAGGGTGTCTCAGAACCCCACGAGCAACAAAACATCATTTAAATAATGTCCCTAAAACAAGTACACAACGATGTAAACCAATTTTACCGCAATAAACATAATTGGGAAAAAAATGCCCTCTTTAAACACATGTTATTTGGCAGCCATGGGACCGTGGTGTGTAAGCTATTTGAGCTGGGGACAATTAGCACGTGCTGGTGTTCTAGGCATCCAGCTTGAAATTCAGACTGCTAAAAGCAGGTGGACAGTTCCAAGTCCATAATGTTCTGAAGAGCTTATATAATGGGGCGCATTGTGTCCTACTGATGTTTGTTTCAAAAATAGCCTCCTTAGCAATACAAGATACCCCAAACATCCACCTTGATTTGATTTTCTTCAGAGGGAAAAAAATTAAGAATCATCTGGAAAAAGACTGATTGGCTTCTTTAACAAATTTAACCCATCTTACCTTTATGGCAAAGCTTTTTTCATCCCTGCCTTTCTTAATTTTTTCCTGCTCTGATCTGTTTTACATACTAAAAACATAAGAGAAAACACCCTAAACACAAAGGAGGGCCTCTCTGTGTAGTTTCCATGTTCAAGAAATTGTTCCATGATCTCTATGCTCCTCCTTATTAAGCACTTATGGAAATAACTAGGGGTTTTCTGCCCTTCTTTTTCTTAAGCAACTTGCAAACTACAAGAGACCTGGCTGCCAGAAACAAATGGTTGTGTTTTCACTTTTCTCCATTTCTATCAATGACAGAGAAGTGATAAACTTCACAATGCTAAAAGATGAAAACTTCTAAGTGAAGATGAAAACACATTTAGCCAATGAGATCATCCTCCGGAACAGGGAGCCTCATTCCAAGCAGGAGAAGAACACCCAGTTTTGATAACCATCGGTTGTAGAGGAAAGTGGAGTTTGGTAGTCTAATCAAATGGCTTGGTCTGCTCTCAGTTCCTTGGAATTGCTTTGTATCAAAGCATCAGCAACTTATTCTAGGTTAGGGGAGAGAGAAGGACCTTTCTGTAAGACCTGTCCCTGACTGTTGCTTTTGTCTTAAGTAGAAAGACGTAGAGGGAAAAGATGGAAAGCCTCCTCCAGGAGAAATTTTACCTCATCAGTAGTAGAGGTGGTTCCTAAATTACCCCAAAATGACGAGGTTCTCTAATTTTCAAGCTCCCTTACTCACACATCTACCAGTTGGAAAAGAGGAACAGACTATGGATATTCAATGAGGACATGCCAGAGGACATGCCAGAGGACATGCCAGAAGAGAAGCAGAAACCCTACGAGAAAGCTAGTCTTAGGCCAGCGTTGGGGGTCAGCTTTGCGCTGCGCCGCTGTGTCTCAAGTACTGCTCAGCACCAGGGCTGAGAATACTTATCACCAACTGGTAATGTGAGAAGTTAGAGCTGTGTCTAGATGGTTCAGAGCTTCGTGGGGTCCTCAGAAAGAAGGGTAGGCACTCTGTCCCTGCTCAGCCTGCTCTCGCTGGCTTTTGAAATGCTTTTCTCTCTCATAACTAGGTTCATTGAATCTCAGCCCCGTCCCAGTTCCCAGGACCAACCTTGACCCAAGACAGGAGCTAATTGGCTCCAGTCCCATAGCTGAAGGCTAAGGTTCAAATTGCCTCGCTGCTTGTCTGATTGGAAAACAGTGCCCTAGTTTTGATACTTGAGGTCCACTCTCATTATAGGTCTTAGTTCTCTTTCTGTGCCCTTATTTTTAGAAGTTATCTTCTGCCTCTGTGCTAGTTCCCAAGGACCTGTTCCAAAAACTTATTTAGTGACCCCGGTACTACCTTACAATTGGAGAGCTACACCTTATACTCACTGATTGTCACTTCAAACATTAGAGGCCTTATCTTGAGCCCCAAGTGCAGTAGATAATTTGGATGTTTGCTTCTTGCCAATTTCTTCTCAGTGTATATGCCTCCTAGATTCCCGTGTCTTCCCCTGACTTGTATAAACAACAAAGAACCAGACATTGCAAGTAATCCTTGTATATTAAAATGAATCTCTGCATTGGGTAGCATAAAAGCAGAACTTTCCAATCAGAAGCCAAACCTTTTACAGCTAGTCCACTGAGAAGCTCTAAAGTTATGGCTGTTCTCCTTTATTTTATTTTTTTTTAATATAATATATATTTTTATTGTTATTTATGTCTTTAAAAAAAAAAAACCCTAGGGCCTCCCTGGTGGTGCAGCGGTTGAGTGCTGCGCTGTGGAGCTGTCGGCAGAGTTCGACAACCAGCCAGGGAGGATCCCATATGGTGCGGCAGACCTCTCCTGCCTCACCCGCTGCTCCCCTCAGCAGTGTATTTCTGATCTGCCTGTTCTGCTTCCCGCTCTGTCTCTGGTGAACCCTCTCGCCGCGCCACGCCTCTGGCCTGTACCCCAGCTTGTATGTAAAAATAAATATTAAAAAAAACCCAAAACCCTAAATATCAATATAATTCTTTTGTACTTGGCCTTTGGTAGAGCCATTCATTCTGCTATTCCTTCATTCATTAAACAAGTATTTATTGAACTTCCATTATTCTCCAGGCTGTGGGATATTGGAATCAATCAGGTATGGCTTCTGCTCTTAAGGAGTTCATCGTCTAGTTGGGGCAGCTGAACTTGTAAATCAATCATTATACCACAAATTTTAGAGTACTACAAGAAAGCAAAAGGCAGGCTTCCTTAAGCAGACTGCAGGTGAGTAAATGGGATCAGGGAAGGCTTCCTGAAAGAGGAGACACACTGAGTTTTGGAGGGCTGGTAGGCAGGCAGACCCCAATTAACAGCTGAGCGCCATCAGGGGACATGTAACTTGCGATGGCTGGAACATTGAGTGTGTAGGGGAAAGAGCAGAAGATGAAGCTAAGGGGGTAGCTAAGCACCAGGTTATGAAGTGCCTTATTTGCCATGCCAAAAAATTTGACTTTTATTCTGGTTTTTAAAGTGGAGGTCTGGCCTGCCAGGATAAGAGCAGGGCCAGAGACATCCGTTAAATGACTGATAAATATATGGTAAGAATCTTCACTCAATGAGAGTGGGACTAGAGTGTGTCTGAATCTGAGAAGCAGAGAAGCAGAGTTGAGAGGACATGGTGACTGACTAGATGTGCGTGGAGCAGTGCGGAAAGATGACTGGGTTGCTTAGGCAAAGTTGCTTAGGCAACTACGTGGGTGGTGATTCTGCTGCCTGAGACAGGGAGCACAGAGGGAACAGATTTTCAATAGAGGGCAGGCTGTACTTAATGTTGCCCAAAAAACTCCCCAATTCTTCTTTCCTTTCAGTAAAATAACCTTTTGCCCAAAGGATGCTATTGACAACCTACCTTTACAGAATTCAACTGTAGAAGAAAACGTTTTTCTTACAGACCCTATGAGAACTATAGAATTGAACAGGGATTGCCCTTGAAAAGCAAATCTTTTCTCTTTGTTAAATGGGAAGCACAGGAATACATCTGATCCTTGAATAATGTTGTTTCATCCAGCATCATTTCATTATAACATCGATGAGAAAAAAAAATTTTTGATTCCCAGCCATGGGATACTGTCTGTGTGGAGTGAACATTTTCCCCATATCTGTGTGGGTTTTCTCTGGGTACACTGGTTTCCTCCCAAATCCCAAAGATGTGCACATTAGGTTTATTAGTGTGTTTCAGTAGTCCCCGTGTGTGTGCAGCCTGGCTTGGAAGGTGTCCTGTTGAGTGTTGTGGCTTGCCTTACATGCTGAACTGCCAGGATGAGGTCTGGGGGCCAGGGACCCTTAAATGGAATTAGGAGGTTGAAGAATGAATGAATAGAAATGATTGTTTAATATTAGAAGTGCTCTGGATTTTTATTTAGAAGATTGGTGATGTTTTGTGACCAGGACTACACTGTAGGAACTTAACTCTTGTTTATATCAACTAGCCTGTGGTAAAATTGGCTTCATTGTATGTCATTTTTCTTAAAGTTGTACTTTCTAAGAACCTATCAGTGATGTTAAGGGAGGACTTATTTTTTTAAGATTTAAAAAAAATTATTTATACATACAAGCTGGGGTACAGGCCAGAGGTGTGGGGCAGCGAGAGGGCCCATCAGAGACAGAGTGGGGAGCAGAACAGGCAGATCAGAAGTACACTGCTGAGGGCAGCAGCGGGTGAGGCAGGAGAGGTCTGCCCCACCATGTGGGATTCTCCCCGGCCGGGCGTCGAACTCGCGTCACGGCTGCCGACAGCTCCACAGCGCAGCGCCCAACCGCTGCACCACCGGAGAGGCCCAAGGGAGGACTTATTGTAAGTGAAAATAAAGTTGAAAAAACTTACCCCATAAACAAGTTCCCCAACCATGCCATTCCATATTTTAGTCTCGGGATCCCTTGCTCCGTATTTCCCGTCGCCAACGATGGACAATTTGTATTTAATCCTTACATGTTTAGCTATTTCATAGGCCAGATCTACACAATAGCCTTCATATCGCTCATTTCCTTCCAGTTGTTCATGGTTCTTCTTATACATGACATATGGCGATTCCTTTGGCATCAGAAAGAAGTTGAAAGGATTACTCCTACAGATTTTTCTAAGAGATGATAAATGTAATAATGAAGTTCTTTCCCCTTGGTGCCTATTGAGGTTTTTCTTGGTGTGTGTGTGAAAAGAGCCTTTAAAATTTTTTACTTAATGAAATAAGTCCGAAAGAGAATGATAAATATCTCACACGTCCCTCACATGTGGAATACAGAGAAACAAAACAAAGGGTCAGTCAAAACCAAACTGACAACAAAGCCTATAAATCTGCCTGTGGGGTGTAGGCTCCAGACGGGGAGGGAGAGAGGGGGAGGCAGAGTGTAGAGGGGGCCCTATGGACTATGGTGGAGGGCTCTGGTGCATTGGTGGTGGGTGTGGTGTGGCAACATGCGTCTGAAGGGGTGCAATCTTGTACCCCTGAAGCACATACAGTGTTGAAAACCAATGTTACCTCAATAAGATAATCTTTTTTGCATAATAACAACAGTCTCAAAGGACTATTCATTGTACTACATGTCCCTTGGAGTCTTTACCTTATGATGTAAGGAAATACAGAAGGATTTAAGTTCTTTTTGAGAGTTTGAAAGAAGGATCAGTTTTCATCTGTACAATCTTTGATTTAGCCAAATTAGGCATGGATGTTTTTCTTAATTACATGAAGGGGAACTGACTTTGATTTCTCAGAATTTACCGTAGAGGAGCCATAGTCAGTCAGATAGGCCCTGGGGCTTTTGTGAGGTCAGGGGCTGTGCCTATTCCTTTTTATAACCTCAGGGCCTAGTATAGCAGCTAGGACAAGATGAGTATATATGTATGTTTAAGTGCAAAGTAAACTTTAGTTGAATTTCCATTTAATTAATCAGAATTTCAGCTATGGAGGTATACTCATTTTTAATCCAGGTTTAAACTTCATTCAGTAAAAATAAACCAGATTTTAGTAAAACAATTCAATTTAAAACAAAATGAGAATATTAGCTCACATTT
Source organism: Scalopus aquaticus (assembly GCA_004024925.1). NCBI lineage: Eukaryota > Metazoa > Chordata > Mammalia > Eulipotyphla > Talpidae > Scalopus > Scalopus aquaticus. The sequence goes on along the minus strand of PVIJ01000382.1, from coordinate 156,313 downwards.
CAATAGTACTTTGAACTTTGTAGAAAAGCATGATGAATATTGCCTTGAAATGCTGTTATAATATAGGCAGATTATTATTATTATGCCCACCCAATGAATGAAAAAAAATACATACAACTTGAGGCTCAGAGGAGTTGTGACTTGTACAGTTAGAGACAGTAAGTGCTAGACTAATATTAGAACCCGAGTCTACTCTCTATCTACTCTCTCCTCCACACAGTGCTGTCTCTCCAACAATGAAGAATTGGATTTCAAGTTCATATGATGCATCAGTCCTGTGGGGGGATGGAGTGGGGAGTTAAAGAGGAGAATATCTGAAACTGCTCAAATTCCTCTTTTTCTTTTTTAAAATGACATTCAGTTCATCATCATGACATACTCTGGGAGTTCCTAAGTTGACCTATTGGAAGTTTTCTCTGCTTGGACTGGAGGCTGAATAATGCTTTTCAGATAACAGAAACTGTGTTACCCAGAAAGCATATACTTACCAGAATGGTCGTCACCACGATGGTCCTGTTCTCTGCGGATGCACTGTCATTGCTGATTTGCTGATCTGAGAAAGGCACAAACCTTTCATACTCATTCCAGTAGCCAGCCTAGAAAGAGCAGACATTTGACCTGGTTGTCTGTTTTTCATTCCAAAAGCACTGCTTGAAATTCAAGTTTGGGTGCAGAATAAACTGTCTTTTAGCCACTTGAGCTGTACGGGGATTCATGTTCTATCTCCCTCTATGCTGCCACACCACCAGCCCCCAACACCAACACATGCTATGTGGGGTTTTCTCATCCTCACCTCCCTTTTACTGATATTCTGATATTTTGTAAAATAAGCTTAGTCCACTCTAAGGGGACCAGCCTTTTATTTTTTTCTTTAAGTTCACAGAGCTAAAAAGTACTTTGCTTTGAATTGTAGGAAAGCTGGGATGGGAAACCAGTGAGTATCCTGTTGAAATGACACAAGATGTTTTACATTCTGAGGTTTTATCAAATGGCTAGTAAATCCCCACTTCATGCTTAACTCAACTACTAGTATGATAGAAGTGATCATTATAAAATTCAACTGTAGAGAAAGGTTCTTTATCCAGAGTCCTTTTGTTGGTGCATTGGCAAAGTGGAGCGATAGCCTACTTTCCACTTCTTTTTCTAAAACAATATGTGCACTGACAGCTTTTGTTCAAATAACAACATGCTGTAAGATTTGTAGTTGCTTTCCTTTATTGTAGGAAGTTGTTCACTCCTGAGTCTACTGCTTTTATAGGCCCAACCACCGAGGGAAATACTCCTTAAAAAAATGTATAGATGGAACACTGATTACCAAACCACTATGCACCACATACACTAGTCACTGTATGGAAAGGCAAAAATGATGTGTGGGAATTTGCTCTGTGTGTATTTCCTAACACCTATTTTCTTGCATCTGAGTGCTGTCGCCTGCCAAGAGACTTTTCCTTTGGAGATCTGGTGACTTACTTTTCGAGAGCCACTGACTTTCATTTCATACACATCGATGGTATAATTTGTCCTACGTCCATAAGTGTCAAATTGGATGTTTCCAGTCATTCCTTGCACTTGTACCTGGTGGAAAGGGAAAATGTAAAATTTTGAAATAGGACCACATTATTGCCTTTCAGATCTTGGGGATCAGGTCTGCTGACAGATGTTGGAATCTGGGCAAAATTTTATCTTGAGTCATTGAGCTACACATATTACCCACTTGAATTACTCATCTGGTGAGTAAAGGTCGCGTCTATGCAGATCTTTAATTCCTCTCCAGTATTTTTTAGGTATGTCTTTTCATTGTGCAGCTCTGAGTAGGTGCTATAGGCTGTTACCTATAGGTTCTAGCGAGGGCCTTGCTGCTACTTTTCCAAGAGCCTGAAATTTCCACTGGTAGTCTCTTTTTAAGGGAATAGCCTGAAGAGTATTCTTAACTAGGGTGGAACATCCTTCTTAGCTGTGAATTCCCTAGATGTGTTATAGATACACAATAAAACACTATTCAGCTATTAAAACAGAGATGAAAACTTACCATTTGCAGCAACATGGATGGACCTACAGGGAATTATGCTAAATGAAACAAGTCAGACAAAGACAAATACCATATATAATTCCACTCATACGTGGAATATAATGAAACAAAACAAATTAAGAAACAAAACAAAAACAAGCTTAGAGTACAAGAGCAAACTAGTGGTGGGAGGGGAGAGTAGGGTGTGTGCAAATATGGTGAAAGAGGTCAGTTGTGTGGTGATGGATGGAAATTAGACTTTTGGTGATGAGCAAATGTAGTGTGTACAGATGTAAATATATTATCCCTAAACCCATGTGATGTTCTAAACCAGTTACCTCTATAAAAATAAAAAATGTTCAAAAGCAAAAAAAAATTTAAGTTTTTTTTCTACAGCAATGATACCCAAGATGCTTTTAATATACATGTTTGAGTCAGAACACTGCGTAACAGCCTCAGATAGATGTACCGTGGGTCTATGGGAATTGTTACAAATTAGGATAGTTTTAATATATTTGAATTCTCCATGATTGCAGGATAGGGTGGGTTTTTATTTCATCTAAAAGTAAATATGCCAATTCTGTAGACAAGTGACTATTCTGCAATATATGCTCTGTAAATTTGAAACATAAACCAAACAAACAATTTTGAGTAGAAAAAGAAACATGTGAGTTCCTTGGGGGCCATTGCTGTGTCTTATCTTAGTGTTGTCAATATCAGAACATAAACTGGATTCAGTAACATGAGCCCTGGACCTTCTGGTTTTTATCCTAGCAGCATCACTTGCTAACTGTATGACCTTGGACATGTTCCTTAATGCTGTTATACCTCCATGTCCTAATCTGTAAATCTGAAGGATTCCATGAGTTACTCAGCTGTAATATTTAGAATGATGTCGGTACATAGTATGTGTTGCAATACATGCTAGATATTTAATAATAGTAATTATTAATCAAAATAAATTTAGCTCTGTTTCTTGAGAGGGTTATTTACCAGCTACTACAGCAACAGGGATGAGTTTTTTGGTCTTCTTTATGCCCAGCACCAGACAGGCAGCAGAGAGGTAGGCCATGGAGGCATAATTCACAGATTGATGAAATTGGTTAAGTATGAAGGATTGCTGTATAGAGCACTAGATAAGAAAGAGATGCTGGAGCAGCCTGGATACCTATTTGGAACAGTAGAAATGATACCCGAAAGTGTAGTCTTTGGATACCTATTTGGGATGCCAGATGCAAACACATGAATGCCACAATTGTTCCTGATTCTAGCCCCAGCATGATGAACTAATAAGACCATCTCTGCTGGGTGGAGAGATTTCCTTATTTCCTTACCTTTTTTACAGTTCAGGGACACTGCATGAAAGACCCTCTATAAATATGTCATTATTATTACCCACTTGAATTACTCATCTGGTGAATAAAGGTCAAGACATTTCTCCAAAGAAAAAGAATCTGTCTCATTTTCTTAGGATGAAAGGACAAATGCTTTTTCTTTACTTACCGAAACTGATAAATTGTTAAGCAAGTGAGAAATGGTAATGGACTTGTGCTACAGAAGGGAAAATTGATGGCAAATATTAGGAAGCACATTTTGAAGGGAAGGGGGTTGTTCACCACCAATATGAGTTTGTGGAATTCTTGTTGGAGAAATGTTCCCACGTGACTTCCTGAAGACAAGAGGAATATCCTCCTGACCCTACAAACCTAAGCCCTGCTGTCAGCTTAGCCTTGCCATGATGGCGATGCTATGCTTCTAGTTAAAGAAGAGGCCCTTTGTTGAGATCAAGATGACTTATCCAGGGTTTGATACACCCTGTGCTGCATGGAGGGTTCTTTATACTCTATTTTGAGCACTGAATTCTAGAAGAGGAAATAGGCAGAGCAGAGACACTGGCATAGGAAATACTTAAGGAAATCCTTCATTACTGAACACAGCCATGGTTTCAAGTTTCAGTAAAATTCTTGCTTTTCTAGAGATTTAGTCTATGTGAACATGATATACACACTGGGGACCGGTCTAGGTTGTCCAAGAGATTCCAGCCCTCATGATTAGAACTTTCAATGAGCAGAACTAGAGGTGGGCTACCATTCAGAAAAGTCTATTCTTGAGGATGTGAGTGTCAGTGACAGTTTCCCACCATTCCACATGGGGGCCCCTTCTTTTTAATCCCCACCCCAGTCTATATTATGTGCTTTGGTGTTCTCATCTGGGTCACAGAGGACCCTGTGCAGAACCCAAGCATACCATTTGGATCATCTGTGATTTCCATCTCACTATTAGATTGGAAGCATCTCAAGATGAAAGATACTCTTTTTCTGTGTTCTCAGCAACTAATAAGGAACCTGGGGATAGGTGCTCAATAAATGTTTACTGAACAAGTGGAGAAGTTTTAATGTCTTAGGATTGTGACACATTTCAGTAGTCCAGACTGAGGCAGATCTTTGTACTATTTATGGATTATGTGAAGAAGGGATACCCAATTTGCAAGTGACTTTTAGGTGTTTAAAACCATTTGTTTACATATTAACAATTCAGATGTCAGTTCCCCGCATCTTATTTTGTATTTGCATATTAACTTAGAGCCTGATACATACTCGTTGATGCTCCATAAATATTTGCTGGATGAATGCTGTGCTTATTTATTCATTAAAAACAGGTCCTTGGGAAACTCCATCAGGCAATGATTTTGTGGGCCAATTTCTTTGAAGGAGGAGAATGATTTATTGAGGAACAGCTATGCGGTAGTCACAATGACGGATGCTTTTATTTACATCATGCTTTCTTTTAATGAACTCAAAAAAGGGATTTGTTTTAATATAGTAATACTTTTAGCACATTAGCCCACCCTCTCTTGTCACCCCTCTGAATAGTGGATGCTGAGCGCTTATCACAAGGCAACCTCTACTTTTAGAAAAGGTTAATACATTCCGGCCTCTCTGGAAAAATAGGAAGAGGTTGGTCTGTAGAGAGAGATAAGTTATTCTTTTGGTTGAGTGTTTGATCATTAGGGCCCAGGGAAGAAAGTTATTTACATGGCTTATAATTCCAGCTTTATCAGTGAGTGAGATCTGTAGTAACTCTTTGTGCAATAGTATGATCAATCTAATTTTTTCTAAGCCAAATTAACTTATTGTCTTTCACTCTGTTAGTGAATCTTTTCTTTGGAGAAGACAGCTGTTTTTGTCATGAATGGGGAGTCAGTTGGAGAGGCTGGCACTTGCCCATTGAGGTTTTGTTGATGAAAACTCCTTTTGATTCACTCTGAGGGAGTTTTATATTTCACTCATCATTATGTCTCACCTGACAATACAAATCTTGTAACTGCTATGAAGGTTGAATTTAATTAACTGCTCTTCAAAATTGTGCAGTGCTACCTCCATAAAACTACACTTAGGGCATTTGTTAGGGAACTGACATAATGACATAAAAATCTGCATGATGGGAGAATGAGTCATATCTCATTCTTGGAGAGAGAAACAGGGGCTACTAACCCCTTTTGATTGAATGCTTCCAACTTGGCAAATTTAAGGCAGCAGTAAGAGGGCCAACTACTCAAAATGAGGTATGTTATGTGGCCATTACAAATTCTTCGTTGCTGGTTCATACACAGAATCATCATTGCCTATCTGTTTATTTAGATGTCTCAAACATCAGGACAATTAAATAAATATAAATAAGAGAGTCCTGTGCTCTGGAAGGCTCATTTTTATGCATGCAGGTACATGTAGCATAAAGCAAAATATCCAATAATGAGCTCTTGCTTGAAAGCTGCAATGAATGGCTGATACTGCTCCTAGTATAAATAATGAAATTGCTTGAGCATTAAATGTTCTCCTGCCTGGTAAATACTAAAAATAAGTGATCGATTTAACTGTGTATCCTTTTATTCCTTGTTCTTTTCTTCAGGACTTTTCTTTGGGGCTCCTGGGAGGAGAGCCTCTTGACCTACAATGTATCGTGTTCCTACATCTTGCCATGTTGGATAGTAGAAAGGTGGTTTTGCCTATAGAAATGCCACACTGGTTGGGTTCAGTCTATCCATGCTAATAGTTTGTCTTATGAGCAAAGGATACTATTGTCCTTTGAAATGTCAATCTTGAAAGTTAAGAGCTTCCTATAGAATGTCCCAATCCCCTAAGTAACATCATGTTTCTGAAAAATTTGAATGTTTGGAAGCCATGACAGGTTCAGTCTGTAACTTTTGAAGGGCTTGCAGTGTAGCACAGGATTTAATGTTCATTTGCCCTAAATTTACCATTTTTTAAGCTTTCAGAAAGAACTTTCTAGTTTTAGGTTTCTAAATTTTGATGAATGAATATCCATCCTCCTCCTATATGCACACTCTGACATTCTATAGACTCTCATTCTATTCTTTTTAGGATGTCTTTTCTTAAGATTGAGGTCTCATCTATTTGTGTCTTTATAGGGCCCCCCATTCCAAAACCCTTTTTGTCTTTACCATTTTCAGAGCTCTCTCGATATCAATGCCTTGACTCCAGGGCACAGCAGGATTTGCCAAGCAGTCTCCAGCACTGCCTCTCCGGGACACATCCACGCGTTGCCTCCTCAGATAGCGGAAAGCTTCTGCGATGACCAGTATTGCGTCATGTGTCAAGGCAGATGTGTACTGAAATGGGTGCATGGAAACAAGATTATCATGAGAAATGATGTTCTCAAACCGTGCCTCATTCCTTATAATTTTCATTCCTTTCCGGCTCTCTTTACTGAATCACCCTCTTAATTATTTGAATAGAGAGTTCTCTTTGGGCAAGCCTGACTTATTTCAGTAGGATGCCTCTTAACCTATATGTGTACATGTTAAAATTATTAAGATCAAATGGCTCAAGGAAATCTCTCTCTTGCTCTCAATACTGTGTTTCATATTGAGTGAGTGACTACTAAAAGGCCAGGTCCTTTAAAGAGATAGAAATATATGTGATGTTGAAGGATAGCATATGTAGATCAGAGAGGAAATAGCATATCTTAAAGCAAGACTGGGTTATTGCTGTTTGTAATGGAAAGTTCAGATCTGGTGTTTACTTAGGGGAAAATGGAAATAGCTAAGTTAGACAGCTTGAAATTAATTTGGAGGAAAACATTAATCATTTCTGTCTGGACTACATTTCTGGTGAACTAGGACCTCTGGCCAGCAATAAATCAGTTTTTGTTTCCTGGTGGGGGCAGGGAGGGACCAAAGCTGGTTTTCAATTGGAGAAAATTACAATTGTTATTGAGTTTTAAATCTGATAACATTGACAATTCACAGGCAATACTTCATGATGCTACCTCATTTAGAACACTTACTTTCTATTCCTTGGATAGTGAGATATTCTACTAGGAATAAGGCCAGTCACTTAATATAAGAGATTTGATTATCTGTAATTTGACATGGTGAATGCTGTTTCATTAAATGAATCAACAAACTTTGATTAAAGTAAGCTGGCCCCTGTTTTGCAGGGGTAACAAATACCGGTAGAATATAGAATTCTGTTGATTTTTTTTAAAGACGTAAAATGTCCTAGGGGGGAGTTTTCTCTCTATAGGAGATGTACACATACAATTGAGTGTGAATGCATTGTCATCTTTACAACTATCAATTTACTTTTCTGACTTTTCTCATGTTACTTTTCTTTCAGAAGCAAATCATCAAGTATGACTAACAGGAGGCATATGTTCTTTCATGAAAAAAAAATCTTTGTGTCTGCCCATCCTAGCACTACATAAAGCAAAAATGGCAGTGAGTTTTTTTTCCAGCTCACTGCATAAATTGTCAGCAATCTTAATGTAGTCATTTCCAAGCTATGCCAAAAGGGCTATTTAATTTTCTACTTTTTCAGCTTCTACTTACCAATGTGTGAGCAAGTTAAAAAAAAAGCCCCCAAAAGAAACCTTCATAAAACATAGACTAATTTATTAAGCACTGGGACTTTAATCTCTAGACAATTTTATTTTCTCATAAAAAATATTGTACATCACAGAGCCTGGATAGCTCAATTGGTAGAGCACCAAAAATATTGTACATAAATTTTTAAACTGTGCTTTTGTTTGATTAATATAGAGCAAGGTTCCATAATGACTAGTGTTAAGTAAGAGTAATCTGAAAGTGGTAACCGTCTATTTAAATAATCTATTTTCTTGAATTATTTCAAGCGTTTTACTTATATATCTGAACAGTTCTTCTTAGCAAGTTCTGAGAACTTCACATTATGCATCCCATGAGTTATTAACAAATAATCCAGAGCTGATGTTGTCTTTCTTCTCTTTTGTACAACTTCTCCAACTTCTGAACTGCCATAAACTGCTGTATAGTACTCTTTCAATACTTTTGTTCTTGTCCATTTTTTTGTGCTTAACATAGTACACATCACCTTGTAGGTAGCTCCAAAAATATTGAATAAATGAATCTCTCTCCTCTAGTAGTTTTCTGAAAATCTAACTTGTATAAGCAGACCTAAATATAGTGCTAACATTAACTATCAATACCTAGAAGATTTGAATTATCAGGGAAATAAAAATCATACTGAGATACCACTTCATACCTGTTAAAATGGCTATCATCAAAAAGACAAGAGATTACAAATGTTGGCAGGGGTGTGAACAGAAGGGGACCCTTGGGCATTGTTAATGCCGATGTAACTTGGTGCAGCCACTATGGAAGCCAGTAGGGAGGTTCCTCAAAAAATTAAAAATAGAACTGTAAGCTACAACAGTCTCACGGAGTGCCGCTTAGCTAGCGACTGGCTGAAATGAATGATAAAATTATGTGTCATTCACAACTTTTCTAGTACATACCGATTGTACAAAGTAAAGTCCTGCTCATATCCTGTTCTGATGCGACCAGTTTTCAGGGAGGATCTGCATGATGAAACAGGATGCCTCTCTGTTCCGGTCTGCATCCTAATTGCTTTCCCTCATTCTATTCTTACCAGGGAGGAAGGATGTGAGAAAAGAAATAGTCTCCAGCCACTTTTCCTCTCTTGGAGAAGGGCCTTGACTGTCCCTGCATCTTGATATAGGACCTCACACACCGTACACATACATACACCAGGAAGGAAGAATTTAACACCAATTTTATACCTAAATCAATGTACCAATGGGCTGGGTTACTAAAAAAATACATTTGAGGGGTCCTTTGTGGAATGTCAATTACTTTCTTTCAATTTATCTGTTTTAATTCTTGATTTTTAAATAATAGGATTTCTAGCCACAGGGGAAAATGCACTTTAAGGATGACTTTCTGCTTTTAATATTCTTATCTTGATTTCATGAAAATGTGCAACTTAGGTAATCTAATTATTTTTTAAAATACTTTTGCAGTCAGGAAACATTTTCATTCAGTATACATATAGGCAATACACACTCTGTATTAAAGCCTAATTCACTTGGGTGTACTGCGATTCATGAAACTTATTAACATGAAGCTATCACATAAATAATGTAAAATCTAATTTTCTGTTTCAGAGTATCAATCTTTCTTACCTATTCCCACTGTGCCTACCCTTTGCCTGACTCAGGTTCTTGTAGTGTTATAAATTGTTATGAGCATGTTACAAATGAAATTCACTTAACAATTAAGTTAACATTTCCAAACAGTGGGTTTTAAAAGACTTCCTCAATGGCTTCATTATTTGGGAGTTTAATTTTCAAATACAGATGTATTACCTATGATTGCGTTTTAGCATTCTTGAACCACTTCTGAGAAGACCACTCGATCACAGGATGGTTGTAAATCTATAAAGGCCATACTGAGATGCTTTGAAAAGCTGGCCTAAGGCCTCTATATACCATAGCATATTACCTTTAGTGGTGCATTCTTGGCTTCAGGGAATTCCCTTTCATCCAGCCTCACCCAGCGCTGTATGAACTGTTGAACCATAGGGTTTTCATTGTTGACAATCTGGAATCCTGTAATATTGGCTCCCCCATGCATGACTCTTTCTAGCAAAATATCAGTAAAACCCTAGAAAGAGATTGAGAGAGAATCATGATTGTGGGAGGTCTTGTGTTCTTACTTCAGCAGGGCTGATGGTTGGAGTGCTAGAGAGGAAATGAATGCTTCTCCTCCAGGATCACTCTTTAACAATCAGGAAAACCCTGGAAACAATATTATATATAAATTATATCTCAATAAAAATAGCAAAAAAGCAAACAACAAGACCTCCTCGCTTTAGACTAATTTTTCGGGCACTCTTGGAAGCTACAGGCACGATGGAGAAAATATGAATTTTTTCATTTTCGTGCTGTGTCTGTAGTGTAGCCTCCCTGGGGACAAACATAGGTGCCATCTTCAAGGAAATGCTTTGATTTGTTTCATTTACCTGTATTTTTAGTCTTTTTTTCATTGTGCATAAATATAATGCTTCATAGAACTAGAAAATGTTGAAAATGTTTGACCCTAACTGGAGCTATACAAGGCCTCTCTTCAGCTTAACTTGCCAAAAACCAGCAGATTCTAATGATGAGTACTTTCAACACTTGTGACTTACAGAAATGCCAAAGAGTGAAACTGATAGGCTTGTTGTACATGATGGTACAAACCCTGAGGTATGTGTCACATGTATCCATGGATGAGTTTTGACATCTACTTCATAGCATCTACCATTTTCCTCTTCTCTTGCTCTGGCTATTGGCTGATGTCTCTATTACCGAAGCCTCTGAAGGACTCTCTTTAGGTTCACACCAGGATGCCACCAGCTCCCCTGGGCACTGTCATCTTTGGGACACTTCAGCCCAGGAATTGTGTTATTTCTGCTTGATACCTGTTCTTGTTAGTTGCTGCAGATGCATTTAGGTCCTTACTGGGCTGAAGCCAACATTTTTATTCATAAAGAAATGGGGGGAATTCTTCCTCCCATCTTGGAGTCTCCATCCAACATTAAAATATATAAATTTCAAGTATACAGAAGAGTTGAAAGATTTGTACAGTGAACATCCATATAGTTATTACTTCAGATTTTGCCATTCCCCCCCATCCATCCTTTTCATTTTTTGGATGCATTTCAAAGATAGACACATTACACACCAAAAGGCTTTGGCATGTAGGTCATTAACTAGAGTTCAATGTTTGTTTTGGTTCATTTCCTTCCCACCTCCTCCCTCTCCTCCTCCCTCCCTCCCTCTCTCCTTCCCTCTCTCCCTCCCTCTCTCCCTCCCTCCCATTCTCCCTCCTTTCTTCCCTTCTCACTCAGATGAAATTTACATCCAACAGAATACACAAATCTTAAATATACCACTTGGGTTTTGATTAATGCATACACCTGTAATACTCAAACCCCCATTGGATCTATAAAGTTTTCATTTTTGCATTCTAAGCTTTTATTGCAGTGTAGTAATCATATAGAAAATTACACATTCTTTTATATAGCCTGAAGACTTTTCACAAATGGAGCACATGCATGCAGTTGATATCCAGAAACCCCCTCTCGTGTAACTCTCTAGTTACCACCACAACCTCTGCTTCTTTTAATTTTATATTTCTTTAACATGGGCAACAAAGTAGTCTTAGAAAATATTTGAGCAAAACAGCTTTTTCAGTTATTACTCACAGCCCCCTTCCTCTTCCTTTCATAAAAGGGATATGAGTCAATGGAGATTGGACAAAGAGCCAAATAGTTTGTATCACTGAGAATCACTCCTCTTTTTTGATAATCACAAAGTGTTTTAAAAATTAACATTAACATGTTAGAATGAGTTTTCTCTCAAAGGTCTCCTTCATGAAAGAGATGAAGACTGTTATCTCTCATTGGCTCCCCTCTGCACCACAATCAGCAGAGAGGCTTGCTTGTATATAAAACCTAGCAGAGGTTCCACTTGGGGTTTAGGCCTAACTGTTACCCAACTCCCCACTCCCACCTCCTAGTCACACATATAAATAAAGAGCCAAGACAAAAAAATGTTAACAAATGGTTTTAATTCATTTGCTCTTCCAAGTCATCATTGTAAGTTAACAAGTATTAAACAGTTGCCTGCTGGTAGGGGTGAAGAGTGGACTCGCTAGTTCTCGCCTGTGTCTTATGAACCTGGACTAGAAAGTGGGCTCCCTTCCTTGTGAGAAAGGAGTTGAGAATGCCTCTGCCCCACCCTCATCCCCAAGGTCGTGACCACAGTGCACTAGGAAGCAGTACCTCTTGTGCCACCCACACTTCCCTACGTATTTCACGTCTGTTTCGCTAATACCCACAGCATGTTAAAATGGCTACATAGAAGTAACAAAAGGAAGGGAAGAAAGGATCCCAGAATTATCACATCTGCCTTAAGTCATAAGAAACAGCACTTCATACTGGTTACTCACGTTGTCTTTTTTTTTTTTTCCAGAAAGAATTGCCCTCGAAACCCTTTTATAGGGTGGGGGGGGGGAAGGGACAGGAATATGAAAAAGAGCAGGTCCAGCCCAAATCGATTTCATCCATCACCTTCATTTACTCAGGAGGCTTCAGTCTGCCACATAGACCCTACACAGCCCCACCTGGGTGTTTTTCTCTCTCCTCAACAGTGTGATTTGGAGTCATCTTCACAGGCACACCGTGCACTCATCTGTCCACCGCATATCAACCCTATAACTGAAGACCTTGAGGTTTCTCAGTCGACCCTGTTTTATGACAGACACACCTGGGAATGAGTTGCGGCACAACCTAGGTTGGAAAGAGCCTGCTGTCCTTGTGGGATGAAATGAGTCCAGCGGCACAGACCAGACTAGGCAAAGGTCACCTTGGATGGTTCTTCCTGCTTGTAAAACCCCCATGGCACTAGCGCTTACTGACTGCCCTGAAGGCTTATCCACCATAAAGCAGATGGCACTAATATAGTCCCAGGAACAAAATGGAGAGGGTAGAAAAAGAAAGAAAGTAACAGGAGAGGAAATAGCCTGGCTTAGTCTCTCTGCTGCCTCTATTCCTCTATTCTATGGTTTGAGAACATATTCTGGTTTCTTGCACAGGTTGCTCTATTCTACAATAGTCATCAATGAGCACAATCCATGACATTTTGAAAATTGCAGTCAGACTCCCCCCCAAACCTCAATGAAGACACCAGTACAGCACCATAGCACTAGCTGTCTCTACTGAAGCCACATTCTTCAAGACCATATCAATTAGTAAAGTGATGGCTAAGAGACATCCATATCAAATTTGTTTCTGTATCTCTATCGGGTAGTTGTGCCCCCTTTTGCCAACTATGATAAGCTCTTGCATATCGTTGACTTCCTATGGGTTTTGGTCATTCTTCATTATTGCATGTCCTCCTATGCCTTCCATGTAATAAGTATATGTAAATATTCTACAACATCATTGCTAAGTGACTCTAAGGCTGCAAGTTCCCTGTTGCACTAGGTGGAATTTCTATAAAACCTACTTTATTATTTCATAGGGATTTGAATAACAAGACATGGTAATCAAGTATTCAATCGATTTTTGTGTGCTTAAACTAGACTTATCAAATTCTAATGCTGTGTGCATTTCACCAGTTCTGTTTGGTTGAAATTATTGTTGTTTTCGTTTTTTATTAGCTGTTGTTCTGGTATCTTTTCCTTTAGTTGGGCCAGTAAAATGAGTGCAGAGGGATTTATTGAAAGAGATGAGAGAAGATAGAGAAAGATGGAGACAATTGAACTGCTCAAAGAAGGGTGAATTGAAAGCCTGCTTCGTCATTTTCTGTGTTTTAAGGATCTGCATGACCATTTGCCTTTGTGCAACAATGATAGTATTTGTTGGAATTATGGATATAATCTGCAGAAGTTGTCCCTTTGAGAGGGAAATTATGCACTTGGATTTGAAAGCTATGCTATATTGCATCAATTCTCAATCATATCACATCTGTTCATTTGATCTAGTACTCTGCCGCCCACATCTGAATTTAGCAGCATAAAACCAATCATGACTGTTGAGCCTAAGCAATTCATGCAGGACCTGGTAAGCTCTCTTTGATTGATTTGCCAGGGTCATCTTTTACAAGACAATGGCTACACAACTGGCATCCAAACAGATTATCCCTGATTTCAGTCTAGCCCAGATGGTTCAGTTTCCAAAGATTCACATGACTTCAGTATTATTCTGTGTGCCTTGATTTACACATACCACAATTCAGTTTTCCCTGTAGTAGTATGGATATTTGACAGTTGGAAATAAATATAGTCAAGGTTTACTTTTAGGGCATTTATTTTTAGGATATTTGTAAAGATTTCCTTCATATAATACTATTCTTAGGGTATGTTTTATATAAAGAGGAAAATAGAAAAGCTAAGTTAGGTGAGTTTCATTGAGTTGATGGTAGATTATGGGTGAGAAATGGGAAAATGTGGCTTGCCTATAGCATAGATAAAAGTAATAGTATGAAAGTTGGCAGGCTGCCAAAGAGAAGTATCTATCTCAGAGTTTGGATGAAAGCGGATTCTGCCTTTAGTGCCATTTGAATTGCTGATCTGGGCAATGGTTCTTAGAGAAATGGATAATAATTGTGGTAACTCAAGCAATCAGGTTGCTGAGGTCCAACCTGTTTTACAGAATCAGGTTCATCTTCTTGGGAGGGTGCACTGTATAAAGTTGAACATTACACCATACAAATCAGCACTTAGATCACAGGTTGCTTGTAATGTTCATTTACTAGTTTATTCTGTAATCCAATCAACAAATATACTTTGAAATTTTCCAAGTGCTATCTGTTGATACAATGATGGACCATATCAAGCTTAGTTCCTGACCTTATGCCACTTTAGTTCAGTGGGAGTTATTTGTGTGAATATACAAATAATCAACAAGTTGACCTAAGTATTATTAGTGGCAAAAATGAATACTCATTTCTTTTTTAATTAGCATCTATATTAAGGTATAATTTAAGCACCATTAGATCCACCCATTTGATTTTTTAAAGCAAAAATCAGATCATGTCCATCCCCTAGTTGGAATTCTTTAATGGTTCTATGCTGCTGTTGAAAAAAGCTAAATCTCTTTAACGAGGTCTGTCAAAGCCTTACATAATCTGGTTCTTGTCACTCAGTCTACTCTAGCCAAAATTGCCTTTGATGGTTCAGAAAAGGTATTAAGCTCTTTTCTGCCTCAGGAACTTGGCATATGCTGTTCCCTATGCATGGCATGAACTTTCCCTGATTCTTCATATAGCTGGAACTCTCTCACTCTTTGTTTCAAAGTCAGCGGCCTTTTCTGAAAGGCCTTCTCTGATGATGCTCTCCCCATACCCTGCCTTCTCTTCATTCCCTGTCCCAGAACCTGTTCTGTTCCCATGCCAATTATCATAAACTGTGCAACTCTGGTTTGTTCAATATGATGTAAGTTTCTTAAGGACACCACCTTGTCTTCTTTGCAATGGAGTGAACAAGGTATTTGGCACTGGAGTTAATATAGAGGGAAAAAATATTTGCTATGAAGACCTTTAAAACAATACTACCCAAAGTGTGTGTGGACTGGTGGTATGTAGTCTGCTAGTTGTTCCCAGTCTGAGATGATATAAAAAAAGAAATTGAGAGTAAGCCTTTATGTATCTTTATAGTTATTTGACAGGGTAAGATTATGGCTGTCGAGAATAATAGCAAAATAATTGACCTTGTATTTTATATACCTTGCTTTATTTATTTCATGTCTTCTAGTGATTTTTGTTGTGCTTTTTTTTATTGGTCCGTGATGATTTAAGGGGAAAAATGGACCCTTCTAATAGATAGTTTGAGAAGCATTGTTTTAGTGGCTATGGTCAGGGTCCTGGGGAGAAAACAGTTTTTTCGATCCATCTTGCTAGAACATGGGTTGGAAGTGATATTTCCCTGTTAATTTCAGCTGGCAGGGGAGTAGAGAGAGAGAAGGGGAGAGAGAGATAAAGGAAGTGATGGTTGACTAGGATGGATCCATAAAGGCTTACTCTCAATTTCTTCTTTCTAGCATCTCAGACTGGACAGGGAGAATAAGTCTCGCAGTTGGCTACTTTAAGCTGACAGTGCCTCTGACTTTCTAAATGTAGGTAGGAAGTTGCACTCCAGCACAGCCACCACCCGTCACTGCCTCGGTGCTCCGCTGTGTGCTGCCTCCACGCAGAGGAGAAAGTCAATCCTGAGCCCCTAGAGAGGCTGTGTACCCAGGGGAGCTCACTGGGCTCCTGGCCTCAGGGAATGATGGGAGTTTTCTCTTCCGGGCCACCTCCTTTGCCTGTAAGGCCAGGCTCTGGCCCAGCGAGTTCCGTGTTTACATGCCATCTGCTGAGGCGTCCGTGATCACAACGCTCTGAACATTTGAATGTTTTATTTAGAACATTGAAAATGAAAGAACAAAGGAAGGGAAAGAGTAGAGAACAGAACAAGAAGGCCTGGAAGGGGAAGGGAGCAGAAGGGAACAATTGCTACTGGCAAGCAAAACAGCATGACTCAATCTCATTCGAACTTGCTCTCTCTCTAAACCAAGTGGGTCCGTCTCTGTTTCAGGCACACCCCAAGTTCTTGTAAGTTGCACAGTTCACATCTTCAAGCTGCAGTTACTCCTGGTTTTCTTGTTTGGGTTCTATTTTATAAATAATGATTCTGTTTTAGTAAAATTTTAGAACGATTAGATGTAATCTAGTGTCCCCACCGTTATTTCCTGGCATACTAATAATATGAATGGAGCAGCTGGGGAGGGAAAGAGACAAGAGAGAGCAAGAGAAAGAAAGGGGATGCGAGAGAGCAAGGGAGAGGAGTGTGGGGTGTGTATGTGAGAGAGAGGCGTGAGGGGGATGTGCAAGAGAGGAAAGAGCAGTGATGGAGCTGGACTTGGTGCTGGAACTAGTCATTGGCTGTTTGGACAGATTTCAGACCCATATTCACAAAAACTGTCCTTGTTTTTTAAACCTTCTACTCTCTGATATCTCTCATAAACTTGTAGTTGAAATCTCATTCATATGTTTATGTCATTGCAAATGTTCCTATGTGACCTTTGTGGAGCTGGCCTTCTGGCTCCCGAGATGCTTCAGTGGGTACAGTGGGAAGAGCGGTGCTCTATCAGCAGTTTGACCGACTTGTATTGGACACCTAGTTTGGCAATGGGCAAGTCATGTATCTTTCTGAGCCCAATTCCTGATTTCTAAAACACCTGGTGTGGTGAGTGGGTAAGACATCTCTCCTGACAGGAATTCTGAGACAATGAAGTGAGAAGCCTGAAGGACACAGCTAACACGGCTGGGTGGAGTGGAAGATACGTTAGCTTCCTTTTCTCCCAGAGCAGAGTGGCCTGGCTGTTAACCTGATCCTCCACTGCCAGCATTCGACATTGCCTAACTCCCACTGTGGGGCCAACACCTGTCCCCAACTCTGGGATCAGTCTCAACCTTGGCAGAAAAACTGTCGGGTCTTCTAAGGTAGTGGCTAGCTGGTGCAGCACTGAAAAAGTCTCCCACCATGGCCCACATTCCTCCCTGGGCACCTCAATTGCTTTTATGGTCTTCATTTGGGAAAGGGTACCAAACATCTGTTATTGGCCCATCCCAACCCAGATCCGATTTATTTTATGTCAACTTCTAGATTAGTTTGATCGACTGATATTTCAGATCCTCAGCTCTGTCTGGAAATTAGCTAAGTGTCCTCAGTTCCCTCTTGGCTTTTTCCCACCTCAATTGTTGTTAGGCCTTCAGCCTGCCTTATGAATTTATAGCCCCAAGGATAAGAGGGCTCCTTATCCTGTGAAGTGCAAATGTGTGATATGTTGGTTACTTCTACTATTGAACTAGAGAAACATTACCACCTTAGAGAGAGCCCTGGAAGAGAACAACCCCTAAAAAGAAATGACATCATCAACTAACACATAATTTATTTATTTATGTATACAAGCTGGGGTATGGGCCAGAGGCGCGGGGTGGTGAGAGGGCTCACCAGAGACAGAGTGGGGAGCAGAACAGGCAGATCAGAAATACACTGCTGAGGGGAGCAGCGGGCGAGGCAGGAGAGGTCTGCCGCACCATGTGGGATTCTCCCCGGCTGGGCGTCGAACCGGCATCGCTCAAGGCCAACAGCTCCACAGCGCAGCGCTCAACCGCTGCGCCACTGGGGAGGCCCAACACATAATTTATAAGAGCCTCGCCTGCTGTATTTGGATGTCCACTTCTGTCTTGAATAGACCACATCTCTGGTGTCTGTGCCTGATGGTATCATTTGTTTCTTCCAGGGATTTCCATAAGTTAGAATTTTCTGGAGCTTGTTGTCCACTCTGAAATTTATACTTTGACCTGTGAAAGGCCCTTGTTGAAGCATTTATGGAATATCCAAGTCTTCTCACTTTTAGGATTGCTACCAGGGAACGTCCATGTCAAAGCACATGGAAATCTTGGCCAGATAGATGGAGCTCAGTAGCAATGGGGTGCATGGGGCTCTGCTGCAGGTGAGTCGGGAAGCTTAGGTAAGCGGTGTGACGGGTTTTGTGTTTGAATTTACAGAAGAAGGCAGTGGTTCTGTACTGTTGTTACACCAAGACTCAGATTGGGCTTTGCTCTCTTGTGCGCATGTCCTCAGCTTTCATCCAGATGGCTAGTCTTGAAAGGAAACTCCTTCTTAGCTCCAGTTAGCTTTTCTTGACCATGTAAATAACTTCTAAATAGTTTTGACTTGCTCTCTCTCTCTGTGTATGTGTTTGTATGCCTTTGATGGAAGTGTGTGGGGTAATTTCATCAGATTTTAAAAAATCTGGAAACCATGGTAGAGATAATCTGTTTTATTATTTTTTGCCAGAGATTAGCAACAGTTTCTGTCAGTATTGCCCATATGCAATTTGATATTGAGCACAGGGACCTATGGAAACCCATGGCGGAGTCAAATGAAAAGGTCACTAGAAGAAGAGAAGAAGTGTCATCTCAAAGAATAGTGAATAAGTTCATATTTTCATTACCCAGACTGTCGCGAGACTATACTACATTCAATCTGAAAGAACAGACTTTGCTTGTTCTCGCAATAGGCAGCCTCCCAAGGTCTCGTGATTCTGAATTCTGTGTTAAGTATTTAGTCCACCATTTTCCTCCACACCCAACCTTGTCCTAAAGGTTCTCTCTTGCAGTTCTATCATTTCACCAGCTTTCTTTTCTGTGAGATTTGGGACTGTTAGTAGGACTAGGGAGGCCAGTTAGAATTCTAGAATGGAAATGGTCTTTATAGATCATCTGGTAATCTCAGGGAAGAACCATTGACCAGTGCTTTAAGACAGAACCTGCCTCGAGGAATTGACCTAGCTGACAGCCTCCAGCCACGGCTGTGCAAGGTAGAGGTACAATGGCCTGCTATTCAAGGAACAATGGGGTTCCTCTATGTGCAGTCTTTGCACCAGAGTTCCCCATTATGCTGACCAAGAGTTATCAGCACTAAAGCACACTCTGAAACTCTTCTAATCAAACTTCTTCCCCCACCCTCCCACTGATATCAGACCTTTCTTGTCTAGCGCTCTCCCTTCCTACTTGTGTCCCTCTTCTTGTTATTTTTCACAGATATTACCACCAACAAATGTCTTGTACTTCTAATTATATATTAGCATTTGCTTCCAAAGGACCCAACCAATACTTCAATGAAGTCTCCACCCGCATTTGAGTTTTACAGTAAGTGAAGTGACTTATCCAAGGCTCCATAAATAACTAGTTGCAAATCAGTATGATGACCTAAAGTTTATGATCCCTGGTTCAATGCTCTTTTCTATGCCTCAGTTGTCCATATTACACCACAATAAATTTTGCTCCATCTGCTTATCCTGTGCTATGGTTTACTTGACACACTGGTGTTAAAAATTATTTCATTTGTTGTTAAGTCTCTAGCTCTATATGAAGTAATAATATTCATAAAATTTGGATTTTGATATCTAGTTTTATATTTTTCTAATACATATTAAATATATTACCATTATAAAAAACTTTACATACTATTTTATATACCATCAGTGATGGGTGAACCCTAGGACATATAAGGCAAAGGAGAAGGAAAAGAAAGAGGGAGGAAGGAAGGAATGAAGGAGGAAAGAGAGGAGGGAAGGGAAGGAAAACACTTATTGATGAGGAAGATATGGTAAAAATCCATCAGTAACTCCCTGTGTGCCTTGCTATGACACCCATGTTTCCTGCCAAGTCCTGGTCTAACCCACATTAAGTCAACAAATATCATTATTGGTTGCCTGGAAAAAAAAATTGGATCTATTCAGATGTAAATTAAAAATCAAGATTTCTCCTCCTAAAAGAGTCAATTCATTTATCCCCAAAATGGACTGAGGTGCTCCGCTTTGAGTACTTTATTGGAAAACATGCGGACTACATCTCAGTGGTGGTTCTATTCCTCTTATAAAGTATTTGAATGTATACACTTCCTAAGAAAAAGGTTTAAGTAACATTTCACTTCTAATTTAAAAATATTCATTATTAAAACAAAATAAGATTTTTTCTTTGATTTAAGAAATCTAAGTATATAATTACAATAATCTTTTACCTTTGTTGCTATTCTTTTGGTTTAAGAGCTCTATAATGAGTATGATTTTCTTGTGCTAATGAAACAAAATTGGGGTTAGAACTCATGTTATGCAATAATTTAATAGATTCTTAGTATCACAGTGATAATTTCACATTCCTCTTTCATTCCATAGAGATAGTATTATTCAGAACCTCTGCCAAACAGAAATTACTGAATAGAAGCCATTTTGTTAATTCCTAAACCAATTGCTCTTTTAGAGAAAGAAGAACTATAAACTATCTTAATGAAACAGTAGCTTGTAGAATGTCACAAACTTTAAAGGCATGGAAAGTTTGAAGGTAAAGACTTAAGTCAGATGTGTTATTATAAGTACAAAGGTGGCTATATACTTTGACATGGTTATTTAATGTTCCATGTTCAAACCTACTTCTGGCATGTGCTTTGAAAAGATTTGGTAATGGTCTGCTTCCCGAAAGACAACTGCAGTGCCGATGTACACATACATTTGGATTAACTGGAGAAAGAGTCAGTTTCCTATGTCCCCTGTACCTTGTTTTACATTTCAAACCTGAGTAAAATGACTTATATTTCGAATTCAAATTGAATCTAAGAATAATCACCAAATAATAATATCAAATTATTATTTTTTAAATATGGAGAGAATATAAGCGTCATAAGTAAAACAGAGAGAGTATAATAAAAAACAAGGCTATTACATTCAGGTTTGGGTATTTACTAAACTCATTTCTCCAAGCATCTAGAGAATACATTAGGTACTTCATGTATTTCTTTGTTGGATGATTACAGACAATACAATCTAAATCGAATAAATTGTCCTGGGAAATGTAAAGTCTGCTTGTTCTTACCAGGTTAGCAAGCATGTAGTGGTAACCTCTTGAATGTTTTCCCAGGATCACAACCTGCAGAAATGAGAAATATTGCTTTTACAAGATGGGCATTTTCAATTGCACAATCAATGGGATGGTTAGAGCAAATTACTCTTAAGTGATCCACAAAGTGTTAGTTCTTTTATGTATAGTAAAATCACAGTTAATTGGACCAGATTTCTCTTTGGTACATTTCACTTTCAGACAGATACTACAGGAAAAATTGCTAACCTCAAAAAATGTCAGAGACAAGGGGGGAGGGGCTGAGAAGCTCTTTAAACTTTCAGGTCAGTAACAACATTGTCACTTAAAATAGATGGTAAAAGCGATGAAGCTGATGATTCCCCACCCATGAACTGGATTTCTGTCCTTTGCGGTTGAGATGGAAAATTGGCTGAACTTTGCATACAAATTAGAAAACACAATGTAAGGTACAATTTTTTTTTGTTATCTGGAATGCTTGGGGAATAGAACACTCAAGGAACGGGGTTAATGGGATTTTCAGGTTAATCGAGGTTGCTTGTGGTTATTGAAACCTTTTCTATAATGCTTGCCTTTATTTCCTGCCTTAATGTGAGAGCCCTGTGACCATCTGTGTGTCTTTTGGTGCCGAATGTGATGCCTAGGGCAGTGCAGGGGGATTTGCACTGCTGGAAACATGTTTGGTTGTGACAGCTGGGAAGGGAATACTGGCAGCCAGTAAGCGGAGTCCAGTGAGGCTACTAAATATCTTCCAGTGCACAGGACAGCCCCACAACAAAGAATTACCTCATCAAAAACGTCCATAGTGCCAAGCCTGAGAAACCCTGCCATAGGGTGACGATTCTTGTGTGAATTTTCATGAATAACACTATATAAATAGGAAGCCTCATAGTTTACATAGCGTATTTTTACCATCTAAAAATGTTACTGGGTTGAATATTTTCCAACCAAATGTATTAGTTGCTAATTAAAAGTTTTGAATATACCTAATGCAAACTTATTTCCTTACATAAACAGCAAAAAATCCGGTTGACTGATTTCTAAAATGTTATTTTACTGAATCCAGACTGTGTGCAAAGTACTATGCTGGCTGCAGGGAGTAGGAATGTGGAGGGCATAACGCAGAGTTTAAAGACACAACAAGAGGCACAACTGTGATAAGTTTCCCTCTGGACAACTATCAAAGCGGTTAAAAATAACTTGGGAAGACAACAAAGTTGCACCATTCAAATCAGAACTATGTATAAAAGGCAGCAGAGGCAACAACAACAATAAAAATAACTGCCCTTAATTGAGGACCTAGTATGTGCCAGGCACCATGCCAGGTGCTTTATATATATTTAGTGCCTAGAACACTTTAACAGATTGTCATTAATTTCGTTTTATAAATGAGGAATCTCAGTCAAAGAGAGTTTAAGTAACTTAAACTAGCCACACAGCTAGGAAGTAGTCAAGGTGGAATTACAATGTGGGACTGTCTGCTTCTAGAATGTACTCTTGGTAGTACATTACATAGTTTCTTAATACATGATAAATGTCGACGACTAATAAATGTTCTTGGTTCATGGGGAAAAGGAAAAAGAGATGTCTAAGGCCTGTGATGGACAGCTGCAATGTCCAAGGAAGGCTTCCTGGAGGAGATGAGGTTTAAGCTGGCCCAGAGGATTATACCACATATATAAATATGTAAATATCGACTGCTGACATTAGAAACCCTCAACTCATTGCAAGTGGGGAGAGGGGGGAAGGAGTGGGAGATGTTGGGCTGTTTTCGATTAATTTAAAATATGAGCCATATTTCTGACTGACTATATATGAAGGAAATGAAAGGTTAATGAATGTCTTGAGGAGGTGATTTCTCACACTGCCGTGACACAAAATGAGCTGTAAGGTATCTGCTGGGATGTATTCTTCAGTGTCCGCTTGTGAGAAACACCCTTACTGGTGACATTTGTTAACTTTTGATGGCAAGTTGGGATCATATATTTGTTGAATTTTTAATTCACTGACAACCTTCAGCATAATAAAATCAGAGGGTTTTGAGTTCTGCCAGAAAAATGAGCAAGATTCCTCTGCCAGAGCCTAGAGAGAAATAAAGAAGCAAGGCCAAAGGAAACCGAGGCAGTCTTTCACACCAGAGGCAAGCCTCACTGGACTTTTGAGCATAGGAAAGGAAGAGGGAGCAATGGAAAGTGTATTGTGAGGAAATCCCTGAGGTGTAATCCAGGAAGTCCTTTTTGTTGTGTCCTCATTGTTTACTGGTGGGCGAAGCATTCATCTTTCTCCATCCTCCTTTCCTTCTCTGTCATCTAGGATATGAGCCTGGACCTTCCTACCTCAGAAGTGCCATTGGGATCAAATTGGGCGGTGTCTTACAAGAGTGTTTGGGATAGATATTACGCCTCCACATGAGATTCTGTAACTGTGAGAAGGGACCATTCACTAAGACATAGTTTTTAAGGTTCAGAAAAACTTCTCAGGTTCAGAAAAGCTTGTGGGCTATCTGAATCCATGCCCAGATGGTCTGTTCAGAACAAACTCACTGACTCCGAGGCAGTTCTCACATCATCCTTTCAAAACGTAGCTTAAACTGGAAGAGATGGGAAAGTTATCTAAGGATAGGAAACTTTAGGTGTCAATGAGCTGCTGCCTCAAAGACCATAATTATTTCCTCATCCTTACTTTCAGTGCTTTCTTAACTCTCATTTAACATACAGTTCTTACCCATCGTGGTTTTCCAGTTCACAATAAGTGAAAAGTTGCAAATTAGAAGGGGTGTGTGTGGAGGGAGGGGGTGATATTAGAAAGAGCTACATTAGCAGCAGAGGCAGTGACAGACTGACTTAAAGCAGGAGGGGACCAGAAATATCAAAAGCAGGCAGCATTGTGCTTCCACACTGTAATCACGGCTGTTCTTCCTGAAGGCCAGCGTCTGCGGCGTATGGCTTCCTGTGCTCAGTCATAATCTGCTGAACAACCCAGGGAGAGTTAGGCTGCATTGTAGGGAAGGTTTCCACTGGAAATGCTCAAAGTCCCAATATTTTAAAGAGTATCCTTTAGTTATCTCGCCATCTTATTTATGGGGGGCCCTAATGATCCGACCAATGTGAGTTCAGTGAGACCTCACTGGCCCAAAGTGGCATATTATGCTCTTAGTCTTTTCCTTTTTTTAATTTGTGGTGCAGGGCAGGTGGGAGTGAGGGTGAGGTGGGAGGGTTGTGCTTAATGTGGCGCACAAAAGGCCTAGTTAATGGGAGCAGTTCTTGTTCAGCGAGTCCTATATCTTTATTCTTTCCATCTGTTATAGATGAACAAGGCATAAATTGTACTCTCCGTTACTCAATGACTCTGGTAACCAAGAGAATATTCTACTTGGCTTTTACAGTAATTATAATAGCTCTTTCTGAATTAGTTTTAGAGCTTCAAGTATAAAGGCTGTTTTAATAGCTACCGTGAAATTTATGGAAGAAACACCAGGTTACCAAATCTATGTTTGGTGTCCACGGTGCCTTTGAGGATTTGTTAGGATGGATGGCCTGATACAGTGGTGGAGACAATAAACATAATAAGGAGGAATGCGTGAAATGTAGATAAAATTCATAGTTTTCAGGAAATTTATTTTTATTCTCACAAATACAACCTGAAAGGAAAACAGCCACAATCCTCATGCACGGAAACTAAAACAATGGTTTTATTCAAAGAAGTAAAGGCTCTCACACAGTAACTCACTGAGCTGTGCACATGGCCGAGTGTTAAATTATTTCTTAAAGAAGTCAGCGAATCGTACTCTCGCCACTCGGGGAAATAGATTTCCCTTTATTGACTCCCCCATCCATTTATCTGTGAAGGTGGGGGGCTGGGCATCACTGAGGAGTTAAAACAAATTCAGAAAATGTTCTGTTCATTTTCTGTGTTAAGAGGCCCTTTTTTCAATTTAATGCTTAATCTAGACATTTCCATAATTTTCGAAATTTGAAATTACATTACTCCACAAGACTACTTAAGAGAGGCCCACAGACCCTTAGGGAGCAAAAGCATCTGTTTTTCTATGCTCACATTTAAAAAAAATATGTGTGTGGAAGAGTGTCTTTGCTTTTTCCCCCTTGATCCATCTGGTATGCAGATTAGGTTATTTGCAGACCTAAGTATCTCCATGTTTGGATTTTTTACCTCGATGCCAAAAAAGGATCCATACATAAAGATTGATCTTGCCTTGTGCACAGAACAAGCCATTCACCTTCATCTATTTCTCTTTGATCGCTAAACCTTGAGAATGTTTGAGGGGCTGGAGAGAATAATGGAGGAGGTTTCTGGTTTTAATTTGCCAGATTTCCTTCAATTATTGTACAGATATTTCTCTTTAAGATAAAGCTATTCAACCACAACCCTTGTGTTCAAAGAGAAGACTTTTTTTTCAGCTTCCTACCCCCCCTTTTCCTGCTTCCTCAGTTAAAAAAGACACTGTTATTCCATGGCAACCTATCTAATTTCAGCTGTGTTGGAAGTTAAATGAGAGGAATGCTACAGAAATCAGCTTTAGAATATGCCATGCCTCCCAGAAGAAATCTCCCATCAGATATGATAAAAGGCATTCATTTTATTGAATGAAAATCCTGAGCTACTAAATTGCTTTAGTCTTAGTAAACATATATCAGAAGTCAATTCCGTTAGAATTATTTTCTAATAATCTCAATCTGCACACACATTCTGTCCTAAAACTGAGTGACAGTGCTTCATATTGCAGTCATCTGACTTGAATAAATGTGCTGGATTAGTGAGGCAGAGCAGAGCCAATCACCCGAACCAAAGTCAGCCCAATGGCGGGGGGAGGGGGGTGAGTGCAGATGGAGAAAGAAAGGCTGAAGCTTTTCATAAAGAAGGAAAATGGGAGTACAGCCGGGAAATCTCATCAGTGTTTATGCTGTCTAGAGGGGAAGCTTATGTAGAGAGAAGGCAATTGAATAAGGCATCAAATAAAATGCTAGGATGTGGGGATTAGAGGACAAGGATTGTACCAAAGAACAGGTCTTTTGGTAGTTTCATTTCCCAGACTCTAATATTGCATTCACTATGACTGAATGAAAAATATGGGAGATTTAATGCTAAACAGCAGGAGAGGGAAAGAGAACTTAAAAATAAGAGGCAATAAATGGCCACAAGTAAGTAAAAGGAGCAGCAGATTATTCTTACTCCTAGAGATAAGAGACCCTTTAAAATGCATGCTGACCTTGGTGGGAACACCTCATTGTATTGAGCCTAAAACAGTATTTCTCAAATTTCATTCCTTCACAAACTTCTTTAATGATTTGTGTCTTATCCACATACCACAGTCTTATTACTTACTTAATGTTTACCTTTGTAGCTACTCCTTTACTTAAATTTAGCTGTGTCCAAATCAATAGTATCCATGAAACCACATGCAAGAAAATAAAGGCAACTGCATGAAAAGAAAACATATTTATCCAGTTGTCACTGAAAAGCCTCTGGTGCACCACCAAGGGTATCGGGAAATACTATCTTAAAGCAGTCCTATCTTTCGAGAAAAGAATGCAGATCATGTCTTCCTGTCCTGATAAAATAAGACTAATTTTCTTTATACTTCAAATCTTAAAGTGCACCCACACTTACTTTCAAAGGTTTGTGACCCTTGCAAGGCAGCAAAATGATGGGAAGAATCTGGGAGATAGCAAATAATGCCCACAGCTGGGTACAAGTGACAAATCTACAAACTTACAAAACATTACTCTTCCATCCAGGAAGTGCCGCTGCTTTGTGCTTGGTCAATGGGCCAATAGTAAATATTTAAGAAAACTTGGACCTGGGCCTCCCTGGTTAAGTCTCAGCACTATGAAGCCATCCACAGCCACTGCAGCACGAGTTAGATCCCCAGCCAGGGAGCTTCCCACAGGGTGCAGTAGACCTCTCCTGCTTCGCCTGCTGCTCCCCTCAGCAGGGCACTTCAGTAGATCTGCCTGTTCTGCTCCCTACCTGTCGCTTGTGGGTCCTCTCACCACCCCACGCCTCTGGACTACACCCCAGTTCTTGTATGCATAAATAAATAAATCTTAAAAGAAAACCACTTGGAACTTTCCACTAGCTAACTTCCTATAAAATGACCCATTTCCAAACTCTACACCTTTTCTTAGAGTACCTCATTTAGAACATCTTTCACGGTACACTATTTGTGTTTTGAAATAGTCTAGTTGTTTGTTCAGGGAGATGAGGTAGGGGTAATTTTAACTAATATTCAATCTAGAATAATGCAGCAAAAAGGACATTGATTTCCCTTCAACAAAACCATAGTGTATGACTTTTGGAGTCTATATTCGTATTGGCTATCTCCCTAAATTAGTGATAATTTATTTTAAACAATAAATTTATGTATTTATTTTTATTGCAGTAACAATCCCACTTCTGTATATTTACCAAAAAATGCGGAAACACCAATTCAAAGACAAATCTGCATCCCCCATGTTTACTGCTGCACTATTTACGACAGGCAAGAACTGGAAACAAACTAAGTGCACACTGACTGACAAATGGATAAAGAAATTGTGGCACACACACAATGGAATACTATTCAGCTATAAAGAAAGATGAAATCCTGCCATTTGCCACAACATAGATGGACCTAGAAGGGATTATGCTTAGTGAAATAAGCCAGACTGGGAAAGAGAAACACCATATGGTCTCATTCATATGTAGTATATAGAGAAAACAAACAAACAGATGAACCAAATAAAACAAAAATAAAGTTTTGGACTATAAGACAAATTAGTGGTTGCCAGAAGGGAAGGAAAAGGGGAGGGGGTAAATTGGGACAAAGGAATTGGGATGCTTAGCAGTAAACTTAATGCTGTATATACATGTTACTTTTCCTTTTTTTTTAAGATTTATTATTTATGCATACAAGCTGAGATGTAGGCCAGAGGTATGGGGTGGTGAGAGGATTCACCAGAGACAGAGTGGGGAGCAGAACAGATGGATCTACTGAAGTACACTGCTGAGGGGAGCAGTGGGCGAGGCAGGAGAGGTCTGCTGCACCATGTGGGAATCTCCCTGGCCGGGTATCGAACTCCTGCTGCAGTGGCTCTGGATAGCTTCATAGTGCTAAGATTTAACCCCTTGCGCCGCCAGGGAGGCCCAGGTTTTTTTTTTTTTATTTTTTGAGACAGGCGCTGTGATAAGGCGACCTGCACTCTTCTCATGGGATCGCTTAGCCCTCTGCTGCACAGTTACTTCAATTTTAAATAAATAAATAAGTAGATAAAGAAACGTTTCTCCTAATTCGCAATGTTTGGTTTGGTTTGGATTTGGCTTTATCTTCCCCACTCTGATAGCTCATGCACCTTTGTGATCACGTTGACACAACAGCCATTTAAACACTCAGAGCAGAATCACAGACTTTTAGGCACCAACAGGGGGCTTCCAAAAGCTGATTGCTAAATATTGAGTAATTTTGTGAGACAAATGTTAAACCGTTGGTAGCTTGGAATCAGCCATGATGGGTGTATTTGTACTACAAAGGTCAGCCAACTCGTTTTAAATTTTTTTTTTACACATAGAGCCAGTTTACCAACATATTACTAGACTCAGAAGGAATATAGATGGAAGTCCTGGTGGAGGGAAGGGATGCATTTTTAAATCACATTTCATTTGTCTCTTCATTCAATGAACATATCTTGAGTGCCTGCTCCATGCCAGTGCTCAGGCTAGAAAGTTCAGAGACAGAGGTCACCAAAACCTGGCCCCTAGCTCAGAGGATCTCAACACTTGAGTAGGAAAAATCACCAACTTAACAATTATAACCTGGCAGGAGAACAGCAATATGTCCTAGGTATAACAGAGCAGAGAATGATTAACTCAGAACCTGCTATAGCTAGAAAGTACTTTGTCTTCGACAAAAGACCTTACGATTTTTTTCCTGTGGCTTTTATAGGTGGGAATGTGACAAACTTAAGGAGACTGCTATTTTGAAAACAGAGAGATGAATTTCAGGGGGCTATTTCTCTTGACTTCAGGAGAGCTGTGCTGTTTTTCAGCGCTTACACACTAGGGGAAAGTGTTTCATTTGGACGAACTATCAACAATTGTAGTGGTCGCCAGAGCTGGTTCCATGAGAAATTATGACGGTTAGAAGCGTAGATGGTTGGATAGTAAAAGAATGGGATCTGCCAAGGGCACTAGTTCCGAGTTTGCCAGCTACAAGCTGTGTAGCCTTAGGCAAGTTACCTAACCTCTTAGTCTCACTTAACAGGACACATAAGGGTTGAGAAGCAAGTACACTGAGCTTCACAGAGACAGCACCTGGGGAAAGGAGAGTCAGATGAGCACTGGGCAACTCTGTGCCTTGCTGAGGAAAAATTATTAAGCATGGGTGAAGGAGATATTAAGAAGCTGCGAGGCAGAATGTCATCAGATGTATTTTTTGTGCAAACTCGCTGGAAGGAGCACAAGAAGCAGCAGCCAGATGCTGCAGTCAACGCCTCAGAGTTTTCTAAGAAGTGCTCATAGAGGTGGAGAGCAGAGCTGAGGAGAAAGTTTGAGGACAAAGCAAAGGGGGGCAAGACCTGTCAGTAAAGAGAAAAGAAAATTTATACCCGCCCAAAGGGGAAACAAAAACAAGTAGTAAGGGGTCCCAATGCACCCAAGATGCTTCCTTTGGCCTTTACCTTGTTTTGTTCTGAGTATCGCCCAAAAATCAAAGGAGAACATCCATTGGTGATGCTGCAGATGACTGGGAGAGTGTGCAACGACACGCTGCAGAGACACTGGGGGAGTGTGCAACGACACGCTGCAGAGACACTGGGGGAGTGTGCAATAGCACGCTGCAGATGACGGGCAGGTGTATGGAAAGAAGGCTGCTAAGCTGAAGGAAAAATACGAAGAGTGCTGCATCCTGAGCTAAAGGAAAGCCTGATGTGGCCCAAAAAGGGGTTGTCAAGGTAGAAAAAAGCAGGAGAAAGAAAGAAGGCAAGGAAGATGCAAAGGCCGAGGAGGAAGACGAAGATAATGGAGAGGAGGAGGACGATGAATCCATTTGTTTCAGTGCAGATTTTTCTTGTCTATAAGGCATTTAGCACCCCTCAAGCCCATACAACTCACTCCTTTCAAAGGAAAAATTCGAATCGAAATGTAAGGCTGTGTAAGGTTTGTTTGTTTTTAAACTGTATGCTGTTTTTTTTAAAATATAGTTAATACACTACTGAATGTGTCTTTAGACAGCCCTGTCCTGGGGGGTATTTTCAACAGCCGCTGACCTGGCCCGGTGCAGGATGGGCGATGCAAAGTTGCTTGGGAATTTAAAGCAGGTTCTTGTTGGTGCACAGCAGAAATTAGTTCTGTATGGGGATGGAAGCGTTTCATCTTCGCTTGTCTCCGGTGCAGCTCATATGAAATAATTGTTTCTGCTAACTGAAACCACTCTGATTGCAAACAAGAAAGGTGCAGCTGCTTTGTTGACCTTCTGAATGCCTCAAGGTAAATGCAATTTTTAATTAAAAAAATAGGTGAGAGGCTGTGGAGTAGGGTGCGCAAGAGTGTGGGCTACACTGCCTGAGTTAAAGTCCTTCCTTTGCCCTTTTACAGCTGTGTAATTTGGGGCAGTTAACTAAAACTCTATCAGTATTCTAATGTATAAAATGTGCCTATCACACCTACTTCATATAATTGCAGTGAGGAATAAATGAAATAATGTATCTGTAGTTTTTAAAGGGTGCCTGATGCCCATCCTTTCTTAATTATTCTCCCTTCCTTACTCCTGCTAAAATGCCACCTCCCTTGTATTTTTCCCTGTGGAAGTCCCATCTATCCTTCAAGGCCTACTTCATAGGCAGCCTCTTCCATGAAGACTTCCCTGATTTTATGTCCCTCACTCGTAAAAGATAGAGAAGCAGTTACCCACTGCTATGGGGTGAGAGACATGGAGAAATAGCAGCGCTTGTGCCAGGGTACTGGGAGCCACTGGTTGTGACAGCACTGCGCTGGAGGTGGAGCGAAGGAGCTGAGGTTTTGGGCATTTGAGTTGAAGTTGCAAAAAGGAGAAAAATAACACCAAAGTTGTTGTGCATCTTTACCCCCAGCCACCCATTCCCTGCTTCCTCTAATAATGATCAGGGACACAATCCAAACCACACAGTCAATATGGCTAGGAGGGCGGTGTGTGTGGGGAGGTGGAGGTGGGGGAAGGTTCTGCCAAGGGGAACTCTCACTGATGGACTCTAGCTGATGGGGCTGGTCACCCTGTGCTTCCAGCACCGCAGAGAATAGGGGCTGAGGAGGGCAGTGCGAAGGGTGAGGGCAGAAATCGGGCAGTGTCATCAAGATGGCTGCCTCTTTGCATAGTAGAACTTTTCCCAG
Source organism: Scalopus aquaticus (assembly GCA_004024925.1). NCBI lineage: Eukaryota > Metazoa > Chordata > Mammalia > Eulipotyphla > Talpidae > Scalopus > Scalopus aquaticus. The sequence goes on along the minus strand of PVIJ01000382.1, from coordinate 124,674 downwards.
AAGTCTTGGGCTGCCCCACCCGACAATAATAGCCAAACCTGGGCCTTATCCATGCTTCATTTCAGAAGTGAGGCGACATAATGATTTCAGGCTTTCTCATTCGAACCCATAGAGGCATTGAGGATAGACAGAGTCCCAAGGAGCATAATCCAGGATCCCTAGAGGCCCAGGCCACATGCATGAGAAAGGTCACCCTGTCTCACTGTGGATACCATGTGGATCACCTGGAGGACCTAGGAAAATGCCAGAACCTGAGCGCCTCTCCAGAGAGTCTGATTCAGAAAGTAAAGGTTAGGGACAGGGAGTCTGCACTTTGTCAGGGGATTCTGATGCCCACTGAAATTTAAGAACTCCCTCTTCCTATAATACATGTACTTTAAAAAGCTAAAATTAGGACCCTCAATGATGGGATCCTCGTGAAAGGGAGTAAGAAGAGAAACGCTGAGTCGATGGGAAGCTCCCCTGGGAAGCTCTGGGCGGTAGGGGCAGCACGAGGACGCGCACCCAGACTCCTGGAAAAGAGGCCAAAGGAGGAATTTCGGAAAGACTCTTACTTTAGGCAGGACTCGGCCAGTAGCAGCTCCTGAGCCAATGATTTGAGGGTCCGTAGTTTAATTGGGAGATGATTCTAGGAAGCACTGGTGGGGAAGTAAGGAAATGAGACAGTGAAGTTTCCAGAAAGAAGCCAACACAGGTGCGTTAATGAGCGGGTTAGCTCTGAGCACCCATGGGAGTGACGCGAAGCACACACATCTGAAGGGCGGGAAGCTGGCGTCTTTGTCTTTCAGTTCCCACTCGCCGCTGGCTAACCTCCTTGGCACTGTTCGCACTCGGGCAGAGAAACAGTCTTCAAGTGGAGAAGAGCATGCGCTTACAATGGGATGCCATCGGCGTGTATTTGGAAGGGTAGAGCCCCAAAGGTATCTGCTGTAGCTGCAATAATCCCTTATGCCACGTGTATTGCATTTTATTGTTTACACATTGCTTTGATACGCATGGTTGCAATTGATTACAAGAAATCACGAGGTAGGCGTTAATGGCCATGAGAGTGGACCCTAGAGTCAGACCCAGCTAGAGCACAAGCTCTTCCTCATCACAGCTGAGTGACCTTGGACAAGTCATGTTTCTCTATTTCCATGTCTGCCAAGCAGGAATCATGGTGACACCTACTTCTTGGGGTTATTGTGAGGCCTAAATGACGAAATGCATTTAGAATTCCTAGCAGAGTACCTGAGATATAAGGGGGTTCAAACAATATTGCTTGCCTTTCTCCCATCCCTCTCTCTTTCTTCATCTTGTGTACCCCATAGCATATAGCCCTAATGTGCAGCATCGAGGTGGTGCTCAATCAATGCTTCAAATATGGAATGCTTAAATACATGGTAGAGAAAAGTCCAGATTGCTTATGAAGCACAAGAAGGTGCCACTGAAAATAACATAAAATCTAGAAAAATGTATTGAGGGCATGGGCAGTGAATAAGGTCAGATGCAGAAGATAGAAGCTAGGGAGGCTTTCCCCTGACAAGAAGGTGTCTCCTAGAGCAGGCTTTTAACATTGGGTGGTGGTGGGGTGGGGAGGGCGGAGTGGGGGAACTGTTGCTTGCAGACAGAAGGGACGAGAGAATCCCAGGTGGGAAGATGCCTTGTACAAAGCTGGGGGGGGGGGGCGTATTAGAAGACAAACATAAGTTAACCTGTTTTAAGCAGTTACTGTGTACAAGGCACTGTGTAAAAAGACTTAAAAAATTTTTAATGAAGTGCCATTATTTTATATCCTTGTTTGTTTTTTCACAATATAGGATTTCTCCCCTTGGGATAAAGAGATTTTTCTACCTGCTTTATCTCATTGAATCCTTGCCAGAACCCTTTAAGGCAGGCACTATTATTCATTGTATTATTCCTGTTAGGAAACTGAGGTGCAGAGAAGTTTGGTAACTTGCCTGAGGCCTCACAAGCAGAAAATGATGGAGCCCGGAGTCACAATCAAATTTTTCTGACTCCAAAGCCCAGTCACTAAGTGTCAGCAGCTCTAATAATAATTACTGGTTGTAGGAACTATCAGTATTACTGTGCTGTGACTAGCTCCTACCACGAATTCAATTCAACAAAGACTGAGTGCCTATGCTCTAATGTATTATTACCCAAGTGGGGAGCAGTTATGGCCTGAGACTTTGCAAAGCCTCCTTTGTTGTTGGGCATCCTGGGAATTTCCCTTTGGTTTCCCCTAGTTATTTTTCAGAGCTTTAGGCTTCGTTCATATGATTGTGACTCCAATTCTCGATTCTCTATCAGCATCTGACATGAGTTGTCATTGTTTAATCACCAGCTGCACTTGTGATGAATGTTGGATAATCAGAACAAAGGGACAGGAAAAAATAATTAGAGGTAACCAAAAGGAAGAGGCGCACAGTCTTGAACAAGAGACTGTAGGGAGGTTTGTGGGACTAAGTCCCCGAAGCTCCGACAATGTATTTTGATCCTTGTGTGAATGCAAATGAATGACTCCATCAAATCATAGGCACCCTGTCACAGTGCAGGTTATTTAGTTAGTTAATTAAAAGTTGAGTGAGCTGGTGTCTCTCTGCACTGGGGTCTGAAGGTAACCAAACCTGTATTCTGACCAGGGAAGTTAATTTAAAATTAGTGACCTCAATTGGGTAATGGCTGTAAGTTCAAATTCAAGAATTGCTATAATTAGTCCCAAATGGATCTTAATTGTTCTCTCAGGAAACAGGGGGTTGGGGGTGGGAGTGAAGAAGGGGAACAAGAAATGCCCAGGCCCAAAGTAAAGGTTATCAGCCATCCTTTCTAGAAAGCAGGGGATTTGGCCAGGACAGGGTGAAGCGAGTGTGGTATGGCAAGCGTTCACTGCTGCTTTTCACATGCATCCTTCTAGATGTGGTAGGCAAATGGGTCTAGCTCTTTTGGAAGTAAGGACTAGAATTCATTACTCTTGACCATGTAGCTTCAGGCCGAGTATTGCATTTTCTTATGCCTCTCATCTACGCTACGGAGAAAACTACGAACCTGACCTACCCCAGAGGATTAAAGGGGATACTTCGCAAAAGTGCTTTGAAAAAATATGGAAAGCTCTACGAGGCAGCATGTATTACTCCTTTAATCCAGGAAGGTCTCCTCATCAAAGATTTTTGATTTCAGTATAAGGCTATACTACTCTAGGTGTGTGCCTCTTGATTTTCTCTTAGACTCTGCCATAAACCAGGTACCTTCTGAACTATTCCTGTCAAAAAGGTGAAAGGACCCCAGCGGGCAGTGTGTTCGGCACCATCTCTACGTGGTAGTACATGGTATTCTGCCTCCTCAGGAGGCCCGCCGAAAGAGTAAGAAATGATTTCGGCCCTGTGGACTTTGGAATAACAATTTAGCATTTGTTATTTAAAAATCGGATCCTTCTCCATTTGACTTACTATAAATCCTTGATTTGCAATTATGTACCCATGCAGCCCCGCAGTGCCACGGTGTCAGCGGACGTCACAGGGAGCCCAGGGTGCTCTCTCCCCACTTGTATCTCTCTATGAAGACTTGGGTTTCCTTGTAGTGCTCTGATACATTCTAATTACCCATATCTTCAAAAGCCCTCAAAGCCAAAAGTCCTAAGAATTTGTACAATGGTAAAAATAAATGAAAAAATCATAACTCAATATAAAGCCTTGGAAGAATAAGAGTTTGCCCATTGGGGGAGGCACAGATGGCTACTTTTGAAGCTGCTTTTCTTTCTTTCCTGATTCTGCTTTTTAAAGGGAATCGTATTGTGAGGAACCTTGAGTCCCCTTAATGGAATGCAAGCATCAAAGGCAGAGATTTACATCCTATGCCTACTGACAGTAATCACAACTGTTTATCCTTCAAGCCTAACCAAAACTCATTAAAGGAGTTTTATTCTAAATCAGAATCTGCATTCTGCTTTGTTAGATGAGCCAAGCAAACAATGGAGTTGTATCTCCCAGAATTGCATTGCCATAGAAGGGCTGGGCCTTTTGCTGAAATGAGCTTGAAGTCATAATAAACAACTAAACAAGTCCTGGCTCCACATTACTCTCCATCCCTGCGAAACACCTAGGGGACAGTGAAGGACACGGCTGTGCTAGGACACGCCGGACATCTCTGGCAGGCTGAGGGCACACTGCTAGCAGCGCCGTGCACGCCGGGAGTAAACGTCAGGAGAGGCAGTGCCTGAGGCCTGGGCATTATTCTCCAAGTGATAAATGTCAAGACTTCTTTCCTGAAAAAAGCCGAGAAGGTATTTTTTAATTCAAATATTTATGGAGCGTGGGCTATCATAGTGGGAAAAAACAAAAGGAAAAACCTCACCCTCAAGAAGCCTATATTCTACTTCAGTTGCCCTACCTGTGAATGCCCGTGTGGATTTGACTTCTCATCTTTCCTTCAGGCCGCTGCCTATTTACTCAAGTTAGGCCTGTGTCCTGCCAGCCCAATCAGATTATAGACCTGGACGGCAGGGTCTTAGCTTAAAATGGGTAGTTTAATTCCTAAGCAGAATCTTCTCATTTCAGATATCTAACTGTTTTGCCTCGAGGAGCAAAAGGCCACAATAAAAGGGAGAGTCTGTTCTGGTCCTTAGAGCCTGTATTCTGGTGGCATCGCCTTTCTACCCTTCTGATATATGAGAACTGATTTATTTTCGATTTCCTAATTGGCACTGCATATTAGCATTCTCTTTGACAAGTGGGGCTTGTCATACCTATGTAAATATAAATTTCCACCCCCTCCCACTAATCGCAGTGAACTATTGGTCCTTGAAGACTCAGTTCATCAGGAGAAAGCCCCCCCCACCCCCACCCCATCTCTGAATCAGGCCTAGGGAGGCGCCGCTTCTGTACTCCGGGTTAGGATCTGCCTTGTCGTCTCCCGCTGCATTGTTACACTAGATCACGATCATCTGCTTGCCTCACTGCTTCCCTGCTAAGCCCTGAGTGCCTGGAGTGTTGGAACCATGTTGTATTTGTTTTTCACTTTTTCTTTAAACTTATAAGAGCCATTGCTAGCTCTTATCCAGGACAAAAGACACAGCGGCAGGAGGAGGGACGCTATCTTGCTTTCAAGGAGAGCTTGAAACCATCTCCTCACATTTCAGCAGATCTACTGGAAAGAATTGTGCATGAGAGCCTGCTGTTTCCTTTTCTCATGCAGTAAAGAAGATGAAGTCATTCACTTGTTTTGGCTACTTCAAAAATCATTCCTATTTATGTAGATTCTGTGAGGGGGGCACTTGAGTAATAGGCTCTTCTCGGTGTCTATAAAGAACTGAGCCTGAGCTAGTCCTCTTGACACAAGTCTTTCTTAGGTATGTTGACTTTTGTTGTAATAAGATTGCAAACAGAACCAATCCCTATCTTCCTTTGGAGTGTAGTGAGAGGAAATCCATCTCCATCTGACAACTTTTCTGTTAAGCTCTGCGCAAAGCAAATAACATGGAACTCAAGAAAACAGTTTGCAAATTGAACATTTTCTACTGGCTCATAAATCCTCCAGTACGTGACCATTACTAACACCGCTCTTTAAAAAAAAAAAAAATATATATATAGTTTGATGGCAAGATTGTCATGCATGCATTCTGGACATGAGTTAACAAAGTTTACAGAAGAGTGACAGGTCACAAAGTGGTAAGGCGCAAAAAAGAAAATGGCGAGGGGGTCTCCCTGGTGGCAGAATTTAAAGTCTCAGCACTATGGAGCTATGGGCAGCCACTGCAGCACGAGTTCCAGCCCCAGCCAGGGAGCTGACCCATATGGTGCAGCAGACCTCTCCTATCTTGCCTACTGCTCCCCACAGCAGTGTATTTCAGTCAGTCTGCCTGTTCTGCTCCCCACTCTGTCTCTGGTGTCCTCTCGCCCCCCACACCTCTGACATACACCCTAGTTCTTGTATGCATAAATAAATAAAACAAAATTTTTTAAGGAAAATGGCTAGGGATTTGTGTATTGTCTTTGGTTGGCGGGAGGTTTGAGAACCCTAGGTGCAGTTTAGCAAGTAGGGTGCGGTGGGGGAGGCTGCAGTGGACAGCAGAACTTGGGAAGGACACTATGGGAATGTTTCCTCAAGCATAAACTGTCCCTACTGAGTTTCGATATTGCACAATTAGCACTTCAGTTCAATAGGCTGGTTGTGAGAGCAGCCCACAACTCTTCTGGGGAGGAGAGGTGATCACTGGTCCCCCTCCCTAGTGAAAGCAAGTGCCTGAGGATTCGGGGATGGACCTACTGCCACCTGTTATCAAGGTAGCTAATGGCTCTGTTGGGAGATGCACTTTCCTGCCAGTCCTTGAAAGTTTCTCCAAGCGCTGGGGAGGTGGTTGCCATGACACCCAACAGGGAAGGGGATTGGGTCAGAGTTTGAAGGGTTGCGCTTTGCTTGAGTGGGTGAGGCTGAAATCAAGCGAATGAATGCATATAAAAGTAAGGTCTTTCTTTCCTGTGTACCTTTGAGAAAACTGCAACAAATCTGTCAGGCAACAATTGATTTTATATTGGCCAAGAAAGAGGGAGGAGGAACAACTTATTGAGTAGGAGGTCCTCAAGTTAAGCACTGGCAGTAGTTTGAAATAGGCAAAGAGAAGTGGAAAGGACACTCAGAGCTGCTGCAGAGCAAACGATGACGGCAGGGCACTTAGGAATGGCCACCGACGAGCTTTCTCTAGTGCCTTCTCCGAATGCCTAGTCCATTGCTTTAGTGTCCCTGCATCCTTATCTCTTAATCCAAGACACTACATTACTGAGTTTCTGCTCTGTTTTGGCTCTTAGGGGTAGGATGTTGGTGGTACCTGATTTACTCCTGTAATCATGCGGTGTGTGCACATGTGTGTGTCTTTTAGATAGCATCATTTCAAGGGTCTGATTTGCAAATCTGTCTACCTGGTTCCCACTTTTCTGTGTCCCCCCACTGTTAAGACTGGCAGGCACATTTTTTTAAAGATTTATTTATTTATGCATACAAGCTGGGGTACAGGCCAGAGATGTGGGGCGGCAAGAGGGCTCACCAGAGACAGAGTGGGAAGCAGAACAGGCAGATCAGAAATACACTGCTGAGGGGAGCAGCGGGCGAGGCAGGAGAGGTCTGCTGCACCATGTGGAATTCTCCCTGGCTGGGCATCGAACCCGCATCGCGTGCTGCCGACAGCTCCACAGCACAGCGCTCAACTGCTGCGCCACCAGGGAGGCCCGGCAGGCACATTTTTTTTTGCCACTGCTGAACTCTGAAAGAGACTTCTCCCTCCCTGCCCCTGTCCTCAATAGTAATCCAGTTACACCTAGGGCTAGAATTTCCACTGTTGGGAAAACTTAAGGCATGCAATCAATTTAAGTTAAGTCACCTGAGTTTGAATACAGTCTCCTTGCTTATGACCAGCTAGCCCCACTGTGGCAGGACAGACCTGAAGCAGGAAGTTGCCAAGTCTGCTGCTTGGAGTCTGCTGCTTGCTGGAGTGGAGAGTTCCTATGGTCTGTTGCCTGCCTAGAGTAGTAGCTATGGCTACCTTGACCCCCTTCCCAAACAATAAAGGAAGTCTATGACAGATGGGGTGACAGCCTCCAAACTGTATAAAACCTTGCCATTCCTGTTATTTGGGGCTCAGACTTTTGGGAGCTATCCCCCGGGCCCGCTGGTGTGACAATTAAATCTCTCCCTCTTTGAGTGCCGCCTGATTTCTCGGGGAAATTATTGTAACAGACACACCGAGCCCACAAAACCATAATCTAGCCACTCACTCGCAGGCACTTCCAAATCCAAGCCTTATAAGACAATCATGTGAAGTACGTTAGACTGTGAAAGGCAAACATGAAGTCTCCAAATACCCAGGAGCCTGTGCTACTGTTGTACTTTTCTCTAACTCCACCATCCCAGTCTCTTGATTATGAGAACGACCTAAGATGATAGAAGAAGCTTAAAAGAACTCCGAGTTCTCAGGCTCAGCGACCACACATTCCTTTTCTTATTCACTTTATTTCCTTTAAGAAATGAGGTGTAGTGACTCAAATTATAATGCTTGATATTTGTAGACTTGCCCTCTCTGAGAATCTTAGAAAACCTTAGCAAAGTTGTCTGATTCATCATAACATCATCCTAGTAAGCCAGGGAAAGACTGATATTTTGTTGTTGAAGTTGCTAAGTTGATGAAAAGTGAGGTGGCTGTGCAAGGTCACAGTGATCTTGAGAAAGAAGTAGTTGGTTTCTGATCTTGGTCTAGCATTGGATTAGTTTGGAAGATATTTGTTAATTGCTATTCTTTCTTAGAGTAGGATGTTGGTGGTACATGTTTATTTGGGAGACTGGTAACTATTTTTTTTAAAGGATTGGAGAGAGAATAGTGGTGTCTGGCTATTAATTTATTCTACTTTAGCTCTACTTGTAGTGACGGGACACTGATTTTCCCCCATGTCCCCAAACCCTGGCTCTTGTCCATTGAATGGCACCCTTACTATCAATTTGTTGTAATCTTTGAACAGGGACAGTTTGGTCCAGTCAAAGATGGACTGAAAGAAAGCTGCCCCACAATGATGGGATTGACTGGAAGTTCGGGTGGGTGGGTGGTAATAATCGAATCAAACTGATGGAAGGCTCTTTCCCACACTTAGTCTCATCAAAATCTAGACATTAGTAGGAACATTCAACGGCCTTAGCCTTTCAGTGTTTGTACAGTAAAGAACTGAAGTGTGCACCTTTATTTTTGTTACTGCATTTGCTTGGTGCCTCTCTCTAGGGGATCCCAGAGTTCTAAATTATTTTAAACATAATAATTTGGCATATGTGAGCTTGAACAATAACTAGCTTTTGTGTTATTGTTATAGGCTGTCGTTCTTGCGGCCCCCCATGAAACTGTTTGTTACAGCATCTGTTAGAATCTAGGACAAGACTCCTGTAATCATGCAGCCGTGTGATGAATCTTCTAACTGCTACATTTTTTGTTGCCCTTAATCTGGGAAAATTTCTAATAACGATGGGTGATGATTAAAAAAAATATTGTTCATGTTTATAAGCCAGTAATTCTAACTTGTAAGACTTTGTCAACCTCTCAGTGCTTGCAGAGGCATACATAACTGGGCATTCATAGTGTCAAGCATACAAAGGAACAGGTATTGGGGAGCCTTTTTCTTGGACCAGTTGAAAACATAGGCTTGTGCAGGGGTGAAAGAACTGTATGTGATTAATGTTTCTATTTTTTTTAAGAATGGATCTGAAGTCTCAATTGATTTAGTGATCAGATTAACTCAAAACCAAAGGAGGATATTTATTTTGTTTTGTTTTCAGTCATTTATATAACTATATAATTTTGGGAGGATGACTTCACACCTCCATATGTGCACATGCTTCACTTACCCTCTGCCAAGACAAGGGAGGATATATTATATTATATATTATATATTAATTTTATTTTTCCATTTGAATTGGTTCATATTTTTATAATTTTAGAATACAGTACCAGCCTTAAATCCTAAAATGTTGGTGTTAATAGATGTGAGAGTTCTGTTGATTTACTAAATCTTTACTGCAATCTACTATATGTTACTATGTGCAAAGGTTATCTGAGATATAATGAGGAACTCATGATGGGCTTGTGGTGATCAAACAAACCTCAGCTAATCAGAGTACAGTTAGCTGAAATTCTTTTCTTTATACATGATCTTTTAATTTTTTTCCTAAGATTTATTTTATTTATTTATGCATACAAGAACTGGGGTGTAGGCCAGAAGTACATGGGGTGAGAGGAATCACCAGAGACAGAGTGGGGAGCTGAACAGGCAGATCTGCTGAAATACACTGCTGAGGGGAGCAGCGGGTGAGACAGGAGAGGTCTGTTGTGCCATGTGGGTTAGTGCCCTGGCCGGGGATCGAACTCATGCCGCAGTGGCTGGTGATAGCTTGGTAGTGCTGAGACTTAACCTCTGCAACACCAGGGAGGCCCCCTGTCTGAAATTCTTAATGGGAATTTTCTCCACGCATTTTCCATTTTCTAGATTTTATAAAGGCCGATGTGATGTATGGTGTTGGGAAAACTGGACAGCCACATGCAGAGAATGAAATTAGACCACTAATTTACACACGCACAAAAAATTAATTCAGTGTGGTAAAGACTTGAATATTAGATCTGAAACCATAAAAAACACAGAAAAAACAGGTGGGCAAGGTACTTGGCATCAACCTTAGTGATTTCTTTGTGGACTCAACCACAAAGGCAGGGGAAACAAAAGCAAAAATAAACAAGTGGGACTACATCAAACTAAACAGCTTCTGCACAGTGATATTTATATTTACATATGTGGCAAAGCTTTGCTCAACAAGAAACTCCTATTAATGGGGACATTTGTTGTTTAATACTCTTAGGATAGAAATAAATGATAAACATTCAGACTGTGTCCTGGCCCTAGAGCGTATCATCTCAATCTACCCCTTCATCTGTACCTCCAAGTGTAAGCATAGCTAACTGGTACTGAGGCTTGCAAGATTTGCAGTCAGCAGAGAAAGATTCAATGATCATCACTGCCTGGTAATCTGAGAAAGCAGGAAAATTGACTCACATATTTTTAGATACTTATCATCTCTGCCTTCCAGAATTACTACCTTGCCTTATCATTCTCACTACTGTTACACGGAAGACATGTCCTTCCCTACCTGCCCCCAGGTCTAGCCCAAGGTATGGCAAACTCAGTTGGAATTCAATCAGTATTTCTTGGACTGAATTTCCTTCCTTGTTTTTCATTCCTCTGGCAATTGTAGCCTGTTGGGACTGCGAGGAACCATCCTATCCAACACATTTATTTTACAGTTTAGGAAATGGGGACAAAGAGAGAATAAGTGACTTTTTGAAGTCATACATGGAGATAGGACCCAGGTCTCCTGCTTCAAGGCTTCTGTACTCTGTTTTATAACACCCCAGGCTGTCTCCAGTAATCCTAAGGGTGCTCGTGAGGTTCCCTAATAAAAATTAATTTGAATTTGTGTTGATTTAAAAAAATCAAACCCTCAAACCTCGTAGGAAATAATCAAGTAAATAATGAGGTATCACAATTTTTTTAAATGGGGGGAGGGAACTGTTGGTGAGCTAGAACATTTCCTTTTTGAGACCAAAGCTTCTATCATCTGAAATAAACAAGACTCTTGCTGTTTCAAAGTAATGATCTTGAATGAGTTTTTTCGCTTTATTTTCCCAGAGGGCATTTGCTTCTAAATAGTCACAGAGCCAGTCTAGCCAGTCTAATGTGAAGTATGACCAGAGAATCAGACCATCTTTTTTAATAAGCCAAAGATAAAATCTCTAAATATAGAATACTGATGTCTGCTACTAATTCCTGGGATAAATATCTTTGCATTTTAGGGAATAAGTTTATTTAAGGCTGCCAGTGAGTATTGAATCACATAACACTCTGAAGCCTTTTTCTGCAAGAACAAGTCCCACTCATTTCGGAGGATGTCGTGCTGGACTGAAAGAGAAGCCATGTCTGCAATGAGCATCTTTAAGGTACCCAATCATCAGTTTTGCTTCTGGAACACTGTTCTGTAATGCTGTGGTACATCTTCCCTTCAAAATATTTATTATGGTAGCCCCATATATGTTAAGCGATAGCATTAAATCACCGTGTCATTGGGGTAAAAGAGAGAGAGAGATCCATGGGCACCATGATTGGTGAGGTAATAGAAAGTGTCCCAGAAAAGGATGAATGAGACAATTTAGAGAGAAACCTGCAATGACTGGCAGAGAGGAAAGAACAAGAACACCCAGTAAGCTGGAATAAGAGGTGAAGGAGGCCAATGGGTATGTTTAGCTCTGTATTCATCTACTAGTAGAAGTGTGCCCATTAGGAGATTGGGGAACAGAGAAAGCAACAAGGAATGGGTTTTTTTTTTTTTGTTTTTTTACATATGGGCCTTACTATGTGCCTGGGCAAAGAAGATGGAGAAGCATAGTTCTTAGAAATACTTTGTCCTTACGTTTTATGATTGATTTACTCATAATGCAAAAATGAGTTAAGGCTTTTCTAATTCTTTCATTTTACCAACACATAGGTACCTAATCTTTATTCTGCATTGGCTGAGATATTGCTCTTTAATTCTAATCACATTGCTAGGGGCTACTACAAATTTCAGCTATTAAGAGAATGAAGGAGAGAGAGAGAGAGAGAGAGAGAGAGAGAGAGAGAGAGAGAGAGAGAGAGAGAGAGAGAGAGAAAGAACAAACTTCTGTTTCTCCTAATAGCACTCAGTATACTACTCTGAATATAAGGCCTTCTGTGATGCTGAACCTCAAAACAGTTGACTGGCCCTTATTTGGAAAGTTTTTCATGTAAATTACAATAATTATTCTGGAGGTCCTGTCCCATCTACCTTCCTTCTTTTTCTTCATTATGCAGTGGTTTCTGAGGCAGTTGAGCAATTATTTAGCCACTCCAAGAGGTTCCACTCACTGTGGTCCTTGTTTCATTATCATGGGGATATGACCTAAGGTTGTGTTTTGAAATCCAGGTAACACCTGCCAAATCCCTTACCTGTCTTTGACTCTTGAAGATTCAGAAACATTTCTCCTATAGACACAGGCTGGTAAAAAAAAAAATGGTACCCCACTTTGGCTTTGGTTCCGGGGGAGACTGCAGCTGTATGTCTCCTGCCTAGTACTCAGCCCAGAATGCCATGGAGGACACAGATGTGTGAAGGATAGAGCCACTGCTGTTTGGTGCTAGAAGAATGTTTATCTCTCAGCTTAATAACCATGTCTCCAAAACCGGCACTCTAGAATTTTGTCATTCTAAGGACAGAGAATCTTTCTTAGACAACTCTACTATTGAGGAGGATCTAACCAGCACTTGTGGCAGCAGGCTTGGGAAGAGAAGACACTTCAGTAATTGACATCCCCGTCTCTGCCTCTTCAGTCCTGTATTTTACTCCAGCCATGCCCCCTGACTGTCTCTTTCTTTGGATTTTGGATAAGGAAAGGAACTATTTATGGAATACAGCAAAAGATGAGAGTATCAGGAATTTTTCTGAGAAAGATGGAATAAAATCTTTCAAAAGAGTGATGCGAGCCTAATCCGCTATCCCAGTTCTATCAGCGGCTTGATTAACTTTCCGCAGCCCTGAACTAGTCAGGAAGAGATTCCATTACTGTCCTCCCCCCAGTCTTTCAGTCTTTCCAAGCAAATATCATCATAGGTGGTTGGAAGAGCTACATGAACACTGAAAGTTTCTAGAATGTTCAGAAAAACCTATTCCCCATGAATAAATTGGACATTTATGTTTTTAGGCCATGAGAAATATGAATAAATGGAGGCTGGTCCTCCCTTAACATTTTTGAGACTCAGGGAAGGTATGTTCAGGAGGCTCACATACCAATATATTTAAATGTCAAAATTTCCAAAGATAAAGTAAGGCCTGGCCTAGTCTGTACATGGACCGAAGGCCCTACAGCCCACTTCCTTGAAATTGACCAGGAAGATGAAGGCATCAGGTTCTCAGCCACAATGGTCCTAATACCTCTGAGATTCATATACCCTTCTGGGGCAGGGCTTTTCGGGGTGAGGTGAAGGCTGGGCCCAGGGCAAAGAACTCCTGAAGCAGTGACAAGAGTCTCCTGAAGTTAGGACACAGTGGCCCTGTCAATTTCTCTAAGAAGTCAAGGACTGTAATTTCCCCACTACTGTGGTTCACTTTTGTGACTTGAGGTTGCCTAGCAATTCTACATGCCTTCCAAAACGCCATCATTCAAGTACTGCAGAGGGAGGGTTAGAGAAATGTATCTGCTAAGACCTTTTATTTAGAGTGATTTTTGAAGGCCAATTTTACACAAAATTAGCCATTTTCTCTTGTTCCCTGTGGTATATAAGTTGTCATTTTCTCGCTCACCGCCCTGCCCTTGCCAACCCCCGACTCCTTGACCTTCTGTGCTTTTTCGCTCTGACCTGGGGAGCCACTTTGGCTTATGCATCCCTCTTCTGATGCTCAATCAGCTACCAACCATTCAAAAATTCTGAGAACTAAAAAGGAAAAAAAAAAGCTTTTGTGTTTCAGTGTTCATGCTAAGAGCAACCCTCATATTCCTGGAACTCAAGGCAGCGGCCCCTCTCACCTGAGTTCGGGGTGATACTGGGAGCAGGGGAAGAACGTGCCCTTTGGAACACTCCTGCTCAAGTTTCCTGGCCCAGAACAGCTAAGCACCCAAATCCTTATCCCGAGGGCATGCATGCTTTCCAGAAGCAGTCTTATTTTATGCTTGGTTTTTCTGGGGGTTGATGGAGAAAAGGGAAGCTGTATTTTTCAGACTTTGTCAGTTACACCCAAGCAAGGGAAGGAGGAAATGAGCAAGATCTAAGGCAGTTTGGGGTAAAATAATGGAGATGTGGTTCTTTACCGGAGTACAATACAGGCAGAGGGAAAGCTAGTTGTACTTAACATTTCACTATGAGAAATTACCCCTCAGTTTGTCCTTGTGCTTGTAGGGCCCATTGCATAGATTGCTTTCACACTGTAAGTAAATGAACCTGTTCATCACAAATGAACTCTTCAGCAAATGGCAGGTTTAAGGGGCATATTTTCAATTCCGCGTGTTAATGGAATATGGATCCTCATCAAGTGGAGAAAATATCTGTGATATGCTTGTTGTGATAACAATGCTTGTTGTAAAACAAAACCACTTCAGGCCTCATCAGGATACTTATCTCTTATAACCTCTGGTTGAATCTACTGTGATTGAAAAACTGAGTCAGATGCAAGGCTGATTACTGCAGTGATTAAAAGGATTTGGAGTCAGATTCCCTGAACCCAAATGTCCCAGATCTGGCTCCACCGATTTTTAACTGTATGATCTCTCTCAATTTCCATATGTATAATGTGGAGAGACTACTCTCACTGACAGGACTATTGATAATAGGAGGGTTAACTCATATGAGCTAGAAGCAAACAGATGTGCACACACTGATGAAAATTGTACCTGCAACACTGAAAGCATTTAATCCATATTTGTTGTTTAAAATGCCCAGTTGTCATATGTAGCTCAAGATTTTAGTGACTTTATTTTAAGTGATGCTGAAAAATCTAATATTCACATATTCCTTGAGCTTATCAGTCAGCTTGTGTTACTAATGTTAAATTAGAGAAAAAACAAAGAGAGGCCTGCTAACATGCTAAATTCATGTTAACAAGGCCTGAGTACAGCGCAAATCTTAGTTTCTGTTCTCCTGATTCCACCGCCCCTCTGGTGGGTAACTCAGAAAGCACACTAGCACACATTCTTGAGTAGTGGTCCCTAAATAAATTTCACAAGCACAAAACTTATGAGCAAATAGCTATGGTTTCCAGTTTCTGAGTGCCTACTATGTGCCGTGTACTGTGCCAGCTGTCTCCACATATTATCAGATTTTTGCTCACAAAACCTGAGGATCCCATAAAACGAAGGTGGTAGGACAGTTGTTGAAGCTGAGAAAATTGAACCTTAAAGAAATTAAGTCACTTTCCTCTATGTCCTGCAGCTGGGACGTGATCGAGCTAGGATTTGAAGTCTTGTCTATTTGACTCCCAAGCTTGTTTATTCCACTAGACCACAAGTAAAATATTCCAAGAAGGAATGCTGACACATACTGTCTTCTGGACTAGTATATCAGCTAAATGTTCTACAAGGAGCATGGAGAATAAAGGCTGGGACCTGGTTGTGGGGGGAGGTGAAAAAGGGGAAAGGAGC
This sequence comes from Scalopus aquaticus, assembly GCA_004024925.1. NCBI lineage: Eukaryota > Metazoa > Chordata > Mammalia > Eulipotyphla > Talpidae > Scalopus > Scalopus aquaticus. Next base: position 108,974 of record PVIJ01000382.1, on the reverse strand, counting down.
AGGATAATATTACTAATGCCGAGTGGGGGTGGGGCAAGCAGCAGACCCAAGGCTATAACATCCCCACTTCACTTGACCTAGCCTTGGACCCCAAATGCTAAACATAGTTTGGAGTGAGCATTGTCTCCTTTGTAATACGGCTGGCCTGTACTTTAGAAGGGCCTCTGCCATTGCTCGTCTTGTTTAAACTGTTATCTTTAGGAACCTGACTCACTAACTTGGATGTTTTATTTCTTAAAACTACTGTCTTTGAAGTGAGAGTCAAGGTCCTCAAATGAAAGGAACCCGAGGAAACTGCCTCAGGATTCTGCGCTTAAGAAGTGCTGCTTTCATATCACTCATGCCGGGGTGATCTTAGCCTGGAATATTTCCAGGGAAAATCATACATTCTATATTTTTCCCAAGTAGCACATTGAAACACACTGACCCCACTAAATTTTCATATGCTCTGATTCAAACAAGGGTTGCACTCAGATTTACCTTTGAATTATGTATGGAAAAAATCAACATGGTACAGACTGAAGGGGGATGGATAGGTAAATTAAGAAATATCCTGATCTACTCAGTAAGATAATTACTCTGTAGGAGTATTTAGTGGTCAGCACACAAGATTATCTTGGAATGTGTGTGTGTGTGTGTGTGTGTGTGTGTGTGTATTCTTGAAAACAAACTTAAAATTATTCTAGACCTGTCTTTTTTTAAAAAAAGATTTATTTATTTATGCATACAAGCTGTGTGTAGGCCAGAGGTGTGGGAGATGAGAGGATTCACCAGAGACAGAATGGGGAGCAGAACAGGTGGATCTACTGATATACACTGCTGAGGGGAGCAGCAGGCGAGGCAGGAGAGGTCTGCTGTGCCATATGTGGGTCAGCTCCCAGGCTGGGGACTGAACTCATGCTGCAGTGGCTCTGGATAGCTTCATGGTGCTGAGACAACCCGTTGCGCCACCAGGGAGGCCCCTAAACCTGCCTTTTTGCAAATTCAGAATGGCCTCACCTTCTCATAGCCTCAACTGGTGAGATTTCACTGTCTTCCAGTCTCCTCTCTTCTAGAAACGCATTCTTTCTAACGCTCACTCTCTCTCTAGGCTAGTTAAGCCCATTTGCTCTGGTATTGTCCTTAGACACGCAGAACAGTTGGTCAGTGCCCTCTTTATGGCAACTCTTTATACTTGAGGAGGGTGATTAAACTGCCTCTTGGCTCTCTTTCGCCAGGTTAAACAACCGCAACTCATTTAGCCTTCCCTCCTAGGTCCTATTGTCTAATGCCTTAATCATTTTTGTGTCGCTCTTCTCTGGATCTTCTCCAATTTCTTTGCAATTGTTTCAAGATATAACCTGAGGCCTGGGTCAAATCTAGGATTTGGCTAAATCTTTTAAAAATGACTTAGCAATAAAGAGAAGTGGTAATAGGGGCAGGAGCACTGGTCTAGGAGTCAGAAGATGGAGAGTTGTCCTTATTTGCCACTTAGTAGGATTGAGCAGTGAGCCATGTTTGGTCAAATCATCTAAATGTCTCTAAGCATCAATTTATCCTCTGTAAATTTGAGATAAACACCTGCCTGCCTTCCATAGTGAGGCTCAGATGAGATAATCTATGTGTAAACACTTTGTTCATCATCAAAGCACTATACAAACACTATGTGTTAGGCATCTTTCTAAATGCTTTGCATATACTAACTCATTAAGTTAGAGTTATCATTCCCATTTTACAACCAGGAAATGAAGGCGCAGAGTTAAGTTGCTCAGTTAGTAAGTGACAGGATCCACGCAGACTGGCTCCAGAGTCCATTCTCTGAAACTCCGTGCTCTATTGCCTCTCCAAATAAACATTAAACATCTAACAGATTCATCTTTTCATGGGGCTTGACCTTCAAAAGTGGCCCACAGATATATACTACTGGGATAGAAGATCTATTCATTCATGGGCAGATAACTCTATGAGAGGTAACCTTTTCAAAAGTTAATGTTTAGATTGATCATTGAATTAAGGCAGCTGTCAACCAGTGGGACGGGACAGAGCAACACAATACAGTAATGGGGATGCTATTTTAGGTCAGACCTATGGTTCATTCATCCCAGTACACCTAAGTCTTCCTATAGAAAGCGCTCTTAATTCTCAGATTCAGGACCTACAGTTTCTAAATATTCTCTATGAGCCCTGACAACCCATCACATTTTTATCTGTCTTTAGCGCTGCCCTTTTCCATGTTAATTCTTGTAGCTATAAATTTGGAATAATTTCCTTATAGCTTTACTTTTAGGGAGAGCTATTATGTAGGCTAAAGCAGTGAAAGATTTCAAAGATTTATATTCTTTAGAAAGAAATGTTGGAAGAATTTGGATTTACTCCATAGGTGTTTAAACATCCACAGAGAAAATTAGAACCTACACCACGAAGTGAGGAGGTTATGCTATGTAACACTATATTGAAGACCTGCTGATATTTGAAAAATTCTACCATGTTGAGGTCTTCTCAACGATAAGAGTATAATATGAATTTACTTTATGCCAAAATCTGATCTAAAAGGAACAGTGTTGTAGTGGTTTAACAGGCTCTTCTACTTCAAATGGTGGCATGAAATGTCATTTTGTGGGAAATATAGAAGTTTCCTTCCATGAAAATAAGCTCAAAGTTGAAACTGCCTTCAGAAGATAGGGACATCTTTTGGGAGAACTTGATACTGATTGAATACTACCGTTCCATCCATGATCTGTATAGTGAAATAGGACAGATTTGTCAAAAGAATGGTTAGGAAACCATCAGAAAAGTAATATCTTTGTATCTTAGTAGTCACTTAATTTTAAAAATGTTCTCTCTGGATACATTAAATTTGTTGCTTAACTGTTTTGTTTCATGAGAAATATATTTTCATATAAAGGAATATATTCTTGAGAGAGTCCATCTTAAACTTTTGAGAAAATATTTACTTTAATAATCAGAACAACTGCAGGCACTTTTTGGCCTCCTGATGGAAGCAGAACAAAATAGTAGCAGAGCTTTCTGAAATGTGCTTGAGTCTCTCTCCCTCCCTCCCATGCTGTGGACCAGGTACTCTGTTGGACACTGGAGATGCAACAGTGAACATGATATATGTGGTCCCTGCCTCAGTTATGACCTAGTACAAAATCCTTAAATATAGATAAAACAATCACGAGTTGATAGTTTTATGACAACTCTTCAAAAGAGGGAAAAAGAATAAATGAAATGAGCTCTTTAACCTTACCAAGATGTTGCTAAAACTCTGCAAAAAAAAAAGTTCCCTGAAAAATTGTATAGAAAATATTTTGAGGGGTGTTGTGAATATATATATATATATATATATATATATATATATATATATATATATATATATATATAGAGAGAGAGAGAGAGAGAGAGAGAGAGAGAGAGAGAGAGAGAAGAGAGGAAGATAGAAGGTAAGCAAAATGAAGAGAGCAGGGTTTTTGAATGTTAGTTTAGTTTTCCTGAAAGCGTTTAGTAGTAGTGATTATTTCTATAGTACTTTATGCTTTTCAAAGCAATTATAACAAACATGAGGTAGAGTAAATTTTATTTTCAACATTATGTAGACGAGAAAACTGAGATATAGTTATTTTGTGGGTCTAAGATCCCACAATTTTGTGGAATTGAAAGCTCTGCCCACTTTTCCTATTTTATCATGCCAGAAAGTCCAAGACTCCAGTAAAAGACTCCTACAAAACCCAGTAGACTCCTACAGCACTCAAAGGACTTAACAGAATGTAAGATATTCAGGAAACAAAAGTCACTAATACAAAGGAAAGAAAACAAAGTATGACAAGGAGGATGTTCCTCTGCTTTAGGCGATTAAGTAGGTCACCCACTAAAAGGCTATTTTGGTACAAAATTTTAGAGGGCATGGAATACATAGACCAACATCACTGACCTGATTCTTCACTTTCAACATCTAAGAAAATCAAAGGTATTTTTTTGGGGGGGGAAGGGAGGGGTGGTAGCTCAAGAGAATGTTGGTTGGGAAATTTCATTTAGTCAGGCTAGTGTTCTAGATTTTCTGTGAGGTGTGATTCATGAGAGGGGATGCTGTTCTTAAGGGGGGGGACAGCTTTTTACCTATTGTGCAGAGTCAGCAATTTTTTGGTCCTCTCCCTCCCGCCAGCACATCCCCCTTCCCTCCTTCCATTCCTCCTCCTCCGTATTTTCCCTCCCCTCCTCTTTCTTACTTATTTTTGATTTTTTTTTTGGTATTCTCTTCTTATGGGGGCACATCTGACAAATTGTTAATATTTAATCTGCTATAAAATAGTTCTCTCAGGCAATGGCTGCTCACTATAATTTCAATCTCTGAAGCTGTTTCAGCCCCCAGGTACACTGGGATCAAATTAGAATGGAAATGTTTCCCTCTACGCTTTTGTTTATGGCAGCATAAGCGCTTTGGTATTAACTGGCAAATTGAGATGTCTAAGGAAAATAATAAACTTACACCACATTTCAATTTGACTCTACTCCAAAAGGACTGTCTTAGGGTGAAGCATTTCTTCTAATATTTTTTATTCCTAAATTTAAATATCCATGCTTAATAATGAATACATTTTGGCCCATTGAATTGTATTTTCCCCTAGTCTAATTCTTTTTCACGTTGTTTACATGTTAAAAAAAAATGAACATTTTCTCATATGCCATCTTACTTAAAAAATAGTCTTGTATTACATAGAAACACTCCCTCCCCCTCCCCCAGAGGAATATTTTGCAGAATATCCACAATTTCTTATTGACACTCTGCAACAAAGCTCCTGAAACACAGCCCCTACCCTTCTGCCCTTCCTATCTGCTCCCTGCTGGCGGGCAGGTGTGGGAAAGGAAAGGAAACTTTGAAACACTCAGCTATCTAGAAAACAGAGGTATGGAAGGGTGTGTTTATCTGATAGGTAGCATTAAATTGCAGAGACTTCCAGATTAATCATGATATGCAATTTTCAACAGCTTAGATTTTCTTTCTTTTTTTTGTTTGTTCCTTCCTTTCTATTTTTTTTTTTTTTGCAGTGACTGGGGAGGAAAAAATGATTAGCGAGACTATCAAAAACTGTTGGCTTGTTCAATCTGTTGGCTACTTAATTTATTAGCAGATATGGAAACTGCCTCAGGTTGATGATTTAACATGACGGCTGGTGGTGGAATAAATCTCCAACATACCTGTTCCAAAATTGTGTTAATTCTTTCAACTTCGCAGTCAATCAGGTATCGCTTTTCCTGCCGCCTGTCCATTTCTTCAATGATGCGCCTGAATTCTTGCACATCCTTTATGTTTCCCACAGACCTTGCTGTCACTTGCCAGTTGTTTTGCACAGCTGCTTCCATGATTGCTTGGAGGATGGAAAATCCTGAAAGGGAGAAAAACAGCTATGATTTTTTTTTCTTTTAAAAATCTTTTTGTAGGTATTAAAGGTTCTACTGAGTTTTTATTTACAGTCTACTGGGTCCTTTTGAACCCCGTTCATTACGGAGAGCAGGCTAACTCATAGGGTCAGCCTTAACCTTCCAAACAGTCAGCTCTACTGTCTTATTTTAATGGAAACAATATTCTATGGCTGGGGTCATCAAGTCAGGTGTTTATCAAACATGTCCTTAGGCAGTCACAGCTGGATTACAGCACCTGATTGTTTCTGTGACTTCCATTGTCAAAATATCTACGGAATGGATGTCAAGAGCTTCTTATTTCTGGCCACAATCTTTCCTATTGCAGTTGAAGCTTATTTCTTTCACCTTCCATGTAAACATTCTTCATAATCGACACAATTTTAGCAGAGGCAGAACTTCATTATAATATTGCTGATCTTTACATGGATATGACTATCCAGCAAGGTCAATTATGTCTCCCAAGTGAAAACTCCATGAAAGCCTGACAAAGGCAGTCTGTAACAAAGACATTGTTAGAAAGAGGAATTGTTACAGAGGATTATGTCCATTAAAAAGGAGAGTTTCCATGTTCCCTGCCCCATGTAATGAAGGGTGGAGCTGAGCAGCAGAGAAAGCTAGAAAAGACTTAGAGGAGACTTGGAGAAGGCATGTGGCGCAGACACATGTGAAGAAGTCCCACTTGCTTCTTGGCCTTAGACTAGCACCAAGAATTTGGGGGACCTGGAAGAAATACATGGGTGAGAGACACATGGGGAGGCTGACAATGGCAGTCTTTAACTTGATTTGTACTTTGATTTTGCTTTTTTTTCCAGATTTGTCTGGCCCCTTCTGCCCCTTTCCTATGGTTCCCCAACAAAGGTGCCTTAGACTTGTGGCAAGCTGTTGGGCCTCAGTGACCCTATTTTGGGCCAACCCTGTTTGGCTGTGGGTTGGCTCCTCAACCCAGGAGAGGATGGGTAACTTAGGGTGTTCTGTTGGAGACTATTATCCTTCTTTTTCTGTGCACACTAATTCTATCAAAGTTTCTTTCTATTAAAGGTCTTACAGATTAAGAATATTCTTTGCCTTCATGTGGCAGATGGCACAACCCCCCACCAAAAATAAAGAGTGCAGGTTTGGGGGTGTTGAGATACCCCTTTGTCTACCTGCTAACAATATCACACTGGTTCTTTAATTACAGCATTATGAAAAAATTTAATCACATTAAGTTTTTCTGAGCTCATTCTGTTTCTCAATTAAATTTACCAGGGATTCTTGGTTCTATTTTAGTTAATTTACTCAGACCACCATTAGCTACCACCTTAGATCCATGCTGAATGGGAGAGAGAAAATATCTGATGCCTGAATTTTGCATAACCTTTTTGGTGTCAGGATTTGAGAAGCTGGGAAGAGCAGCATATCTTAACATGTGGACCACACAACAGCACAGAGCTTTCTATACACTAGTCTTTCAGAGTATACCTGTCTCTAACATATATCATGTCTACTATTTTTGCTTCTGGTATGGATCCAGAATCTGAGTAGAATTTCACCAACTGGAGACATCATTTTATTGGGATATGGTCAAAAGTAGCTCCCTTTTCCCCAGAAATTTGAATTGTTTTCCATTTATATTTAGGTAATGACTAATGGGAGTGGGTGATGGGGGTGAGTTGTGAAGCCAAAATGATCTGTGGCATAAGACTGTGGCCACGGGCTAGAGAGCGGAGGGAAGCGTGCTGCGCTCTGCAGCACATGCCAGGCCCTCTGCTGTCTCAGGCGCGCCCTGTCTTCTAAGCAGGCTGTGGCTGGGAATCTTCTTCACTGCACCATAGAAAATGGTATTGACATTTGGAGAGTACGCTTCAGGGAGATGGCAGCGGTGACTCAGCCGGTCATTATGACTCCTTTGTGTGCTGGGTGTATGCAGGAAGAAGATCACAAATGAGACCCAAGCACTTGGTAATTTCCAAATGAGCAATTTCAGCACAGGAGCTCAAAATTACAGATCAGAGTAAATTACCATTGCTTTAAATGTTAATTCTTACTCTTTTTAAACCAACCACGCATATTTATTTCTCAGATTTACATTTTTGTGTGGGTTTTCGATGTGCTCTCTCTGCTTCAGTGGGAGTTGAGGGTACACGGTGGGCCAAGTCTTGGGATTAAGAAATAAACATAGGAAGAAAGAGATTAAAGGATTTGAAAATCTTTCTTAAGCAGTGTACAACAATAAGGCCTCATTATTTTGAATCCCAATAATTAAGAATTTATGAAAATTCAGCGAGGACTACGTTGAATTTTACCTCTGTACTATTTATGAGGAAAGTATTGGCTGAATAATAATGATAATGAAATTACACAGGGAGTCTTTGATACATTCTCACTAAACTTTTTAAAAGACCTTTTAGCAAAATGCAATCTTTGTGTGTGTTGAATCAACATCTACACTCTCATAATCTCAACTTTCATTTTAATCCCAGGTTTGGGGACTAAAGGGACAAGTTTAATATTTTTCCATGTGACAATCCTTCACATTTTTTAAGGCAGCATAGCTCACCTCATCTTTCTTTTTTTCAAGCTAAAGATGCCCCAGTCTTTCAGCAATCACTTTTAGGACACGATGGTAGTTTTCCTCACTGTTCAGCCTCCTTTCCTATGGGAATTTGTCAATATTTTATTGACACTGACAATTCCATTGTGATCTGAGTAGTGTGGATGGCAATTGGATGATTGCTTACTTTTATTTTAGCAAGCCAAGATTGTTAATATTTTATGATATCCATGATATTTTGTTAATTTATATTGCTTGGACTCAACCAAACCTGTCAGTTGCCTCTGTAAAACTCTTGCTCTATAAAACTCACCATCCATGTATCAGGATTTATTGTGTTCCAACCTGCTTTTATCTCCCTTGCTGATCCCTCACCCCACCCCAGCCCTCACTTCTCTCCTTTCTTTATGTCACTCTAATCTGGACGGTGGACCTACTTACTCAATACTCTCATTGTTACCTGCTCAAGGCAATTGCACCTGTCTGTGTGTTTTTTTGTACCCTCTGCTGCCTCTAAACAATTGTGAAAAACTGTCTTCTGTGAATTTTTCCTTGCTGACTTCCCATTCATTTCTCCAGAGATGAGTATATTTAGAGTCAAAGTAAATCAATTATAAGCAATGAGGAAACCAATTTGAAGACTTTTATGACAGATATTTAAAAATTCAGAATAAAACCTGATAAATAATAGAACCATATACATGGAATACTAGACTGCTATTGAAAAAAATAGTTCGACCTCTATATACTAAAAGGACAAAATTCTGCAATATATTATTATATTTTAAAAGCTGTAAAATGGCATTATTAGTAGAATTCTTTGTTTTGCAAAAATATGTGTTTGTATACATATAGAAAAAAATGGAAGGAGCTGGTACTAGTCATCACCGAAGTGCAGGATTTCCAAAGACTTGCACTGTCATTTATTTATGCAATGCTTGACTCTTTTCCAAGAAGCAGGCATTATTTTCTGTAAGTCCAAAAGCAATGAAGATTTAAAAATACAACTCCTGCTGGCCTCTCAGAGCGTAAACTCCTGGAAGACATGGATGACAGATGAGAGCTGTTCTCAAAGCTGTCTGCTGCCACAAATGAGAGGCCTCTGATTTTATAGATCTTTTTATAATTTTGCTCTTTGAGCCATGTGAATGTATTACCTATTCAAAAATTAAATGGAAAAGCACACTGATGTTTTAATGAGTTTGGGTCTGGGACCTCCTGGGCTGTAAGCCTTGACCACATTTCTGAGCAACTCACAAGCATGACTTAACGTTGCAGTGTCTCTTACCACGCAGCCTTTCTGTCTGCTTGAGCACATGGCTGTGTGCTCGCGAGCCCTGGGGGAGCGGTCCCCTCAATTCAATACATGTCACTGAGCCATCCAAAAAAAAATTCTTTTCTCTGTCTTCGTACCTAATTTATTATAGTTTGACTGTTCCATGGTGCAGCTCACCAAAGAGAGTAAATATGAGTTTCAGGGAGGAAAAAAAGAGAGTTTGACTGTGGAGGCAGAGCACAGGCAGGCGCTGGTGCTTGTGGGAGGTGAGGTGCTAACAAAGCCTTGGCTTTGTAAAAATAAGCCTGCTGTTTTAGCAGCTTCAGAATTGTCCTCCAGTCTGTGGGAGCTTTAACATGCCCAACTCTGCAATACTGAAAGCTACTTTTCTTTGAGCAGCAGATTCTCTCATCCTGATTCCAGACCATTGTTGCTGTCCTTGTTTTTCTTCCTCATTTTATAGAAAGGGAGTTAGCACACAGGCAACAGCGCGATGCTGGATTGTCATCCTCATTCAAACAAGATAACATAGGAGCATAGCAATAGGGGTGTGGCAAGGGGTTTGTGGATGAAGAGCTCGGCCACAGTTCTGCACAACACACTCTTGCTGGTTTGGTTATTGGGCTACTCTTGCCAAACAAGGACGCCATATTGGTAAAGGTTGGTACAGGGCTGCTGTGCTGTGCGGCTCAGATTTCCCTTTGGTGTTGAAGGAAGGATTTCTTTAGCATCTGCAAGAGTCATTGACTGAAGTGGCCTGCCTAGGTTCAGGTTATGCTCCCTTCCCAAGGCCGCCTGCATCCAGTGACTGGTTGTTACAGGGTATGAAGACACAACCTCTCACCCTAAATGAGATAACTCTAACAGGCCACCCGACTTCAGAGCTTCCTGACGGGTAGGCTGAGGACTTCTTATGCCTGCACCATCTTCTTCTGTCCAAAGCTGCTTCCTTCTTTTCCTCCAAGTATTGATATTGAGACCACTAACAAACTTCCACATGCAACACTCTGTCTCAAAATTGGCCCCTGGGGATTCAACCTGTGACTATTCGTTTGACCTCATGACAGGAATGATAGCAGATACAAAGAGATCTCAAATCTGCATTTGTGAAAATCATTTTTGCAGGGGCAGAAAGGCCAGGATTTTGTTCAATGTATGAACAAAAAATGAAAAACTCCTCCATGCGGAACAAATTTAGTATTTTATCTGAAAATGCAGAAAAACAACAGATAGAATATTGACCTATGAAAGGTGATAATGGAGCACTCAAGGAAATGCAGTTGAAAATAGTTCCCTTGTTTCTGCTTTGCCTCTTCCAAAAGGGTCCGTCGCTCTCCTTGCTCAAGAATCTGCACCGGTTCTCTGAGACCCACACCAGCTCCCCCTCTGACAGTTTCCCAAGTGATGGAGGTCTCTGATAGTGACAGGTGGGCTTCACACAACTGTTGATGTTTACAGCATTCTGTGCCTGGCTGGGATTCTCAGAGGATTTTCCATAAAGCCCACAAAGGGGTTGCTGATCCTCTGGGAATATTCTAGAGAGGCAAGTTGGGCTTCCCACAGGTAATTCCACAGGTAATTCAGTATTCATCCCATTGACCTGGAAACTGCCTTTTCAGTATTTTCATGTTGAGAAAAAGGCTCAAACTGGCCCATGACAATTCTCATGGTCTGCACTTTTCTTTGAATCATAGCAATTATAGGCTAGAAGGAGTATTGCAAATGACTCTGACCAGTAGACCACACCTTTTAAAGCTCTGGAACTCATTTCAAATGAAATGACCATGGAAGCCCATTTATATGAAACAGATAAAAGTAGAACGGCTCTGGTTCGAGGTGCGGGTGGTGGTTAGAGAAGTAACTAGTCCAAATCACACAGCTAGTCATCTCACCTAGTTACCATTTCATTGTGGTTTGTGTGTGTGTGTGGGGGGTGGTGAGGACATTTACTATCTACAGTGCTATTAGCTGTAGTTACCACACTGTGCTTTAGATCTGTGGAACTCAGTCATCTTACATCCTTTGTATCCTTGTATCTGTTGACCAACATCCCCCTGTTGCTCCTTGCCCCTTCCCCTCCCAAGGAAGGCACTTTCTCAAGGTTGTGCAAATGCAGCCTCATTTGCCTCACCCTAAACTTTGCCCTGGATGCAAATCTCTTCACTTCTGATTTTGGGCTCTTTCATGTACTGTGTTCGTCCGGACTAAGTTCAGGCTGCCCAGGGGCACCCTGGTGTGAAGTAGACAGGCTTGTCTCTAGGTGCTCTTTCACCTTCTCTTTTTGATGCCTCAGAAGATCCTGATGTTCCCTGCCTACCCACAGCCCACCTGGCCCTATCACCACCACTTCTAGCTTTTCCTGTCTTCCTTCTGCACGTCCCAACTTCCCTGTCTGTGTACCATTCTTGCAGATTTCTGGTCCTCACTCCCCAGGTGACACCTAGGAAGAGCTAATGGCTAATGTGTTACCTCTCCAGCTAACATGACTGCATCTTGACAGAAACCTCAACACAGGTAGTTTTGGAAGGAAAGAAAAAGGGGACAGTGAACATTGTTTTGGGATCTACTCGTCTCGGGGGCCACTCAGACTATGGGAAAGTCGGTGATGTGTGTTAGGAGCTTCAGGTTATGGTTGAGCCAATGAACAATCGATAGCTCGTGGGAATCTCAGGAGCCGATGGAGTGTGGGGGCAGTGGTAGAACAGTTCCTGGAGGGTCAGAGTCCACCTTGCCTGTGTTGCTTAACTGAATTCAGTGGAAAGAAAGCATTAATTTCATTTTCTGCATCTCTACTTCTGTGCTTCGCAACTCTGGTTGCACATTATAGTTACCTTGAAAGCTTTAAAAAATTGATGTCCAAGCCTCATGTTGGATCAATTAAATTAGAATCACTGGAAGTCATTCCTGAACTTTGCTTTATTTTAAACTCCATGGGTGATTCTCTTGTATACCAGGGTTGAGAACCACTGACCTATTTTAATAGCTACGTCATACAAATGAGGTCTCTTTCCATAGGCGGCCTTCATGACTGGCAGAAAGGTTTTGGTTGAGAAAAGTGTAATTCAAGAAGGGCTATATACCATCGAGTATATAGATGCACGAGTATACAGATGCAAACAAAGACACAGAAGCGAGAGGGGAAGAAGGCTCAGGGCCAGGGTTGCAAATTGCTTCTTCCTGTGGTAAATGAACCAGCTGGACCCACTGAGCTCATGTGCTCAAAGCACTTGACACCTGTCTTCTTCTGAGGTAGCATCTATGTTTCCTTTCTAAGTATAAAGTTGATATGCCCTCATTTTGGACATCCGAGGAGACCAAAAAGTATAAAAAACAAAGCATGGGTGACTATTCCTAAGGGGTTAGCACTGTTCGTATTTGCTACATTGCTTTCCATTCTATTTAACATAAAAATACTGCATGCTTTTTAATCTTAGTAAAATGGGTTGTCCTATTTTTGTCCTGTCTTTAAAAATCTAGCATTATATCTTGAATATTTTCTGTTGTGAAACGTTTTCAAATGTGATTTTGATGGCTACTTAATATTCCAACCTTTAGACATACTGTCATTTATGTAACCATTTCCCAACATGATTATTTCATTTGTCTCCAATTTTCCCCTGTTCTGAATAATGCTGTGATGACCATACTCATATAACATCTCTAATTCTTTCCACGGGATAAATGTCTAGAGATAGAGATATTGGGCCAAATGTTTATGGACATTTTTAAGGCTTTTGAGAATATTGCCAAATTGTCCTTCCACAAGGTGGCACTACTTTATGTTCCCATGAGAAGCATGAGAGTACTTGTCTCTCTTTTCCCTTGCAAGCCTTGACTAATACATTTGCCCATTTGATAGGAGAATTATAAAAAAAATCTCTTTCTTGTTAGCATTTATTTTAGTAATTAAGTTTAGGTCATTTAGAAAAGTTAGTGACTTGATTTTCGTTTTTGTGTCCATGTTTACCCCTTCTTTTCAGAATTCATTGCTTATTTCATTTGTCCACATTTTTAAAGTGATGTTAATGTTTTAATTATTGAGTCAAAAGAGTCTTTATATATTAATAATATTAGGTGTATGTAATATATGTCATATATATTTTATTTCAGTTTGACATTTACTGTTTGTGATACATTTTGATGAACAGAAGTTTATCATTTTATCAGATTAGTCTTCTTGTTCATCCAAAAATGATGTGACACGGAGAAAGACAAGCAAACACTTCTCTTCTACTCTTATCCCAGCACTTACCCGGGTCTTAGACCCAGAGCATATGCAAGCCACTCTCGTTATTTCCTTTGTTCTCCATGGAATTTTGGACAAATTTCTCTTGCATATTGTGGCAAAATAAGTGAAAGGTGGAAGTTACAGATGGAAGGTGAAGGTGGTGTTTGAGATAGGAGTGAAGAGCCGAAAAAGAGAGGATGTGGAGAGAGATGATGAACCCAGTTTAGTTATTGTGGTATTTTGCCATATCCGAGAAACCTGATATTCAAAAATCTGAACCCACAGTATGATTATTCATATACATAGTATTTTTCTTTAAAAAGAAGTCATGGAAAGATTCCCATAGCCCATTTGAAACCACATTTTGTAGTGTTGTTTTAACTTGATTTAAATACATTTGGTTACTACCAAAAGCAATGGACTACATGTCTAAAGTTGAGAGGCTAAAACAAAAATTTTGTGTGAGGAGCTTGAGATGGGAACATCAAGAACCCTCTGTGTTTGCATATGGATGTCAGTCTGTGGACTTTATGGAACAGGATTAAAACAAATATTCATCCACATGCAGCCCAATTTACCCTTGGCAAATTAAGATTTCCCTGAGGTCTTTATTCCTCATAATTGTATTTGTTTAAGTTTCCCTTTAATTAAGAGCTGACCCTCTGCAAATCTTCTCTTACTTGTAGCTGCATTATTAGGATGGGACCTGAGCTAATCTGTGGATTCAGTGCGCAGAGGTCCCCCCAGCCCCCAGTGCTGTGTCCCTTCCTTCTTGCCCAGCACAAATCTTCTCTGACTGCAAATAGAGCTCTTCGCTCATACTAGACTTCCATGCCTGTGAAACATCAACTGTGAACCCCTCCCTGAAGGATCTGTTTTAAATTAGAATGAGAACCTTAAAGGGCAAATTTTAATGGAGAAATTAAAAGCAATCAGGCAACTTGAGGTATTCTTTGTTGGCAACTGGAGAAATCCTTGTACCCAAATAGCCCACCGACTCCACTACCAATTCCTCTTCAAGTTTTGAGTTGGCCCTGAAGCTGAAAGTGTATGCAACCCTTCCTTTTCCATTTTTTTCTTTCATTCTGTTCATCGTTATGAACTTTGTCTCTCTGCTGGAGTACGACATAGGTCCATTCTCCTCACCGGAAGCTCAGAGAGTATGCTCAAATAGATATGTGAGTTTTGCTGAGTGAAAGTAAACTTGCTTTGCATTGTCAGCCAAAAGTTAGAAGACCCTCTGTGGTAGAAGTGCTTAACGTCTGGGAAGAGCAGATGAGGCAGGCCTTCCGAGCCTCACTGAACAAGGCCTGACAGAAAACAAAACAAAACAAAACACCACGAACAACTGGGGTTTGGACTGAAGGGGATAATACAATGCTCGTGCTCCACGCCTTTTTGTGTCAGTGTGGCAGCTGCATTATTGTCCTGAGGTAGACAGCTTGCAGGGCAGACTCACTGAGGCTCATCTCCGAGTTGCTCTGTGGACTGCTGTGCACTTAACAGTTGCCGTGTGATGATGGATCACACCCATTAACAGGGTTCTTATATAACATTTCCTCGCTTGGCTTTTACTCCCTTGAAATTTCTAGCACTGATCTAGCACTGAGTCTCCTAGCTGAGCACGTGGTCTAGGTGTTAGCAGGCCCTTTAGAAGCACCTGTGGGGAGAAGCACTTGACCGATCTGTTTCCATGGTGGTGGTGGTGGGGGCTTTATACGTGATGTAAAAGGAGCTCCCCTGACAGGCTGGAGGAAGACACACTACCCATCGGCCATGTTATATCTTCTCAGATCCAATTTATTCCCAATAGAACCTTGTGGCCCCAAATAACCCAGCCTTGCCTCCTCCAGCAAGGGATGGATTTTGATTGGCTCCCAGAAGGGGGCATATTTCGCACTGAGCATCCACATCCTGGGCTTTCGTTTGTACACAGTCGTTTGCCTGTGGCCTGTGCCTACGGAGCCGTCAGGTGAGCTGACTGGGGTGAGACTTGAGCTCAGAAAACATGTGCTTGAATTCCATTAGGCAATAGACTTCTCATCAGGAAAGTGACCTGTCTGGAAATCTTTTTCAGCATTCTTGATTGTGAGGAAGCAAGGGCAAGCAAATGATTTGCAACCACCTCAGGCCGGGTAGGTTCATTGTCAGTTCTCACAGACGAAAAGAGAATTTTGAAGACCTTGGTAGATTTTTACAGGACTTTACTGCTGAATCGGGGACAGACCAGTGTTCTCGCTCAGTGTTTCTCTGGCTGCCTCCTCTCCTCTGTCCTGAAGTCCCGCCTCAGAGTGATGCCGCCTTTATAGCCCCTCGCCCCTCAGCACAGGTGTCACCTTTTACATGTGGGCATGCCCTGTGCTCTCTGGGCCCAGGTGTCCATAATTATAGGTGTGCGCGCAAGCTCACAGGTGCAGGTCATAGATGCTAATGGTGGGAGGGCAGAACAAACCTGATTTTTAACTCATTCACCCTACACCAAACGTCTAAAGTTTTCTCAGTTTTTTTTTCTTTCTGAGTTTTGTGGGTGAGGAATGGAGGATGGTGAAGGGTAAGTGAATTACCAGGCTTTGCACGCCTCTAGGCTCCGTGGCGATCACCTGTGGCCTTGATGCAGAAGGTGCTGGGGGCCATGGGGCAGCGTGCCTGATTGTGGCCACCTGGAGTACGGTGTGGGCGAGTGTAAGTGTGCACACCTGAGCCTAGAGGCCAGGGATCTAGGAGACAGGACGGCTGTGAGAGGACAAGCAGTGTGACTACGGACCCTTCCTTGGGAGAAGGCCCGAGAGCCCAGGGAAGGGGAAGCGCAAGGATTGCAGGGGCCCGGGAAGCTCCTGGCCCCGCCTTGCCTGCTGTTGGCTGGCTGCTCCCGACAGCCCCCAGTACAAAGGAGAGGGGGTGGAGAGTGAGGGTGAATATGTCAAGATGAAAGGAATCTGGACGTGACTGCAAAGGACTGGCTTATCTGCCTTCTGGATCCCGCTGCTGCCGGAGGTACTGTTAAAGGGCTCGGAACGGGGGAGAAGGGAGCGCAGGGGACTGTGGTGACGGTTCACGGGGGAAACCTACGGGGGATACACAGTAATGTAAAAGACATAAGTAAAAATAACAAACAAAAGGCAAGCTTTGGCTTAGAGGAGACGGAGGGTCAAAGGCACTGTCCCGAGGCCAAGGAAAAATGTCTTCCTTGAGGGGGAAAAAAGTTCCCTTTCACTTATACTCACAATGGAAAGAAAAATGTTCATGTTGCCCCATCTTCCATACTAAAGAAAGAAATGCATATAAAAACACCACCAAACCCAACTCATTTTGATGAGTTGTTTTCTTTTGTTTTTTTCCAGTGGGGATCTGAGAGCAGATTGAGCAGTGATGGGGAGATAATGGGCTAGTATTTTGTGAATACTGTGGACTCCAGAAAGAGTGGCTGAATCTGACTTGAGCTGCAGAGAAGTTAGTCTGTCTGCAGTGGCCATAACTCTCCTAAGTACCTTAGAATTCTCAAATACAAGAGCCAGAACTTAGGTTCAAAGATCTTCTTTGAACAAATGAAAAACTAATGTACAGAGAGAGAAAATGGTTTCTCTAAAACTAAGGTACAGAGAAAGAGAATGGTTTCTCTAGTGGTAGATCCAAACCTGACTGTGACCCCAACCCTTGTTTTAACTTTCAGTATTAATGTAAAATGACATTTCTGTTATGCTCTCTGGGTGAAAATTCATTTTGGTATTGAGTGAAAATTAAACTGCAATAGGAAGCAGGATGACTATTCCTTGTAGCTTTGCCAACAAGACTTCCATGACTTCTTTGAGGACTCTGCTTCTCTTTCCTGCAGAAAGGAGCCAAAGATTCCACAAGTAAGTCTGTGCATTAGAGCAGATCTTCCTCCTCGCATTGAGTATTGGGACTCCCATTTGGTACTGGGGTCCTTTCTAATCCACACAGGATCTGAAGCCCATGGTTTGGCTCATTTTGTCTAATCACACAGTTCTTTGGCTGTCTTCCACCCCTAGAAAAGCCACACTCCCATTCCATAAATTTGTCATTCATTAATACTAAAAAGATGTCTTGCCCAACAGATCGCCTGGTTGAGACAATGGCAAGTGAAGACTCTAAGCTCCACACCCATCCTTTATTAACCCGAACATCTTAGGCTACAGAGGATGGCCACAATCTCTCAGGGGTTACGGTTGAATGCCACCTTTACATCATTGTTGGAATGGGTCATTTTTTTGTGTTGGCATGTATAAATTTTTACTCCAATCCTTCAGATTTTAAGTGAATCTACTTTTCCTTTAGCAAGTTTAGGATAGGACTATAAATGAATACTTATCGAATGCCTACTTTGGGCTGGACACTATGCTAAGCATTAATTGTCCAACAATCCTAAGCACAAGTAGTTATCCCTAGTTAGCAAATGAAGAAACTGAGCCTCAAAGAGATTCATTTTTATGACTAAAAGCACATAGCTAGTAAATTTTGAAGCTGGGTTACACCCAGGTCTGGCTTCCAAGTTCACATTCTTCTTTCTCCTTACCAGTAGAGAATTACTGATGAGTGCAATTTCCCAGGAAAGATGGAATCATATGTTTTTCTATATGTTTCCCCGTGACAAGGAAGGTTCTGGAACATGTTGTTTGACTACCTGAAGACATCCTAGGATATTTCAAGTCCACTAGGATACGTGCCCTGCAATCACCTGTAGGTAAATGCTTAACAGAAACAGTCAGGGCTCTCTGGATAGTGGCCTATCTCTCATCAGTTCATCATCATCTTTGGAGTTGAGCTGGAGTGATGAGACTGGGCTGATTTTATCACTTCTTATCTAATTTATTTCTCCCATTGTCTCAGATACCTTCTACCACCAAAGCAGCTATTTATCATTCTGACTTCCCTATTTCTGTCAAATTTCCTGGATATTATCATATCTGAGAAGCATTATCTTTGATTGATCCATTGCCCTAAGCAAACATGAAGTCAAATTAATCTGTTCTTTCTGTATCTTCCCCTTTCTTCACATCCCCACTACTATCAATTATTTTGAGGTTATTGTTGGTATTTGCTTGAGCTACTGCGACAGTCATTTCCCCTCTGTCCAAGCTGCCCACTATGACCAGTTTTAACTTCCTCACTTTTTTTTGTTGTTGTTGTTCGTCAGGTTACTTCCTCACTTCTGATTATGTAATAACCATGCTCCTTTTCACAAGTTTTTCTTTGCCTACAAGGTAAAGTTCAGAGGAGGTGTCATACATGTTTCACCTTTCTTGTATTCTAGGCTTTACCTTCTAAGAAAGTCTTGAGGGGCTTACTAAACTGGATGAACTTGTGGTGGTTCCTTTTCTATTCTGGGACTCAGTTTCCTTAGTATTTTATTTTTATGGCCCCTTAATGACTGTATAAGTAGGTAGTGTCAGGCAGAGTTTGGTGGGTGGATCGAGAGCAATCTATTCTGATAACAGACAAATGGAAGCAAGGGCTTAGAGAAAAGGAAAGATAATCAGAAAGAAAGACAGAAAACATCTTTCTACAAGTTTCTGCTCACTTAACCTCATTGTTCCTAATTAGTGTTTTCCTTGGAGAATGACACTTTGAAGCTATGGGCATAAAGCAAAGAAATGTAAACAAAGTCAACCCTACCATTAGGTCCAGTCTTATTTGCCACCAATTGCACAGATTACTAAGAAGGCTGACTGGCTGAGACAGAGAGGGAGGTCTAGACCCGTGGACTAGAAGGGAAGTAATTGGCCTTAGCAGCCATCAAAGTCATGACCTTGGTTTCATTTAGCCTGGGAATCTATCCAACTGTGCCAACTAGTTGCAAAGACAAACAGCTCTATGTCTATGACTGAATTTAGGAGTGTTTAAGCAAACTAGAATCTGGGTGGCTTACAGAGGGAGAGCCCTGAGTAACTCAGAGCTAAGATGCTCAATCTAGTGACAGACCGCTTAGAAACTGCACTAACTAGATATTTATTCGAATAAAAGGGATCTAATTAGGAACAATATAGCTAGTCATCATACTGATTGGGTTAGTGGAGGGTCTGGACAGCCACACCCAGAAGGCTTTTGTGTTTATTCAAGCAAAGTGCTCAGTGACAGAACTTAACAAAATGGCCAAGTGAATGCCTCTGGGTTAGAAATTTGACCCCACTGGCCAGCATGCTAGGTTTTAGGCATCATTTTGAAGAAGAGGTGGAGTTGGAGGGTCCTGGGCAGATGAAAGTAGTTCTTAGGCTCTCAGGGGGAGTTAAGCCAGCAGTTTAGGAGGGCAGGGGCAGTGGGCAAGAGGGAAACAGTTAATGATTAATATTTATTTACCTTGGAAACCCCACCAGAGTGACCAGTGGGTTAGTCCAAAAAGCCTTATGCCCATACAGCCACAGGGGGGTGTAGGTGTAGGACCATCCTGTGTCCCAAGTTGGCCTGCTTTTAAAACCATCTTAAATTTGCCAGCATGTTTTAAAACACTGCTTGACAACACCCTTAGGCCACAAAACATGTTTATATTTTGGATCAAACCGAAATAATCACAATGTTCTGGAATCTTCTTAGAGGAACCTTCCCCATCTGCAGTGTTTAACTCCGCAAATTTCAATATAACAGAGCATTCGCTAAATCAAATGTTTTTTAGGGTTTATTTTGAGCAAAGAACACAATCAACATCAATGTTAAAAAGGAAAGGATTCAGGAATTACCTCAGGAGGGAAACAAGGCAGTTCATTTCTCTAGCAAATGTCTGTTTTACCAACCTCAGGAGTTAGACACCCCGCGCCTCGGAGGAGAACCGGGCTTGCTCTGTCCAGTGTCCAAGACACTGATGCGCTAGCAACATCTGGGGCCTCCTCAAGAGGTACATTGCTTTCTACTGAGGAGTGAAAGTGAAAAAGGCCTATTTCCTGTAACTTTAAAGGCATAGCAACTGCCTAGCTTAGCTGGCCTCACTTGTTTTCTCCAGCATGAAATAAATGGATTGTGCCTTGGATGATGTAGCTGCTTCCGTTGTCTTAACCACTGATGCAGATCGCAGCGTGAGTGATGTGACAACGGCAGCCACCCAGAGCCACTGTAACAGTGGAGGCGATGGATGGAGTGGCTGGGCCCAAATGAGTTTGGCCGCATGATTGGCTTCAGGAAGCAGGGCAGGTACCAGGGAAGGCTTCTTCACGTAACTCAGGTCCCAAGGAAATTAGTCTACACCAAGGTCCGCATTTGCCACAGCCTATGCACAGCTCCAGAGTGTTATTTTAGCCTCAGTATCAAAGGGAACTACTAAGAAGAGAGGTCACAGTCTCTAGCTTCAAGCAGTGTGGTTGAGATGAACTATGTCAGAAAGATGGCATGTATTTTAGCTGCTTCAATTGTGGCCCCTGGATCAGCATATTAATTATGAAAGCATGCCCTAAACATGCTGTACCAGACACCTCTGCTGCTTAAACTATGGTCATGGGCCAGTAACACTGGCATCACCAAGGCTGCTTGGGAGAAAGGCAGACTCCTAGACCTAAATGCATCAGAATCTACATTTTAACAAGCTCGTTTAACAAAGCTACATTAGAACAGGCGAGTCATAAGCATACCAGACTTAAGAAATACTAGTCTTGTTATTAGTACATATTCACTGAGAACCACACTTTGGGTAATTACCACAGTGGGTGACACAAAAGGAGGGAACGCTCAGGCCCTGGTAGAGGTTATAGATGGAAAGTGGGCAGTGTCGGGCTAGGAAGGGGCCAGCGAATGAGCTGGCAAAGGTTGGAGAGTCACTCACTTGCTTAGCCTACGACCAGCACAAGCCTCTTGGCAACATGCTGAGAAATTTATGCTGATGGATCTATGACATACTGAGTAGCAAGTCAGGGTCCTCACCTTCTGGGGATATTCCAAGGCTCCACCCAAGACAGACCCAGGGTAAATCCTAGCATTACTGGGCTGGAAGGGACTTTCGTACTCAGCCCAAATGGTCAGCCTGATCTCACCTATTACCCTGTCTTGTCTTTCTCATCAATCGTGGAGCTCACAAAGGTCTGTCACAAGTGAGTTCTTGGCAGGGAGATGCTAGAGCACAATGGCTTCCCATAGGTATTAAGGGCTGCAGGTAGGGCTGAATCTTGCAGTGAGGGGCAAAAAGGACTGTACTCAGTCTTGTCTGCGTGGAGGCTGTAGATGGGGAAACACTCACACCTGCTCTGAGGTGGCGAAGAGTGTTCAAGACACCAATGGGAAGGTGAGTGATGCGTGTTGCACGTATGGAGGTGTGAAGCTGGGCTCCCCAAATTATACCATTATATAGACAATTGGAAAATCAGTAAGATTTGAGAAAATAAAAACCTGCCACACTCCCAAATAAAACAACAAAAATAAAGTCACCAGGGCGGAGGGGCCTCGGTTGTGTCTCTGTCTTACGTGAAATGCTGCTATTTGATCCCACTCTTTGAAATGCTCCCGAAGTTTCATTTCCAGTAGTTGTTGCCAGGGAACAAATCGCAGGAAGCCCACATCAAATCCTACTGACACAGAAGCCATCCCGTTCTTGTTCTCAAACCAACCACAAAACCAATGTGACAATACAAAGAGAAATGGTTTCTCCTATTAGCATCCTCTCCTACTCCCACACCCAATTTCATCAGCAAACACTGTGCAAAATGTGACAGCTCAAGGAACAGCTACATTTACGGAAATTCGGGAAGTGGCCCGGACAGCGAGCCAAGGTTGTTTCAAGGGTGAAGATGCTGTGAGGACTTTGTCCTGACCTTGCCTTGATGGTGGCTGCATGAAGATGAAAGGCTTGTGAACTGTTTCCTCTCCCTCGAGCCTGACAGTCCCCTGTGCCATTTTAATTCAAGCTGTTTGGATTGGAATAGAATAAACGAGCAGGGGAGGTTAATTATCCTAATTAGAAAAGAAGTGAAGCCATGGCCCTTCTAGGTCAGGCACTTGGACAAACCTCCCCTGGCTCCAGGCTGTGGGCATTAGCTCATCACTTGAATGCCAAAGGAGACACAAAGCGCCCTCCCCAATCTTCTGCCAAAGTTCCCCGAGCAAGACAGAAGAGGATTCTTTTCAGTAAATGGTGTGTGATCAGCCTGTGCCCCAGGGCCAGAGAGAGGTTATCGGGAGGTGGCAGATATGTGGACTCAGCTGGATGCGCACAAGTTTGCTGGTCTAACCGCAGGCTCCTCTACTTTGTCTGTACTGCCAAACAAGCTCAATATAGTTTAGAGAAATACTGCTGTTATGATTATTTCAAAAGATATGCTCCCTTCTCTGAGTCTCTTGATATCTTATCTTCAGTTGACTGAGGCTGTGTTGGTATCTTTCTGGAAGGTAAATGCCTCTGATTCCCTGCTGGTACTTCTTGGATCAATATTCTGTTGTTGGATCTATTGATTTTCATCTCCCTCTTCCACTCTCCCCGGCACCATCTATTCTAATAGAGCAACCCCACTCCTGATACAGAACATGCTTTGGTTATGCCCTACAATTTCTTAACGTAGTGTTGGCACACAGTAGGTTCTCAGTAAATGTTAGTCTTCTGGCTTCCTGCTAGAGAAGAGTGTGTCTGGGACAGAGGCACAACAGTTACTTTTTCTGCTCTCTCAGTCTTACATTTGATTTATGCTATCTGGCCCATTTGTGATCTGGTGACATAAAGGGACATATAAAGACTTAGAGCTAGAGACCGTATAATATTAAAGATCAAACTGGCCAATTAGCCAGACAGACCCAACAGATATGTCTAGTACTTGTCTTTGAATTATCCACATACCCAAGGGATGAATAAGAAAAGAACTTAAGCTCCATCTTTCAAAACAGGCTTCAGATTGTTGAATGATCAATCTGTGGGTCTATTACAATTTGCCTTATTCATACAGAATAGTTCAAGAACATTAACATCAATGACTCCTAACAGAATGATAGAGCAAGTGAAGGTCTCAATAGACCATTTAGTCAGCTTCCCCCCGCCTCCCATCTCCAGCCATCCTGTCTACCTGCTTGTTAACATTTGTTCTTCTTGAGTATTTACAATAGGGACAGGGAATCCAAGGTTTGAATGGTATCAAACAGTGGATATACTTAAATTCACTTATATTTAATTTTGGAATCTTCTTTATAATTGATAATGTGTCTGCATGCTGTGGAAGTGAATTTAAATATAAAGACTTGGTGGTAGAGGAAATGAGAAACCATCCCAGTTTCTTAAACTTACTTTTTGTACATTTTGTACCTGCAACTCTGCTTGCCCATCTCTCAGACTTAAAGAAAATACTTAGCTGGGTAGAACTGCCTTCCACAGATCTACCCCAGCACAGAGGGGGTTGGCGGTCAGTTGTAGAATACGAATAGTGAATAAACAGAGGATGTTTGCAATGTGAGAAAAAAAAATAAGAAAAATGGATGCTAATGGTCCAATGACCAAGCAGTATTGGTATCGCAGGGAAATAACCCCTGTAACTGGGCAAGGATAATATAGGAGACAAGACTTCCAAAATCTCAGCATTTATTTTTGGTATAAGAAGTATCTTTAGCATATCTGTATATTGGGATACATAGCTTATACCAGGCAATATAGTGCTCGTACGGTAGTAATTTCCTGATTTCTTGCGCTTGTTTATTTAATTTTTTGGCTTTGTTTTGTTAGTTCCTAAGTCTTGCCATCCCATTCTTTGGTAAGTAGAACAAGTCATGCTCCAGCAGTCACAAGTAGCGACAGAGTTTTCATTTTTTGTCTGTGGGGCGTGGGTTTAAAACCAGGTCATCAGGCATAAACTCAGACTGAAAATAAGTTTTATGTAGACTCCTAAGAAGCCTAAGTCCCAAGTTTTATGGCTTGGCTCAGGTAGACTTCTAGAACAACTTTTCCTTGTAGGAGGAAGTATCCAGATGCTGAACTCATTGGGGGTTGGGAGGCATGTCCTCAAAAATATTTAACATTATAGAACTTTCAAGGCTTTCTTTTTGTCACTGAGGTAGTACATTATGAGCATTTAGGGAAGGGAAGACCAGAAATGCATGTGAACCTGCTGAGAATTGGCAGAGAAAATCTTAACATGATAAGATATTTTGGTTGCCACCAAAGATTGCCACCAAATCCCAAATCTGCCTACAGCATTATTGACAGTAAGTACAATCATCTCTTTATTTATTTTATCTGATTTATTCCAAGACTCTTCTTTTCTTGACTTTCAATTAATAATACAAACTTAATTTCAAACTAGCTCTAGGTCAACTGGAAGCAGTTACCAAACTTTCTTTTATTGAATTCTTTATTTACTAATTCCATGGCTTGTCAGACTTCTGTTCTTACATGGGTCAGTCTCATCAGCCCTCTGGAGAACAGTCATCAAAAGGACTCTGATAACCTTCATAGATGGAAACAGAAAAATCTCTGTCCTTAGTCATCTTGGGCTGAGACTGCCTACCTAGCCTTGTACTCAAAAAGGCACTGAGTGAGAAAGGGATCCTCGGGGAAACTGCTAGGTAGGCTCTCTAGAATTATGCATAATACCACAATTATAGAGGCCATGAAGAAATAATAGAGATGACATAATCATAGAACATCAGAATAGAAAGGGACCATAGATGTCATCTACACTCATCTTTTTATTTTATAGATGCATATACTGACACATAGAGGATATGTGGCCTGCCCAGAGAATTGTAAAGAGGTTGGGAGGGGGAGGGGATGCCTGCCAGTGAGATGTAGGGAATTTTTTGGGTACCTGAGTACTTAACAGAGAGTCCTTGTGTTATTGAAATATTTCAGTAACAATATTGAAATGTGTCTAACACGTGTAACACCATGTTCCTTCTTTAGGAAAGATAAGCAAGTGAATATTACATAATATTTCTTGGTGTTCAAGGATCTCGAGCTCTCTCAGGGTCATCATTCAGCGTAGGTATTCATGCCCAGGACTGCAGAAGCAGAAATGGAAGGATCTGGCTAAATGTATATTGACCCTGGAACAGCTCAAGGAGATCATCACTTTCACTAAATCTCTGATAGCACCTGCTCTTTTTAAAAATGACTTGCTTCTTTCTTAAAAACTCTGGGCAGAAAATCTGACTATTTGAAGATTCTGACCCATCAGACTCCGATTGATTGAGTTTTACTATAAAAAGAAAACTGAGTGTTATTTTGGAACCTGAAATTAGGGCAGACACATGGTATGCCTTCATTGGATTCTCCTCGGGCTTAGCACTAAAACTGGGACCTTTTGGGTTGGGGGAGATCCACTTCCCTGAAGTAAGCCAGCATGCTCCTAGGGTCATGGAAGTGGGATGCTAGAGTATAGAGGCTGAGATTGCAGGCCAAGGAACATGGCATTATTGCAGCGTGGCAGTTGACCAGACTGACCTGGTCTCTATTCAGTAACAATGCAAAACATGAGGCAAAGAGAACGTTAGGGAAAGCAGTGGCTCTTTTAACCACAGTTAGTGCCTTCCCAGAACATGTATCCTTAAAATGTTTAAATAGCAAAGTATGTGACTCTCATAAAAGGATGACACCATTTCCAACAGATGTCCTAATTGGATGACATCTTAATTCACCTTAATATCCTTTCTGGTTTATAGCTCATTGTCACTCAAATCATGGTGATAAATATATTTCTTAGAAGTATCCTTTCATTTCTCTGGATGGTCCTTGACTAGAGAGAATTAAATCTTTCTACCTGGACCAAAACCCTGCTCTGAAAATGAGTGATTATATGACTTGTTTGGCTCGTTAAATGACAGACCTGTTTCTACTAGATTATGCCCACTACTGAGTAACTGTGCCTCCCAGTGTGATTGATCAGGAGCCGACACACCCTTGGTGGGTGCCAGTCTGCCTTTCCTTCAAAGTTTCAGATCTGAATGAAATGTACATGCACTAAAAATTAATTTAATTATAAAAAATTTTGCAGTAGCCCTTGAAAGTAACAAGAAACCCTTCAGGGAGAAGAAAATGGTGAAGAGATTGGCAGTGGAAATTTTATGCTCCAAAACTTGAATTTGAGACAGTCCCTGGGTACCCAGGTCATAGGAAAGAAATCTTATTGTTGGTGTGTAATATTGGAAACTTGAATTTTTAGGCTAGACAGAGGGTAGAATCACCAAAGGGAAAGCTATGACCTTCGAAATAGCTACTTCCCCAGCTTTTCTCTGACCTTATCAAGAGATTAAAACACCGCAATGGGACCTTCAGGCTTGAGGGAAAGATTTCAGTATTAAGAGGACACATGAGTCCATGTTACCCTGACTTAGCACTCAAAAGTGATTCAGTGCAGATAGAGTAACAAACCCATATAACGATCCCCAGGAAGTAAAAGAGAGACATGCATCAATAAACAGAGTGACTTTTACCACATAAAACCACAGTACCCTGTGAAGTGGGAATATTATTCTAAGAGGAAATTGAGGCCCGGAGAGGGTCATGTTTCGGCCAGTCACCCAGTTTCTAGGTGCTGGGAGCAATGAGGCAATCCCAGGTCTGTTGGGCTCCAAAGCATGTAGAAACTGAGCAGGAAAAATTGGTGTGGTTGAAAAATGCTTTCAGAGCTGTAAAGAATCTATCAGTGTTGGAGAGTCATTTGAAGACCATCCACTCTCTAATCCAGTGACATTAGAGTCTATGACTAAAATATGGTTCCAAACTATTCTGAACATTTTAAATGTTTTTTGAAAGTACATGGTTTTAAAAGTACAATGGTTTCCCTAGAAGCCCCATTTATTAAATAATGGGCTCATGGGTGTCTGATACCTTATTTCAGTCTTTGGGTACAGCCTGTACCCTTTATTGTATCAGCCATCTAGGAAGTCTCTGTTGCTGGACATGAAGTTACCCAGCAGAAGAATACGAATTGTTGGGCAAAGTCATACCCACTCCTAGAAAAACCAGTGTTTTTATGAACTTTGTTTCAAACAGCAAGAGATGCCTTAAATCTTTTATGAAGATATGACACCAAATATCGTCACCTGGTTCTGTGCAGACCCAGCATCATGCTGTTTGGCTCACAGCTATTTAAGATGTTTGTATTTAGAACTGTTTTTTCCTTCTCCCTCCTCAGGCACATTTTGATTTATGTAACTGAGTAAAGACTGTGGGCTCGGTAGTTACACAAAGTAGTGTTCAAATTCTAGCTCTACCACTTGTGAACTGTGTGAAAATGGCTTTTGTAAAAGTCATTCAACTTCTACAGAGAATGTATCCCCATTTATAAAATGCAAGTAGTAATATGTGATGTTTATGAAAGGTTACTACAGCCATTGTGTTCACACATATTAACTCCTTTCATCCTCAAAGGTAGCTACCCTCTGGGGTACATTCTACCCTTATCTCCATTTTATAGCTGAGGAAATTTAGGCACAGAAAGCTTCAATATCTTGCCCACAGTCACACAGCTAGCAAACAGTAAAGGCAGGATTCAAACTCAGGCCGTCTGATTTCAGAACCACAATACTATGTCTAACTCACTGAAGTAATGTGAGCATTAAATGGGACAATATATTAAAAATGGCAATCTAGGGCCTTACCAAATAGAAGTACTTGATCAACATTAGCTATCTCTAGCAGTTTTCCCTACTTCTCAAAACACTGATTGGTCATCATTTCCAAAGAACCTTCCCTGAATAACTCAAGCCACCCGATCTCTGATTGCATTCTTGTAATAGAAGGCACAATTTAGGACCAGGCTGTATATTGTCCCAGGTAAAGCCACGTGTTTCCCTGCTTCTATATTCTCCCTAAGTGCCTAATAAATGCATAAGGCCTCAGGAAGGGTTTGTGGACTGAAATATGCAGTGTGGCTGCTGCTGTCAGGTGATAGGACTAAGGATTGTTCCCAGAGTGCAGTGCTTCACAAGCTTTCACTAACACGTGAGTCACTCAGGAATCTCGTGAATGTGGATGCCGATTTTGTAGTTGCGGGGTGGGGCCTGAGAATCTACATTTCCGACAAGTTCCCAGGTGATGCTAATGCTTCTGGTCTATGAGTCACACTTGAAATAGCCAGGCTATAGGCTGCAGCATCTTTAGCGTTTTCTCCAGAATTGGTATGTTTTGGTAGAGGCATTGTTTGAATCTGGATTTAATCAACTAGGGCATACAAAAACTTCTATTACATACTATAACCTAAGGTGAAATTGGGTGTTTCATTTTCATGGTATAAACAATAATACGGCAATTTGAGACTGATCATGAACAGTAATTCATTTAACAAGCCCTACTTTTTGTTAATTTCATTTTTGTGTAGAACTGGGGTACAAGCCAGAGGTGTGTGTGGAGGTGGTGAGAAGGTTCACCAGAGACAGAGTGGGGAACAGAACAGGCAGATCGACTGAAATACACTGCTGAGGGGAGCAGCGGGCGAGACAGGAGAGGTCTGCTGTGCCGTATTTGGTTTAGCTCCCTGGTGGGGGATTGAATTGAGGCTGTAGCTATGATAGCACTGAGACTTAACCCCTGGGCCACCAGGGAGGCCTTAACAAGCCCTGCTTCATGCAAAACGTTGTGTTAACAGTGGTGTGGACTCTATAAAGATGAGTTTAAGGGTGGCTACACATTGCCATGTGGATTGGCAACTGGTAAAGGATTTTGCTTTCTGCTCCAGTGAACTAAGTGGACTTTGCATGTCCAAATTGAAATTTGGAAGGAAAGTAGTGTAATTATTTGTGTGCAAGAATTAGTAATGCCAATTAAGGCCATTTAGATTTGCTGATTGTACTTAGCACTGTATTTTCCAGTGTTTATTATTGGAATAATTGTGTCAAAGTAATTTCTAAAGGAACATAGAATAATTTATCTCGAGTCCCAGCAAGATGGGCTGGATGTTTCATCCTCTCGAGTAGTAGGTGACACGGGCTTCAAAATGGTGTGTGGAGGTAGGGGAGGAGGTGGGAGGAGGCTGGTAGCAGCAGGAGGGAGATGAAGTGGTTTGATTCCTGAGCGTAGGGTAGGGAAAAAACACCTTAGACATTTGTTTACACACTTTCCATCAAAGTGCCTGCCCCAGGCGCAGCACAGGCTAGAGCAGCACAGTTCAGAAGTAAGAACTTTGGGCCAAACATCAAGAGGCCTGCAATCTAGTCTGTCCTCTACATTGATCTAGCTTGTGGGACCTTGGAGAAACTGCCCCACATCTCCAAACCTGCCAAAGCACAGTCAGTCATTACCAGTCTTAGGGGTCAGGTCCCAAGACTTTATCTAGACTAAAAGGTTGACAAGCAAAAGTGGTATAAAAGTCAAAGCAGCGTGAGCAGTTATTTTGCACATATTTAAATAAAAAATTGTTCTTCAGAATTCCTATATATACAATGGAAAACCAAAGTTTATTCTCTCTTCATTCGAAGGTAGGAGTGGGAAAAGTACTATTATACCTGCAGGATATCTTTTACGCCAGAGAAAGAATCTATCCACATAGCATTTATTTTAGCGCTGCATTCCAGCATTTTAAAGGATGGAGGGATGGAGGTAGAAATGCTCTTCCCATGCTTCCAACAAATATACTCTTGCTTAAAAAGGAAATTTAATTTGAGCCATGTATGTGTCTGTGTGTGATTTGCTTCTTATGTCTAAAAATTAGACTGTGTCAAAAACCCAGTCAAAACTAATAAATGCTTCTGCTCAATCTACTGCTAGTCAAGTTGGGTTTTATTGGAACAGTTATTTGGTCTTTCTTATACATCCTATTTCTGACTCAGTAAGTGTCTGGCCGTAGCTATGGGCCAGGATACTTGAATCAGTGTATTTCGGATGCCCCCCTACTGCAGGGTGGCCAAAAGTCAGAATATTTCCTGGGTATGTTATTTAAATATCCAGCTCAGCGTCCTGGGACATAAAGAACCCCTCTGTGCTGTTTGCTACGATAGGTACTATAAGACCCAACTCTGATTCTGGGTCTCATACGTACAGTAAATCCGGCTACGCTCTGCTGGCAGTGCACATAATTATTAAATGTGCAGAATGCTTGTTATTAACTAGTCTCATGGAGAAGATCTACAGTGCCATGCAGAATGTATTTTGGAACAGAGCTACAAAAAAAATGATTGATTTTTTAAAATTCACATCTTTCTGAGCCTTTTAATCATTCAACCTCTAAGAACTAGCAAACATTTATAGACATTTAACGAATGGGAAGCAAGGCCCATTCACAAAAGCTGATAAAAATTGTTTGCCTCTTATGTGAAGATTAAGTTCTGGTCTTGTTTTAATATGAAATTATTTAACATAGCATTTTTATGGTGTCTATGCAGAGATATAAATCAGCCAGGAATTATCAAGGGAGTCTGCTAATAGTTAGAAAAACAGTGAAAGTCATTCATAATCTTTAACTGTTTGAATCCCAGTTGGCTAGACAATCATTCTTTGGCCAATATTTACCCCTGAAAGACAGGGTTTCATATATCTTAAAAAAAAACAAAAACCCTGAAAACATACACACAATTCCTCTGTCTGCAGTGAAGCCACAGGAAGTTTTGCAGGGTCCTCGTGGAAAAGGGAACACTCCCAGGGGTCGACACCAGACTCCATGACAGGAAGAGGTTGCAGGCATGCAGGACAGAGAAACAGGCTTTGCTCAGTCGATGCTGCCTTCATGAATGTGAGTATGGTGCTTCCCAGGCTGTGGCGCTACTGACCCCCTGTTCCAGAAAGAACTGCCAACCATAGCCACAGAGATAGAGGCCTTCGGCATGGCTGCTTTTCCTGTTTTGAAGGGAGTCTCTTTGGGTGCAGGAAATCCTAGAACTAGCTTTTATTAGTGTGTAATGACCTCTCGCCAGAGTCAAAGCTGTGAGGCAATGGAGAGAATAGTTTTCGAAGATATAGGAACCTCCAAATAGATGCTCACCTGCAGAACAGCTGTTTTCTTGGGAATATAAAAGGATGGATATAACGTCATTAGGCTGCTCATTAGAGGGAACACTGAGAATTCAGCCATCTCCAGTGTCTCCTCTTCACTGCTGCCTGGCGATATTCTCTTCTCCTTGTCCACAAGCAGAGTCTGGAGTCAGATTGCAGGGACGTATTTCTCAGCTATGCTGCCAATTGCTTGCATGACTCCGGGTTAGTTATTTTACCTCTCTGTCCTTCAGTTTTTTCATTTTCAAAATAGGGATAATGATAACAGTATATAACTCACTGGGCTGTCACGATTAAATAATACAACATAAAGCACTTAACTTAGCTCCTTGTCCATGATAAATGGCCAGCAGATTTCTTTATTAGTGATTTTAGCTGCAAGGGACTGAAACCTGATTTAAAGTGACTTTAAAAAAGGCTTCAGAAACCAAAATGTCTAGAGATCAAATGACTTGGAGACTCAGTCTCTTTTTTCATCGTTTGTCTGCTTTACGAATATCAAATTTTGAGGTAAACTCTGTGCCTCAGTTTCTTAGTCTATAAAATGGGATTATAATGATAATAAACCTACTTCCTAGTATTATTATGAAAATTATGAATTTATGCATGTGAGGTGCTTTCAATAGGGCTTGACATGGGGGGGGGGGCCTTGGTGTTAGTTGTTATCACTATATGGTTGTCATTACTTGATATCAAATGTCTCTTCTTTCTGTGTTTTCTCTATAACCTCCTAACATCCCATCTCCCTTTTGCTTCTATCCTCAACTGCTTCTTTAATTCTCTTTCCTAAGTCCGATCTTAACCTATTCTACTTAACCTATTTAACCTGCTCTACAAGTTATCACCCATCTACTCACCAATTCCAGTGCCTCTTATTCATAGCCATGTTATAAAGGGTGAGATGTTATATCAGGTATGGGCAAGCAAAAGCTCAGGCAATGCGCAGGATGGCAGGAGATAGGAATGAACACTTACTCCACTGAAAACGTTGCCCTTCCATCAGCCATATCCTTCCCTTGGCCAATCAGGGTGAAAGTCCCATTTCATGGTTAGGGTTTATCAGATGCCATCCATAAGGGTACATAAGACACTGCCCTGGGCGCCTCGATGTGCTCTGCTTCATTTAAGAAATGGTCCAGGTATGCCAGTGAGAGTATACTGATTCTGATTCAAACTGAAGCTTTTCAAGGACAGGAGTTACGGTGGTCTGATTCGTGCCAGGGCTTGCCACTCTCCAGTTCCTCTCTCAGCGCAGCAATCACCTGCTCTTCCTTGCCTATTCTGGACCTGCTCCTGGGGCACCTCACCGAATTCTGCTTGAGTCCTAAACACAAAGTATCCCTTTTCTGTCCCTCAAAAAGTGAGCCAGTTTAGTGTATACATGTCTTCAAGGTGACATGGTGTCACTCATCCAGGTGACAGTGAGCCAACCAGGTAAGCCGACCCCATCTAATGTCGTATCCTTCCCTGGAAATAAAATGCACCCGGCACCAGGAGGACTTTAGGAAGTAGCATCAATGGGACTTTCACCCTGCTAGGCCAAGGAAAAAGAAATCCGTGGGTGAGAAGTTCATTATCAAATCACATTCTGTAGGCAGTTTTGCCAGATTGCGGAAACGTTGGTTTTGAAGAGTCAATGTACTCTTCAACTGGCTGCTCCCAGACTCCCCCAAAAGTCCTTTTCCATTCTGCTTTTATTGAAAAACAAAATGTTACTGAGCTTGGGTTTCAAACTGCAGGGATTATCAGGCTGGCCCCACAAAGCAGCATCAAAGCAGCACCAATCCTTTCTTTGCTGAAAGCCATTGATCATCTTTCCTTGGAGAGAGAATCCCTGGGAACAAACCCTTAATAGAAATCATTCTAGAGCTCTTAATCATTTGGCCTTGGCTTTTGTCAGGGGTGCAGGTCTTCAAAGCTCGTTTTGGGTTATAAGAAGTTCTTTGTACTGACCACTCAGTAAATCGGATGAGATTGGAGGCTGTGTGGGAATAAAGGTAGTGAGGTGAGCTGACCCCTAAGGCACCTGTGCCATTGTACTGCTGTCTGTAGCTGGAACCTATTCTGCAGTCCATCTTCAAAAGCAATTTGCAGTACATCCAGGCACAAATCCAATTAAAAAGCAGAAAGGGATTTGCATGCATAAAATAGCTCTGATGCGTGGTGTTTTTTTTTTTTTAATGACCCCGATAGCTAAAATTCAAAGGCCTTTTTTTGTGTGTGTGTGTGCAGGTCCATATCTGGAGCGGGTTAGCTGAAGCTTGAACCTCTGCCCCAAAGTATCTGCAAGATTAGATGAATTTACATCCTCAAAGCTCAGTGTAGCTTGGTGGCCAGTAACAAAATAAAACTTGACACACAGTTAGATGTTAGTTTTGGTAATTTACCCCTGTGAAGGAGCTTCATTCTTTGACTTCTGGGTAGTGAGAGGCAAAAGCCAGATGTCAGAGCACATGGCACAGTGTTTGGCACCTAGTACGGGCCCAGGGAGTATTAGTTGAGCTGAATGAGAGTGGCCCACGCTCTCCTCTAGTCTTTGGCAAGCACTGTTAGTTGTCTACCCAAGATCAATTTCTCTCTTCTTTGCTAACATAATCCTGGTTTTGTTTAAGGTGGCGATGTGCCCAGCTAAAGGCCCTTTTCCCAGTCTCCCATGCAACTGGCATTGGGTAGGTGGGGTATGTGATATAGTTCTAGCCAAAGAGATTTAAATGGAGGACTATTACGGGCTGCTGGCAATGATTTTGTACTGCTGATCAAAGGTGATGGATGTAATTGGTACGGCTGTTTCCTCATCTTCCTGCCTCGTAGGAGCGCTGATGTGACAGCCATCTTGCGGCTATGAGTTACAGCCATGAAGGTGAAAGACAGTGTGCTAAGGAGAGTGAGCACAAAGGAAGAGCTTAGGTTTTTGATGACATTCTTGAGCAGCAGAACCAATGCCTGCAACTACCTACTGGGCGGCTTCTGTTATATGTTAAAAAGAATCCGTATTTGCTTAAGCCAGTCTAAGTCAGGAGTTTGTTACTTGCAGCCTAATATGATCCTAATAGACTCACCTCTCCCTAGCACCAGGCCTCTAGGACCTTGAAGTCAGTGCCTGGCTATGCAGTGCATCTCATGAGGGCACTGTGCCCGGGCTGCCTGCTCTGCCGGTGAGCCCAGCTTCATCTTTCCTGACCTTCGCCCACTGACCTTTACTGCCGGTAAAACCGAAGCTGTTCTGTGTCCTATTTCCCCGGGGCCTTGTAAAGTGATGGAATTTAATTGAATCAATGCCTATGAGTTGAAGCTTTAATTTATAACAGAGCCCTCCAATGCTTTAGCCTCAAAGGGGTGACTCCTTCCATTCCAACAGCTGCATTTTGATAGCTTTGCAGGGAACATCAAAGGACACATTTTGGGTCCAAGAAAGATTGTGGGCTTCCACCAACCCCACCTTGGATGTGGTCACCTTCAGAAGGCTCCATGTGGAACTATTGCGGAAATGACTTATTTCTTTCACTGATTTCATTTGTCAGTAACATTTGCATGATCCAGTAAAATAATGCAAAAAAGAGCCCTGGATAAGATCCTCTGCAGAGTTTAAAAGTTATTGTGTATAAATTGAGAATGTGATGTCTAATGCAAATACATTTTCCAGACGTTCTCTCTCTCTCTTTCTTTCTCGCTCTCCCCCTCTCTCCCTCCCTCCCCCACCTTTGAGAAGAGCAAGCAAGAAAACAGAACTTAGAACTCAGAAGCTCATTAAAGGTGAGCATCGACGAATCGCATGTGGTGGGCATCCCCTTCCGTACTGGGTACTCACTTGTTTGCTTCTGTGTCTCTGTGTCCTAACAACTTATGCCCTCTTGGTGTTTTCTGGCTCTCAGTAGTTAATCCAATGTGTGTGAACTTGTATAAAGAGGCCCATATTCGAAACAAACAAACAGACAAACCACAGGTTATACAGTGACTACCCCAGGAGACACAAATGTATTTCTACTTTGATTCAACAATGAACCAAAAAGTCAAAACCCAGGCAGACTTACCACTGCTGAAGCAGGCCAAAGGCTTGCATTGCCTCCCTAAACTTCCCCATTCTAGAAGGAGAGCGAGAGGAGCATACCTAGTAATGAGCTCACAGTATTTTGGTGCTATGGAAGGAGCGTCCCAAACTTTGTGTTTTACTTTCTGTTCTTTTCTTTCTTTTATTGGGGAACAGAAAAGGCGGATTTATTGAAATACCCTGCAAGGGAGCAGGGGGTGGGTCTGCTGTGTTTGACTATCTTTCTAATCATTGTTGCTCTAGGCTATTTTCCTTATTACTTTCTCCCCTCCCCCCCATCTGTCTCTGTCTCTCTCCTGCTTTTCCTCTTGTATCTTAGTGCATCATTTCAATATAAGCTATGACACTTTTCAGAACACTAAAAAAAAAAAATAAAATCAGTATGGAAAATAAACAGCTTTGAAGCATCTCCAGAATGTCATAAAGAACCAGGAGAGATAAAAATTTAAATAGCACAAAGGTATAAACATAAAATAGAAGCATCTTAAAATAATAAACGAATGTTTTCCTCACTGGGTGGAATGTTTCAGCAGCTTACGCGTAAGTGCTTTAGCAACCTGAGAATGTCCCAGGCAAAGGATGTTGGGTGGGCAGGTGAGAGGGAGGAGCCTGGGGTCTTCCCTTGTCTCATGAGGTTGTTTACAGGATACGGAGATCCAGGAGAGGGGGGCTTTTCCTTATGGTCTTTGCCCAAATCTAACATTGGGTAACTCCTTTTACTAAGGATTCTCCAACGTTAGTGTGTGCATCAGAGATGCCAAAAATCTGAAGCACTCAAGATTCTGCCTTCCCAGGTCTCACTTCTAGAAATTCTAATTGACTAGGTCTGCAGTGAGTCCTGTAATTTCCATTCCAAATAAGTACCCCAGGTGATTTTTTGCCACTGTTCATTTGCGCATCAGACTTTGAGGAGAACTGCTTTATGAAGTTGGGAGAGAGATGATTCTCTCTGCCGCCTCCTTCTGGATTTCAAAGCAGTGGGCTTTTTTATTTCTAGAGAAACCAAGTGGTGAAGGAAGCAAATGTTTCCATTTGAAATGGTGCCAGCCAGTGCATTCATGGTAAGAAAATGGGGTTGTTTTCCGGAGGTCAGGAAGATTTCTTTCTGTAACAGGTGCATGGACACAGGACCCTGTGTGGGCAGGTGAAGGGGAAGATGAGGAAGACAGTGAGGGGTGCCTGTAGAACACCATGAATAATTTTGCTTTCTTTTGTTTTTTCCTTCCTGTTTACAATCTGAAACATTTCTTTTACACCCTAAGACAGCCATAAGATTTATAGTGATGCCTAGGATAGTGGTTCTCAATGTGACCCTTTGAGTAGCGGGATCAACATCGCTTAGAAACTTGTTAAAAATGCAGATTCTTGGTTTCCACCTCTAGCGCTATTGAAGCAGAAACCCTGGACTTGGGACTGGAGCCAAGGAACTGATATTTTAACAAGTCCTTCAAATGATTCTGCTAGAGTTCAAGAACCATTGACAAGCAACAGTCTCCAAGGCCAAAGTCTGCGTGCTTTCCATCTTGGGGAGCCGCATCCCCACTCAGCCTCCAACAAGGGCTATGGCGCTGATCACAACAGATGACCCTGACATTGTTAGTGCTAAACAGTTGCCTTTCTTTACTACCTTAATTCCTTCATTTTCAGGAATAAAATTAAAATTATATAAATTTGACCTTGATATAATTTTATGAGGTTGATAGGGCACACAATTACACACACGTGTGTGTGCCCACACAGTCAAGTCTCATCTCTGAAAAATCTGATTTAGTGTGGAGCTGGGAAAGCTGTACTTGAAACAAGCTCCCAGGGTGTTTGGGTGAGAAGTGAGTTTTGATAAGCACCATGGGGGAAAGATATGTACAGCAGGTTTAGGGTGCTATGATAGCTGAGTTGAACCTCAGGACCCACTTCTGCAAAATGGGGCATGACCTCTGTTTTATCAACTTCATAAAGGTCAACGATCAACCAAGATGATTTATTTTTACTATATAAAAGGACATACAAGGAATCTCAGACCACATATTCTCCCTTCTATTCAAATGTTAGCATTCTTTGGCCACTCAGAAGTCTAGCAGTATTATCTTTGGAGACACAAAAACTGTTCCAAAGAAAACTTACAACACAGACAGCAATGCCGCAGACAGGGAAAATGTCCTCAACACAAGGATGCAAATGAGTATTCAGTATGCCAAGATCATATTATGCGAAATAAATAGCTCTCAACTGGGGTGCTTAAGGACACTATTATCACGGCAACTCTTATTTTCTTAGCCATGACTTACCTAAGCTTTTCTGAGTGCTACAAAAGTTGCACACACATGCAGATATTTCTGACTGTGGTGAGATTTGCTGAGCCCAGTGTGGCCTGCTTGAGAGTAAGTCAACACAGATATAGTGAAAGTAGAATTGAAATCGATTTCGCAGTATGATATGTTGAAAGGAACACTAGCTTGAAGACTGGAGATGCTTGATAAAGTAATCTTAGGGACAAGCCCCTTAGTGTCTGTAGGTCTCAGTTTAACACTTTGTGTGCCAGTGCCCTTTAAATTTACCAGCCCTTGGGGCCGGCCATTCTCTGTGCCACCACATGAATGGTATAAGCATTCAATAAAACACACACAACTCCTGAACTACTGGATATTAAAAAAACTGTAATATCTCTCATAAAACACCTTACACTTTCACCAAAACAATGTGTAAAGCTTCTAGACTGAGTACGATCAAAGAAATAGCTCCTAATAGTTCCAAATAAATCCACCGTGGCGTGAAAAGCCGGAGACTAGATGAACACGTATTAATACGTGAGCGGTCACCTGATACTGGTGACAAAAACACGTACTAACACATGAGCAGACCACAAAGTGTTAAAAACATGAGGAATCTGCCTCCCAAGAGGGTAATGAGAATCAAATGAGATCCAGCTATGAAAAACACAGAAAAATGGAAAGTATTGTTACATTAAATTTTGTTTAACCAAAATCTTCTAACTACCAAGATTGTCCTTTTCCCACGCCCTTGCCTTAAAAGAGACAAGAGATAATAAACCTCTGAAACTGGAGATTTCACCAAAGCTGTGTCCTGAACTCAGTTTATGATATAGCTGTATCTATCCTCATTTCTCTTCCTGGACATTGAGAACAGATGTGCAAAGTGATAACCCTTATGCCCTGTAAGAATCTCAAATACCAAACAAGGATTCAATGATATTTTTAAAATAGAGAAATGAAACCAGACATTTCAGAAAATTTGCCAAAAGTAGACCAAAGTAAATGGAGTATTTCAACATCCATTGAATGCTAGCTAAAGTTTATCAGAATATTCTGTTAATTAGAACACTCCATTCCTCAGCTACATTATTGGTTTTTTTAAAAAGATTTATTCATACAAGAACTGGGGTGTAGGCTAGAGATGTGGGGGGTGAGAGTATTCAGCAGAGACAGAGTGGGGAGCAGAAGAGGGGAGACAGGAGAAGTCTGCTGCACCATGTGGGTTAGCTCCCTAGCTGGGGATTGAACTCATGCCTCAGTGCTGGTGATAGCTTGATAGTGCTGAGACTTTAACCCTTGTACCACCAAGGAGGCCCATTTTATCTATTTTTTAAAACTGTTATTTTTATTGAGGTAGTTTTGGTTTACAACACTGTATATGACTTAGGGGTATAGGTTTACACTTTTTTAGATGTATGTCACCACACTGCCCTCATTATCAAAGCACCCACAATCCTCCACCACAGTCCATTGTGGGAGCCTTTTTTTTTTTTTTTTTTTGATCCTGTGACTTTCACTTTTGATACTTTTTCTCTGGTTGCAAGGTGGAGTTGCAAAAATCCACAATCCAGCAAATTTTATTTTATTTAATTGGGAATGGAGTGCCTTGATTTAGATATTCTATTTTATTAGAGTGCTTCCCTATTTGCTCTTCAGGGATTTCTGATTTTTTCAAAGAGGAATATAAAGCAACATATAATTAATAGTATTGCATCAGGTCGAGCATGATTTTGTCTTGGGTAATTTAAGAAGTTACTTCAAGGCCTTGAAGGTTCCTGAACGGTGAGGTGGAGCATCAGATCTCCACGTGATGACGATACACAGCAGGGCTGGCTGACAGACAGGTCCTTAGGGGGTCAAGTGCCGGGACATCAGCTTTTGCTTTGCTCATCTACTGGGGAAGAACGCGGGTGATCTTTATGTGAATATCCCTATCCCCCCACCAGCTCCTCTCATCCCTCTTCACGTGGTATTCTTCTGTCCTTTCAGCTGCCTACTATTCTGAAACTTCATTTCCTTGAAATAAGTCAATTTCGTGTGATCGGAGAAACATTTGAACCAACATCTGTGCTCTGAATCCACGGGCACAGCTGAATGACTAGTTTTGAGAACAATGAAAATGCGTGGTGGTACAGGCCGGGCTTCACGTTCTTAATACATCTGTCACTTGGTGGGGAAGGGCTCTACTATGAAACTAACACGAACCGTCACACTCTTGTCAAAGAGGCTGCCTTACTTGGATATCCAGGCTATCCATAATGGCTGCAACCTTTGCTCCTTGTGAAGCCTGCAGCCTGTGGTGAGAACCTAAGTAAATGTTTTGTTCAAACTGGCTTCTGACTTCTCTTACTTTGGATCGAGACTTGAAGTTCAAAGCTGGAAGGAACCTTACAGATCATGTAGTTCAATAATGTTCAAACATGGCTACCCCTGGGATCCCACGGGGAGAGTTTCAAGTCAAGGTCCCACCCCAGACAATTATCTCACTTTCTCCATTATCTTACTTGATTGTCACACGGATCTATTTTCCACGGGAGCAACGCAGAAGCTCAGTGATGGGAAGTGTCCCACGGGACATAACTAGTAAACAGCAGAGCCATGAATTGAGCACTGCATTTCCAGTGTAAGTTCTTCCTCCCCACAGGCCTCAGCACTCTCCCAGTCCCTCCTGGGGAGGACCCAGACAACCGGGTGACATGATCTTCAGGCCTTTCTGGTTATTTACGCGAACCCTCTGAAAGAGGCGAACTTGAGCCTGGTACACATGCACTGGCTCTGTCTATTCTTAGGAAGGAAATCCATCATGTCCTCCGGAATGAGGCCTCCCTTCCTTGGTGCGGCATGGCAGGCCTTTCATTCTCAGACTCATTTATCACACCTTCATTTTCGGCCTTTCTGCTGAGAAGTTGGTAGGTACCAGATTGCTGAACACTTGAAATATTAGGCAGAGGTTTTAGTCTCTAGAAAAGTGCTATGCAATAGAAATTTCTGCAGTGATGGACATGTTCTCTGTTTGTACTGGTTAACATAGTAGCCACCGTCTGCATGTGACTTTTGAATACTTGAAATGTGGCTAGTGGAACTAAGGGACTACGTTTTAAATTTTATTTTATTTTAATTAATTTAAATTTACATTTAAATGACCATGTGTCTAGTAGTTTCTGTATTGGACAGCACATACTGCGAGGCAGTAAGGAAAACACAATAATGACATAGTTTAGGGAAAGTACACTGGCAGTAGTACATCAGGTATCCCAAAGGGGACCATGTAAGAACAAGAGCACTAAGACACTAAAGTAAGGCTGCCTGGATTCAAATTCCAGTTGTGCCATTTACTAGCGATGTATCTTGTGAGGTCTCTGAGACTCGCTTTCCTCACCTGCAAAATGGGAACAAAATAGTGCCTGCATGATAGAGTTACTATGAGGATGAAATGAGATAAATTTATGCATTATTTCATCAGAGTGACTGACACACAGAATGCACATCCCAGTCAAATTTTAGAATTTTCATCAGCTCATGACTGAGTGAGGGATTCTGTATTGCTCAGCTGTTGTACAGGACCCAGCTGTGTATCTATCAATTAAAAAATTAATCAGAAAATTATTGCCTAGATAAGGGAGTTTGTGGAGAGGATGAAAAGTCTGATCCCAAGTTAGAAGAGGAGGTGGTGGGAGAGGAAATTGAGTGACTATTTTCCAAATGAACTTCAAAAGCATGGAACCTGGAGGTTCTAGAAATAAAATAAAATGTACTAGAAGAGCAAAAATGTGGAGGTGAAATCCCTGCCTACATCAGTGTCATGAAGCTTTTACTCTAGAGTTTCTTTTAGGACTTTTACAGTTTCAGATCTTACATTTAAATTTTTAATCCATTTGAGTTGGTTTTTGTGTATCGTGTAAAATAATGGTCTGGTTTCATTCTTTTATAGGTAGGTACCCAGTTTTCCCATACCCCTTTGTGTGTTCTTGGCACCCTTGTTGAAGATCATTTGATGTATATGCATGGCTTTATTTCTAGGCTCTTTATTGTGTTCTATTGGTCTACATGTCTGTTCTTATGCCAGTACAGTACTAGTTTTAATTACTGTGGCTTTATAATATATTTTGAAATCAAGAAGTATGACGTCTCCAGCTTTGTTTCTCATTCTCAATTTTTTTTTCTATTCAGAGACTTTTGTTGTTCCGTATAAATTTTAAGATTTTTTTTTCTATTTCTGGAAAAAGTGGGGATCAAATGGGGAGTGCACTAAATCTGTGACTCCTAGGCAATGATTTCCTGGATATGACACCAAAAACACAAGCAAAAATAGACAAGTGCAACTGTATCAAACCGGAAAACTTCTGAAGAGTAAAAAATTCGACATAGTAAAAAGACAACCTGGAGAAAGAGCAAATATTTGCAAACCATATACCTGATAAGGGTTTAATATCTAAAGTATTATTAGGAACTCCTAAAGTTCAATTGCAAACACCCAAAGTACTTGTTTAAAAAATGGGCAAAGAACTTCAATAGATATTTTACCAAAGTGGATATATGGATGCCCGACAGGTATGTGAGAAGATGTTCAACATCACAAATCCTCTAGGAATGCAAATCAAAACCACAATAAAATATCACCTCACAACTGTTAGGGTGGCTACTATTAAAAAAAAATAACAGTGGGCCTCCCTGTGGAGCTGTCAGCGGTGGCTGCACAGGTTGGTGCCAGGCAGGGGAGATTCCTGCGTGGCGTGGTGGACCTCTCCTGCCTCGCCTGCTGCTCCTCTCAGCAGTGTGTTTCCGTTGATCTGCCTGTTCTGCTCCCTGCTCTGTCTCTTGTGGGCCCTCCTGCCACCCTCTGGCCTGTACCCCAGCTTGTATGCATAAATAAATAAATAAAAGGTTTAAAAAAATAGCAGTGCTGGCAAGGATGTGGCAAAATGGTGACCCTGTATCCTGTTGGTGGGAAGATAAGATGATGCAGATGTTATGGAAAACCGTATGGAGGTTCCTCAAAAGTTCAACAAACAACTAACTACCATATGATCTGGCACATGACTTTGTGGGTACATTATCCAAAAGAATTGAAAGCCAGACCTTGTAGAGATATGCGCACTCCCATGTTCACTGCTGCGTTACTCACAATAGCCAAGATAAAGAAACAACCTAAATTGACAGATGACTGGATAAGCAAAATGTGGTATGTACTTACCATGGAACTTAATTTCGCCTTAAAATTGGGAGATACTGCTACATGTGACAACATAAACGTCATAAACCTAGAGGTTGTTATGTTAAATGGAATAAGCAGGTCTCAGAAAAAATACTGCATGATCCCATTGATAAG
Source organism: Scalopus aquaticus (assembly GCA_004024925.1). Taxonomy (NCBI): domain Eukaryota; kingdom Metazoa; phylum Chordata; class Mammalia; order Eulipotyphla; family Talpidae; genus Scalopus; species Scalopus aquaticus. The sequence continues at coordinate 66,054 of PVIJ01000382.1, read as the reverse complement.
AGCTATCTGAAAGAGTCAAATTCATAGAAACAGAGAGTAGAATGATGGTTGCCAGGAGCTATAGAGAATGGGAGAGTGGCAGTTGCTGTTCAGGGTTATAAAGTTATACAAGATGGACAAGTACAATAATGTGCTTATATAGGTTTCTTCCACTATCCGAAAATAGAATGCTCCTATTTGGTAGGACTTGATGGGTTATTTTTTTGGATCTGGGAATGCTAAAAATTTTTTCATACGAATTAATCATAACAGCATTTGTAGGCCCCTAAAATAACCTACCAAATCCTACCAAATAGATATGTTCTACTTTCAGATAGTAGGAGAAACCTGTAGCTAATATTACTGTGTCGTGCACTTAATTTTTTTAAGAGTGTGCATGTGTTCAGTGTTTTTACTGAAATTAAAAAAAGAATGTAGAGAAGAAAGGCTGAACCAATTTAGAATCTCCAGAAATGCATCCTTGGATAGTAGATGAAGCACTGGCTTACTGGTCAGGGACAGCCATCGTGTGACCTAAGGTATATGTCATTTCCTTTCTCCAGGTCTTTGTCTTCTCATTTATAAAATGAGATTTAATAATTTATATAATGATTTAGACTAACTTTCTTTGTTTAACATACTCAATGTGTGTGTTTGGAGAAATATATGCCAGATATAAGCATAGGTAAAATAATGGCTGGCCTCAAAATGCTTATATTTTTGTATGAGAGCTGATATTCGGTGAACACAATGATGGAGAAAAAGGCACATATGGAGGCTAAAGAAACAAAGAATTCCACTTGGAGGAGGTGTTATTTAAGATGTATCTCAAAGAATAAGTAGGATATCAGCAGACTCAAAGATCCCTCCTAAATTCTAAAGTACCTTTAGCTATGTATGATTTCTCTAGTGCCACCATATAAGTCAGACCCTGAACTTTCAGTTCAGGGATACACTAAGGCTAAGGCTCAGTGGCAGTAAGTTCCTTTAATGAGAACATTGTGATGCTGAGAAGGAGACTAGGTGGCCTTCTATCCTAGGTCCCCAGAGTGTACCTTTAACCTTCCTGCCTGTTTGACAAATGGGTACCACTGTACCAGTGAGACCCAGGAAAGAGTAGTGGAAAGCACTCAGTAAATCCATCAAGCTTCTGAGCAAGAATAGCTTAAAGAAAGAGGTAGAGCTTAGTGGTTAAGCCTGTGGAGTTTGGCCCCTGAGTTTGTGGGTTTGATTTTCTGCTTCACAATTAATAATTGTGTGAACTGGACAAGTTGTACAATCTCATTGATCCTTATAGGGTTGTTGTCAGGACTAAATGAGTCCATACATGTTGTGTGCACAGGACAGGACATAGCCCATAATAAGTGCTCAATAAGGCTTGCTATCGTCACCATCATCATCATTATGCAATTAATTTGTGGAGTTTGCATTCCTTAGCTTCTATTATTGTCTTGGAAGCGAGTCAGCTCACTGTTCATGCTCTAATTTGGTCATTTTCTCAGTTCGAATGTCTTAGTAGGTGTCTTAGTCACTGGCCGTGGCCAACGAGCAAGAGCTTAGCGCCCCTGCTTCCCTGGGCCCAGCTCCCTCCATACTGTCTGTCTGAGAAGTTGCCTGACACTAGCAAAATTTTGAACTCTGGAATTGTGCAAATCGCTAATTAGACTTGTAAACATTTTCCACTTCACTTCCCTAATATATTTTTGGTCATGGAACTCTTCCCACTGTTACTCCTGGGGTCTGCGTCTGGTGCTTAATTACATTTGGGCGGCCCTGCTGTCTGCGCAGTGCCCTGCCACGCCCTCCAGCCCGCCTTCCTGTTGCTTGCAAAATGCATTCTGAGGCCCAGATCACTCTCAGAGAACACAAAGCTTGGCATTTGCCAAAACGTGTTCTCTTTTCATTTATCAGACAGCAGAATAGAGTAGAAGAGAACAGCATAGCAGATGGGTGTGGGGTGAGGAGTTGGTGATGAAAGGTAAATAGGACTAGTTATATTTTCTAAAAGGCCAAGTGACATTACGTTTATGTCACACACGAGCGGCTAAAGCCAGTCTCACTTACGGGCCTCATAGTCCGCCTTTCTCTCCCAGTTGCCTTCGCTCGTTCTCCCTCAGTACCTCCTGCATCTCTAGCATGGGGTCACGTGCTATTCGTCACAACCAAGTGTCACAAGTAAACATACGACCACTAAGCACTTTCTGATGGTGATTCTCAGTGGGCTGGTGTTACAATTAAGAGTGTGTACGACCTGGAAGTGTTGTGCCTTGAACTATTAGCCAGTATTAACATCCTACCCCAGATCAACGATTGCTAATCATTTCATGAAGCACTGATCATCTCATGAATTTCTGGTAAACTGAGATATGAAACAAGTGAATTTAATTTGGGAAAGAGGAAGGTGGGACAGGCCTAGAGCCAGGATGGTGCCTGGGAATGAGCATCCGAATGGAAAACCGAGAGTTAACTTCATACAGAGAAAGTCACCTATATGATAGAATTGAAGTGTTGGGGACAGTCCCTGATCACCAAAATGCTTTCCCCTCCTAGAGCCTCGGTGCCGACTGCTCGCCATTGCTCTTCCCTCCCAGCCACCATTGCCTTCTCTCCAGCATCTTCCCAGACAGGGGGGCAGCCTTTCGTAATGAAAAGATCCCAGATGCAAGAGTCAGGCCTGAGTCAGAGTCCTGACTCTGAAACTCGCTGGCTGTGCGACTGAGGTTGGACTAGTGGGTGTCTCCTCTTTTATGCTCCATGTCTAAGACTGAGAAAATGATTCTTGCCTTTGAAGTCTCCTGGGATTGTTTTGAAAAGCAAATGGAACACTGTGTGTGTGTATATGTGCTTTGAAAATAAGTACTGACAAAATGCTTTAGCAGCATTAAAATGCATGTCCTCCCTGTGAGGGATAGTACAGTCTTGGGTACCTGGTGTACCCCAGAACTAGCCTTCCTGGGGGGGTGAGATGGGAAGGCTAGGGATGGCAGTGGTGGTGGCTGCTGTAGGGTGAATGTGAGGAGGAAGGGCCTAGGCAAAGAAAGCTGTGACTGTCACCCCCACCCCCAAATAAACTGTCAGCTCTAGCATTTTGCCAATGACTGATCCTATGGCATGAGCTCAGAGCAGGAAGGCAGGAGTGGAGGGAGGAGGTACGGAAGACTCCCTTGAAATACTGCGGGTGGCATTCACCAGCTCTCAAGGAAGAGCTCCAAGTTTAGGGGGGCAGGTGGCCAGCGGAGGTTTTGAATGTATCAGAGGAAATTATCCTCCCTCTGTGTGCCCAGGATAAGATCTCAGAGCCAGGGAATGTTTGTAAATGGACTCTCTCATTTAAATAAATCCCACTTAAATATTTATCAGATCATGAATATGCATGTTTCTCTCAGTGCTGGAAAGAGAACGGGCATGTAATTTTTAGATGGCACATAAATAATGTAAGGGTGGAAAAAGGGACCTTTGTTCTGTGTTGACTGTGTATTTACAGCATCTCAAGAGGTCTTGAAATAATGAACTGATTTTTCCCTTTCCCAGACTAAATGTGCACATGGAGTTTCACCTTTCCTGTCTTTGGGGTGATTTGCACTCATCTGTATCCTCGGGGGAAGGACTTCTGGAGGCAAGAAAATGAGGATGGTCACGTTTCGATCATTAATGAGTGAGTTAGCTAGAGCCACCCATACCCTGTCCCCCTCCTAGAACTGGCTATCCCCCCCTCAGATGGGCTGGGGGAGGGCAATAAGCAGAGCTGGCCCTGCACCCCCAATTCACATGCTCAAGGGTGAAGAAGCCTGAGAAAGTACTTCATAAAAGTGTGTCGCTGAGGTGTGCAACCATTGCCTTCCCCAGTGACAAGAACTTGGACTTGACTCCAGGCACCTTGCAGAGTCCTAGGGAAAAACATACAGGGCATCTTTGAAGAGGGATGTGGGATAGATTGGAACGTAATCAGGAGCCTAAACTCCCCATGGGAGGAAGGGAGCTACAGACCGACTGCTTTTACTTTGCCCTCCGATTTGGCTGAGAACCAGCTGTGACTGCAGCCCAGGGAGTGAGTAGGTGCGAGAAGATGAAGCCCCTGCCCCAAGTTCCCTCTCAGGAATTGCAGGTCCCTAACTGTCCTTCCACAGTTGCACAGTCATGGCTTTGGGATTAGGCACGATTTGCTTGCTTTCTGCACTTCTCTATCAGTGTGAAGAATTGAGAAAGGAAGGGCTTATCTATTTGCCCTAAAGCATCTTTAAAAATAACATTCCTTCCTTGTTAATAAGAGAGCTGAAGTGCCTGTCAGTGTGGAGAAGCAGAAAGAACACTTTACTGGGAGTTAGGGGACAGGGCATCGAGTACTAGGAGTGTGGCACTGAGCAAATCACACCACCTTACCTTGCCTCTACCCCCTCATTTGGAAAACGAGGATCGTGACGATATGGCCCTTGTAAAACTGTTGTGAAGATTAAAGGAGATGGTGCATTTTAAAGGCTGGTAGCCTGGCACTTAGCTAGTGCTGGGTCACGGGAGTGTATTAGTCTGAGGACCTGATTAATCATTAGATCAGACACTTCCCCCACAAACTTGAGTTTTTCATTGCCTCAAAGGAAACAATCTGTATATGAGATTGTGTGGGTTTGGGTGGAGTGGAAGGATTGTGGTGTTGAGTTTAGGGACCTTGGGCTCCAGATCTGCTCACATTACTCACTAGCAACCTGACCTTGGACAAGTCACTTCCCCTTTCTGGGAATACAGATTCTTTTCATCTGTAGAGCAGTGATGATGCACCAGCATCGTCCTCCTCAATGCGTGTGAATGACGATAAAAGACACAGGGAAAGTGCTTGGAAGTGCGAAGTGGTAGACTCTCTTTTGAACAATATTAACGAGAATAACTGTTCTTGCATTTCAGTGGATTCCAGTAAAGCAATAATCTTGAGCTCTCAGTAACATATTGGGTGAGATCATGAGAGCAAATAGCTCATGCAAATATTTCTCTAATTTTGAATTGGAAGATTCAGAGCGCAGAAGGGATGGGGGCTAGAAGCAGAAATCAGATCCACAGAGCTCTAAATAGCTTATCAGCAGCTATAAGGAATTATAGGGTCAGTGAGAAGGTCGTCTTTGCTTCCTATTTTCATCTTTCCATCACTTCTTCTAAGATGCTTATTAATCCAAAAGGGAGGCAGTACCTACAGATACAGTGATAAGACATCTAGGATTTTCTGGGGCAGTCCAAATTGCATGTGTCTTCCTTCTGTTCTCAGAAGGTGATTCCTGAAGTTAGTAACTAAATGTGATTTCATGTTGATGCTTTTGTAAAATTTTAATCATTCTCATGAGCAATAATAGCTACCACTTACTGAGTACATTTCTAATTACCAGACACCGTACTAAGCACTTTAACCATGTCATTTAGTTCTCCTTACAGTCTCATTAGGCAGATACTATCAGCATTGCCATTTTACAAATGCTCAGAGAGATTCACTCCCAAGGCCACACAGCTGATGGATGTCAGGGCTGATAGATGTCTTAGGTCTGCCTTGGAAAGACCAGGAAGAAAAGAAAACACGTTTTCAGACCATGTGTCCTATTTCCGTACCCAGAATATATGGCCATTGTTCCACAGACTCCTGAACATCTGGTTGGTGAGGGTGGCCCCTAAAATAAAGCACGAGCAAGCTGAGTTTGGGGGATGTTGACTTCCGATATTTGAAGACTGATGGTGAGGACAGTTGACATCACATCTTATCTATTCATCTTTTAGGCCTAAAAAGAATCCTATCCGTGATCCCCCATAAACTGATGGGAGTCCCGTGCGCCTTCTCCAAGTGCTGTGCTTTGATTCCTTCTTCATAGGCCTGGAAGATGCACAGAGAGGCCCGAGTCATCCGGTCCTATGACATGGGCTACAGGCCATGGGTAGGGTAAGGATAAGGTGAAGGCGAAGGGTAAGAACTGGGAACTACAGGTGTGGCTGTTCCTCTCCCTCCCCAACATCCAGTCTTACAGGATTATAAACTGAGCTAGGATTCAACTCCAACTGAGCCACAATTCTAGGATTCAATATGCATACTACAAATACAAGGAAGCCTAAAATGTGTCAGAAAAGACACATGCTCCACTTTCTGTCAGCTTATTAAAAATTGAAAATATAGATATATATTTTTGTGGAACCACTGGCTTCAAAATTTTCCAAAGAGTTTGTCTGTTCAGTTTAAATTGCCTTTAGGCATTTCTATTTGCTTATGAATGAAGAGAATGCCATTTTCTTTATTCTTCTTCTTCAGAACATGTGCCCAGTAGTGTCACAAAAATGCATTGGTCCAGTTTTTCTAATTGCTCTCTTCCTTTCATAATGGGTCTAGCCCCAGCAATATATGGGGTACACAGAGGACTGGCCATGAAGTCAAGCATGCAGGATGCAAGTGAGCCCCCCACCCCCATCACCATTGTTGTAGTTCCAGAACAAAGGCATCCTGCACTCCCCTGAAATGCAGAGACGTTTCAGTGAGGTTGTGGGTCAGCCCTTTCCACCTCCGTGTTATGTACATGAGCTTTCCAGATCCCCTCCTGAGAACAGTTTCTGATTCTGATAGAGGAGAACCAAAAGTAGCCTATAGGAGAGAGGAGCGGGCTGGCACCAAGGCATGGAACAGACCCGATAGGGCAACTAAGGATCTAAGACTCAGTGGTCACCTCTTTCCTGCCACCCTAGTAAGAGCATCATAATAATGGCTGACACTTCCAGAATGCGACGTGGGTGCCAGGAGTGTTCTAAGACTGCCTTTCATGGCTGTAATCCACACAACAGTCATGATTTAGGTACAGTTGTCTCACTTTATCATGCATCCTTGCAACCCAGAGCCTAGTGCCTGTGACCATTCTCACTAGCTATGATATGCCCCAGGGAAATATGTTACAGGAGCCACTGACCTGGTTAGCATTTGTGTGCTATTCTTATTTAATTTGATGACTTACTGACTTGCTAATTGATGCAAGGAATGAATAGAACTGGCTGGACTAGCTGGGTAGGTGAGTACAAGAACTGGAAAGGCATAGAAACTCTATGATTGAGTTGGGTAAAAGCTGTGGAAAGCATCATAACGATGCGGACCTCACTTACTGATCGAAACAGCAGTTCTTGTAGCTCTAGGGATTTGTCCCGTCCTACTTGGCATTTGTTTTAGTTTAAGTCACGATGCCACTGCTCTTTACCCCTATAAGACAGGGTGCAAAGTATATCACTGCTATTACGTAGATAAAAGAACTAAGAGTAGGGCCTCCCTGGTTGCGCAGCAGTTAAGCGCTGCGCTGTGGAGCTGTCAGCAGGGGCGACGCGAGTTCAACACCCAGCTGGGGAGATTCCCACATGGCGCAGCAGACCTCTCCTGCCTCGCCTGCTGCTCCCCTCAGCAGTGTGTTTCTGTCGATCTGCCTGTTCTGCCCCCACTCTGTCTCTGGTGAACCCTCTCACCACCCCATGCCTCTGGCCTGTACCCCAACTTGTATGCATAAATAAATAAATCTTTAAAAAAAAAAAGAACTAAGAGTAAAAGAGGCCTAATGTGATAAATCTGTGGCTAGCCTTTTTGGAATTCCATGTTTTAAATAGAATGACGGATTAGAATACTCACCAGTTGCCAAAACATAGTACCAATTCAATTTTCAGAGCCTGAAACCTCAGTCATAAGAACACGGAACATTTTCTTTTTTAAATTAATTCTTTAGTTGAGGTAGTGTCTGGATACCCCCATCAGGTGTAAAGAGCTTTGAAGACATTCCAGCCTGACATGTCTAAGACTTTTTAAAAAAATATTTCTTAAGCAATATAAAGCCTCATTTCAAATCTCTTCAGCAAAAACTACCAGGCTTATGATGATGTTCATTGTTGATTATCTTTGTTCCTGATTTGTGTCTGTCTGTTATTATTGTGTCAGGAATATGCTAGTCGTTACCAGATCAGCAAAGCTGGTCTGGGGCCTTGACAGTACCTTGTCTCCTTGGATTCAGGCTTCCTTTCTTTTATCCTGTGTCCCCCTCCTCCACTTCTACTTCCTTGCTTGCTCTATTTTGTATCTTCTTCCAGGTAGTCCCTCAGAGGGGCACTTCTGTCTTTTGAGATATTGTAATTGAAGGAATGTCTTTAAAGATCCTTTCCCCTGGGGTAGCTCCCTTTATCCCTACACTCAACCAAGCTTAAGTAAGATAGAAGCAAGAAGGAAAATCTGTCATGTAAAGGGACCTTTTCATGTCCACAATGATGCCCTTTGGATTATCTGTGCCTAGCTTACTTCACGGGGACAGATAACTGAGAAGTGACTGTGTCAGCTCTCATATCACTTTCCACCTTTGTCACATTCATGACACAATCATTTTGGAATTATTTGCCTTATTTACCTTTTCATGGAATTTATAGAAATTAACATCATGCTCCTCTTGTGTCTAGAGAATTTGTATGAAGATTTATATACCAATGGTTGGTATTAAATAGTAGAGTGTCTACACCCTGGCCCTTAAGTGTCCTCAGATGTTAATGATTCTGTGTTGGCTGTGACTCAGGGAGCATTTGGTGTCCAATGGGCTTATCCCTTGACCAAAAACCTGTAACTAAAGTTCCCAGCATAAAAATATTCTGCTTCCAAGTTAGCTGAGCCAGGAAGGCGATAGCTTTGGTAAGGCGTGTGAATAAAGGATGGAAGGAGAGAAGGTTAACAAAATGGGTCAAAGCTTAGTTGGATCATGAGGGCCCCTCTGTGCCATGCTAAGAAATTAGGACATGGTCTTAAGAATAATGGACACCACCAGAAACTTCTAGGTGGGGGAGTGACATGATGGAAAGATGGCTGTCTGCCAGCAATAGCGGGGGGAAGATCAGGGAGATCATTTAGGTGGTGTGGGAGGTGCTGGGTAGTCTGAACTTGAGTCAGTGGTGGTGGGAATAGAGCAGATCTTTGCTGATGAGGTGTGTGTGATAGTGAAGGGAGAAGACTTAAGGATAAAGTTTCTGCTTTGATCAACTGGGAGTCCAAATTCATTGAGCCTGGGCATATAGGGTGAGGTCAGGGTTTTTTTGGAAGATGATAAATTCAGAATTTGGCATGTTGATTTTCAGGTCCCATAGGGCATTCAGGTAAAAGTTTGGGGGGAAACTAGATCTATGAATCTAGACTTGGAAGGCTCATGTGAAATTGTAACTCTCTTGTCTAAGGAACTATTTTGAATCTTTAGAGAGATTGGATATATTCAAGAAACAAAACTGCATTATCTGTTATCCTAGAAATTCATATTATTTTTGATGGGAAACAATCTGTTTATTTTACAGAAGGCTTGAGATTGCAAATGACTATGTGGAGCTGTGTTTTAAGAGCTTAAAGGGTGGTGGCAGGGAAGACTTTGAGTGGTGGCGAGGGGCTTATTGAGAATCTCAGCAAACCTCGTTAGAAGATAACTTGTCAGAAGTGTGTGGTGGTAGTCCCTGACTTCAAGATCTGTCAGACCGTGTTTGAAGATCTACTGGGATAGCCTAATTACCAACTAGAAGACCCGGTTTCCTTTTCTCCGGTACCTAGCACAATCCTGAAGGGTTAAGGACTGAGCACTAAGGGGTGAGAAAGAGAGACTTTGTACTCAGGGTCTCTGGCTAATATCCAGAACCAGTGTGGTGATTATTATGTTTCCACAACCCTCACTAACAGTGGTCATTTGAGGGCCTCCCTGGTGGCGCAAGGGGTTAGGTCTCAGCCTATGAAGCTATCAGCAGCCACTGCAGCATGAGTTTGATCCCCAGCCAGGGTGATTCCCACATGGTGCATCAGACCTCTCCTGTCTCGCCCGCTGGTCCCCTCAGCAGTGTACTTCAGTCAATCTCCCTGTTCTGCTCCCCACTCTGTCTCTAGTGAGTCCTCTCAACCCCCCACACCTCTGGCCTACACCCCAGCTCTTGTAAGCATAAATAAATATATAAATCTTTAAAAAAAAGAGTGGTCATTTGAAAAGAAGTTCTGGCTTTGTTTTAAATGAAAGTATTATAATAGCCCACAGAATTTTAGAACCTAAAAGAATCACTCCAGAGTCTACTTACTCATTTACATGTCTATGCTCCTTTTCTAAACTGTGAGCTTCTTAAGGGCAGTCACTCTGTCTCATTCACTTCCATAATCCCAGTCTGCCCTTGATACACATCCCTGCACTCAGGAACTGTATGTTGAGGTATGGTTGAGTCCACTCCCTCCTTGTACACATATGGAAAGTGAGTACCAGAAAAGCTATGCGACTTGTACAGGGCCACAGAGCCACTGTGGCAGAGCTGGGTGTGGAAACGAGGCTGAGGGTTGATAATGCTTTTCGTCAACATCCTTCGCTGGACCCATCACCTCTTACAACAGGGTGTATTCAGTACATGGGCAGAGTCTCTGATTATATGAGAAGAGACAGAATATTCCTGGATAACTTTCCTCTATTTCTCAGCATTCATCCCACCTCCTAGATGCATAGTAGACCCTTGAGATTACTCTTTAGAGCTGGGAGCACAGAATGCCAATACCTATGAGATGGCGAGTATGGCCCCTTAAATCTACACTGCAATTTGTGTTAACCTCAGCTTAGAGAAATCTCCAAATATCTCTTTCCACCAATAACTCGCTATGGGGCTGTCACCCATGAATTAATCTAAGACGTTATTTAGAGGAAGGGAGAAGCTATTTATATTTTCAGTCTAATCCACCACTTGCTGTAAAGAATTCCATATGTTGCCTCCATTTTCTACCTGCTGTGAGAAGTAGGGCTCCCTTTATTTGTCCTAAACTCACCTCTCTGGGCTATATGCTGGTAACGCATGCACGTGCATGTACACACACACACACACACACACACACACACACACACACACACACAAGATTTAGGACGGAAAATGTTATCTTTGCTTACAAGAATATTAAAAATTCAGATAAAAGGAAGCTAAAGTAATGCAATTGAATGTGAGCAGAGTGGCAGTTAATAATCTCAAGGAGAAGGATATAAATCCTTGACAAAATGGAGGCCTGTTGACTCAGGGATTGGTGGAAATAAATGAGAAGCCTGCTATGGAATCAGTGCCTGGCCAAGCACTGCCTGCAGTGAAGTTGAAGCACCCTTTAAAAGTTCAGCGTGGCCCAGGAACATAACCTGTCAGCCTCCGCGCCTGACATGATCTTAATTAGCCTCTGTTCTACTGCCGAGAAAGCCCGTTGAGGCAGTTAGCACCAGAGAATTAATCAGATCATTTGTGGAGGCGACAAAGCAGGACAGCAGCCGACACAGGCAACTTATTGATTGGAAAGGATCCAGAAAAATGGGAAGTGATGTAGTCTCTTTGGACCCCTCTTTTCCTCTGAATGAAGATGCTCTACAGAGGCTGTGAACTGTGCCTCACCTTAACCTCTACCCCCCACTCCGCCATTCCCACAACTGCATTCTGTTTTCCTGGCTTCCACACACCTTGCTGCTAAGGCATCACGTGTAAGGGTGCTGATGCCAAACAACGTGTTTGACTGCAAGAGAAAGGGAGAGAGCACTGTTGATTTTGTTGCAAATTGCATTTTGCTACAGGATTAGTTGGGAAAATGGAATTTTGCCAGTATTCCCCTCCCTCTCTTTGTTTACTGCCTATTTTCAACAGCTCTGTAATTGCTTTCCATTTAGTAAAAGGAACATTGTTCCTTTTTTGGTTTTTCTTTTAATTGTGTTTCTTGCCCAGAGCTCTGATGTTTGGGAACGTTGATGGGAATGCCATGTTGTTGTGGTTCTAGCCACCACTTGGCCTTAGCAATAAAGGAAGGTCATCACCAGGGGAGGCAGTTGAGTGGTGGGCTCAGAGAAATGTGTAACTTCTTCCGTGGAACTTGTGAGCTCTTTCTTGTTTGGACTCCCAAGGTAGTTCAAGTCTCTATCACACCAAATTGGCTCTCATACTGTTTTACACTTACCTTTACTTTGTGTGCGTGAATCCTATCCTGCCTCTAATCATAGTGTAAGCTTGTCAAAGCCAAAGGCTCTGCCTTCCATTAAGCATAGGTCCTAACACCAGCCTAGGCACTGTGAGGCAGTCCATCCTAGATTGCATCACTGACAATCACTTGAGGGGTTCCTGCAACCTCTCATCCGCTCACCCTATTGCTACCTTGCCACTATTGATATTTTGGTCCATATAATTCTTTGTTCAAATGTGCATCATAGGATATTTAGCAGCATTCCTGGTCTCTATTCACTACTAAAAATGGCTCCAGATATTGCCAAATGTCCTTGCAGGGGGCAAAACCACACTCTCTCCCAGTTGAGGACCACTGTTCTATGATGATAATAAAATACTGCGGTAAAATTTATTGAGCATGTTACGGTGCTAAAGACATTATTACATAAATTCTTTTGTTTAACTCCCATAACAACCCTGACTCGGTTTTAACTGTTGTCTAAAGGGGGTCTGGGATGAACCTCAAAGTGACAGTTGTAGATATGTGCACACGACAGCCTGTCCCCCAAGCAGCATTTAAAATAGTCTTCCTGAGAACTTCTTAGGCTCAAACCCCAATTGACAGGACACTTTCGCTAGCCCTCATTGATGTAGGGGACCACCCGGTCATTGGGGACAACATGGTCAGTTTAGGGAGGGTTAATTTGTAAAGGAGCTCTGTGAAAAGCAACGGAAGGTCAGAGCAAATGCAGCCCTGCCAACTGTCACTTTTCCTGAGATGTGACCACCATTCCAAGCAGCTAATGTAGGGCAGGGGTCTGGATATTTGTGTCTTCCGTGCCCGTGATGAAATTTTAGCTCAGGAAACAGAATTTCTAGCTAGCCCACTGACGTGTCATTCCTAGCCCGAATCCTGACCTGCTTTCTTCCAAGCAATGCGATGGGTCACAAGAGCGACAGGGCAAAAGAAGGTGGACAAACCAGTGCCCATTTGTCCTTGTGTGGGGGAGGGCACCTACTCAAAGCACATCTCCTGACAGGAACACAGTCTCCACGCATGCACAACCCGAGAGGGAAAATCTGACATTTTAGCCTCCTGTGTCTCTGGAGAGGAATGTATCGCTGGTTGCGAAGATAATTCAACCCCAAATTCAGTGCCACCAAGGAGTTAATGATACATTAAAATTAGCCATGTCATTTGATGGAGAGATATTCTACTTATCGAAAATACCTTTATAGGAAAACTGCCTTTCTGAGTCTGAGCTGGAAATATTACAGTAAACAGGATCTAATCACAGTGAAGCCTTTTTTCAGCTTTGCATGACAGCTGTAAAATATGACAGTATTTATTAATAGTTGCTGCAGTCTAATCTGCAGCATTGGAGAGCTCCAGCCAAATATGTTAAGCTACTGAGAGAACAATTTCCACAGTAACTAATATTCAGCTTTTGAAAGGGTAGTTTAATGTCTTGAGATTTTTTTTCCCCTCTTCTGATGGGCCAACCCCAGGAATAGGCTACTAAGCTAATAACCTTTGTGGAGAGGAAGTGTTTAAATGATAATTTATTTCAAGAGCTGACAACAAATTGCTTGGCACTTTCTCTTTTTATGCCCCAAAGCAGTCAAGGATGTGCAAATCGAAGTATTAAAAAATATGACAGCTTCAGTATTTTCATTTTCAATGAAATTCTCATTACAGACATATGTACAGTCTTTTATTCACAATCCAGTCCAAACAGTCATTCACTATTATTATTGTGCAGGCTCTCCAAATGCTCTCATGGTTGAAGACTCATCACAATAGATTAGGCAGGCTGCAGAAGCTACCAAATGTCTCAGGTACTCAACCCCAATTATTTCTGCTCAAACAGGGGAATTTAGTATCTGTCTCTCACAGGGTAATGTACTTTCTGGGCCTTCCTAATTTATTCAGATGTAAAAAGTAGCTTGAGCTTCAATAAAAACTCTCTTGCCTTCACTTTTCCCAGAAGGCAAATGGACATGACTGGAATTGGAGCCATCTGTTACCTTCACACATCCTTTAATCAGTTCTTCCAGTGGAGGAGGAAAAAAAGTCCATGAGACTCAGCCCCCCCCCTTTTTTTTTCTTTTTAAAAATCAAGGTACCTGCTACTCTCTTTAAAGTCCCTGCCAAGTAGCCATGGCAGAACCTGTCATTGGTCCCTCCTCAATTTCTGCTTCCCCAGCCAAAAATAGCCCCTTTGTGATGAGGACCTATGGGTTCAAATTCTTCTGTGCTCCAGAAATTCTCTCTGCGCCAGAAAGGAAAGGATGAATTGCCTTTGCTTCCGGGTCAGGCCCCGGCGCAGTAGTGCATGGGCATCGCGGGAAACTGACTTGTCTGGCAACATTTATTGCTTTTGCTACTCACGTGAACCTTAATCTGGATTTCTGACCTGCTACCTGTCTGGATCCCCGGAACTCTGGGACCTTAAGCTCTGGGGTTCACTTGCGGACACCAGGCTTTACGGAGGAAATTGACAACTGGAGTGTGTCCATAGGAAGACAGCAAGGGCAGAAAGGCCTAGTTACCAGGTCCTTTGAAGGACTCAAGGAAAGATGAACGATAGTGGTAATCACAGTTTTCAATGTTCGAAGTGTGGGAGGCAGTGTATCTCAGTGTAACAGCACACTGAGAGAGCAGCGGTGGCAGACCTGGGTCGAAATGGTCGTTTCATTGCTTCAGCGCACTAAGCTGGGTGACCCTAGAAGCCATATTTAACCTTTTTATTCTTTGGTTTCCTCAGTTGTGAAGAGGCCGGGATGCCGTAAGGATTAAATGTGAAAATCCATAAACTCAGGGCTTAGTGTGTAATATTGCTTAAGAAATGGCAATTGCTCTTATCAAACAAAGATAATAAAATGACAGTAATAGGAATTTCTTGATTTATACAACCGATTGATATTGGGGTGGGTGTGGGGGTGGGTGTAAAAAGAGAGGGAGGGGAGAAGGAGGAAGAGAAAGACAGGTAGAGCAGAGAAACAGGGAGACAGAGATTCTGTGGTTTATTTGGGACAGTAGAACTGGATGGAAGGGCCTGAGCTAGGTTATGTAAGTAGGTGGTAAATGATAACATGCACGAAGGTGTGAGGAATGAAGCTCTGCTTGTGTCTTAGTGGAATTCAACTCCAGTCAGACTGAAGTCTTTCACACTCATAGTTCTCGGGGAAACGCCTTTTTCTCCTTGTCTTGGGGAATTTCTTTACCTCTTGAGCCCTTTAGGATCTTCCAACGTTTTCCCACTTTACTAGCTGTCTGGCAACACTTAAATCTTTCCACAAGGTGCTCATCCTAAAGGATGTTGATGTGGGAATGGTCAGATTAAAATTATTATTTCCAGGCCCCTGAGAAAAATCATTATTCCAGAAACAGGGCTGTCAACTCCTCAAAGGCAGGACCCAATTCTCCTCTTAAACACTGCCAGTGTGTTAGCACACACGATAGCACTGGCAAGCACCCAGTAATTTCTTGTTGACTGATGGGTTAGTTGTTGTTACTACCCATGATTCTGCCACAACCTTCGAGAGCAAATAAAAAGATCTGTTAGAAGACTGTTGACTTCCAGAGAGTTACTTGGGAACTGAGTAGGGAGTTTCAGGCTGAGAATGGGAAACAGCAGGAGTTTATTGAACACTGGCAAGAAGGTAGGGACTGGTTGCCTCAAAGGGCACCTAGAGCTATTATCTCATTATCTAAGCTGAGAGCCACAGCCTGGGCCAAATTCTTTAATCTCTGTGGGCTGTGCCCATTGAAGCCAAGGAGAGTTGTCAGGTGCGCGAGAGTCTGGCTGCAGTTCTCAAGTATGTCGCTGTTTCGGGGGAAATGCTAGCATCACAGAGAACTAGGCCACTTGCACCCAAAAGATAGGTCTAACAGAGAACTGGAAGAGG
Source organism: Scalopus aquaticus (assembly GCA_004024925.1). Taxonomy (NCBI): domain Eukaryota; kingdom Metazoa; phylum Chordata; class Mammalia; order Eulipotyphla; family Talpidae; genus Scalopus; species Scalopus aquaticus. The sequence continues at coordinate 50,229 of PVIJ01000382.1, read as the reverse complement.
TGATCACCTCCCTGGCATCGTTTTAGGACTTTCTAAACAGGAAGGCCTGTGGGCGAGGGGTCTCGCAAATTGGACCCATTGCACCCAGGTTTCAAGTCACACTGTGGATTCAGGGTCTGTTCCACAGAAAGCCCTCACCTGAATGGTTATTTCTTCCCTGGATGCACTTAATGCCTCCTGTCATTAGTACCCATAGAGTAGTTAGCATGAATTAATCAGTCAGTTGATCTGTTTTCACTAACAGAAATAATATTCATCAGTGGAAGTAAAATGTAGGACAGGAAAGTTTTTATGGAGGTGTAGGGGCAGGTTGGGACAGAGATGTGAAGGTTTTGCTCCTGCCAGGAAGGGCAAGTATAGACATGGTGAGGAGCCCCGGGTAAATAAAAAAGGGGTGTCATTGAAGAGGACAGGACACAGAGAGGACAGATCTCACACTTGGTCAACTTCATCATTTTGCCAAGAACCGAATTTTCGAATGTTTATGTATATAGCACCAGGAGCATATATTTAAGCTTTGTATGAATGAACCAAGGTGATATTTTAATAACGAAGGGAAGTGATGACCTGAACACACAAAATCAAATTGTTCTCTGCAGACAGAAATCAAAGTGTAGCCAATGAAGCCTTGAAATTCAGCCAGTGTTTCGTGATCTCAGAGCTAATATGACCCTGATTTGCTATAGCTCTTTGAAATGACCTGAAATGTTTAACCCATTTCTCAGCAACTCACTCATCCCTGCTCTTAGACAGTGGAGTCACAGCATTTGTATATTTAGCTTATTTGAATGTAATTATAGGTGCTCCCTTCTGTCTCTCTGTTTTCCCCTTTGCTCTTATGTAATTTAAAATATTTTTAAATTATATTTCACAGTTCTAATTTTTCTCAATAATTTTTATTACTAAAACAATAGCTGATCATTGCACAAAATGGGAAAAAAACAGAATATTCAATATTTTTTAAAAAGTGGGCCGCATGATTTGATCTATAAATTGAGTATTCTCTCCTTCCTTCCTTCCCTCCCTCCCTCTCTCCGTTGCTTCCTTTCTCCCTCCTCCTTTCTCCCCTCTCTCACTTCCCTCTTTTCCTTTTTCTTCCCTTCTCTTCTTTCTTCCTTCTCTTCCTTTTCCATCCTCCCTTCCTTCCTGCCCTTCTTTGCTTTTCTCTCTTTTTCAGAACAACACTGAAAAAAGATGTGGCTTATTTGTGATGAATTAATAATGAAGTTGGCAATGCACTAAGTATATACCCAGGTCTGTGCTAATTACTAAGGGAGACACAAACCAAAAGTCAAGGAGCTAACCAATTATTTATTACCATGTCACGGAGAAGGGCTTGGGGAAGTATAGAGCAGACTCAGTGCAATAGCAAAGCAATTGTGTTAAGTGCCAAATGAGTGACATGGACAAAAGGGCTCTGTGGGCATTCAGAGGTGGGCAAAAACTCTTCCTCAAAACGGGCTCTCCTAGGGCCTCCCCAGTGGCGCAGCGGTTGGGCGCTGTGCTGTGGAGCTGTAGGCAGCGGCGACGCGAGTTCGACGCCCAGCGGGGAGAATCCGGCTGACCTGATTCACATGGTGCGGCAGACCTCTCCTGCCTCGCCCGCTGCTCCCCTCAGCAATGTATTTCTGATCTGCCTGTTCTTCTCCCCACTCTGTCTCTGGTGAACCCTCTCGCCGCCCCATGCCTCTGGCCTGTGCCCCAGCTTGTATGTATAAATAAAAAATAAATCTTTAAAAACAAACAAACAAACAAAAAAAACTGGTTCTCCTCCTACCTACCATCTAATAGCACCACCATCTCACACAATCTTTTAAGCCAAAAGCTAGTAGTCAACCATAAATCCTTTTTTTCTTTTATATCCCACAGTCAATCATCTCCCACTTCTGCTGATTCTTTGTTCAAAATGAATTTCAACTCTATCCACTTTTTTCCATCTCTAGCCAAGTCTAAGCTGTCATCATTCTCACTTAGACGTACATAATTGCCCTTTGGTTGCATTTCTCTCATGCTTGTACCACCTCCATTGTCTATGTAAACTTACATCATCTACTCAGAATCTTCCAGTGACTTCCCAGTGCAGCCAGAATAAGAGCCAAACTCCTTACTGTGGCTCCTGTCCATACTCCATGGCTATGCGCTGGCTTCTGGCTACCAGACAGTCTCCTCTAAAGGGACTGGAAGGTTCCTCACCACCCTTTAGTCATCCATAACTCTTCCAGCTCCTCAGTCATACCACACTCTTCCCCGCCCCAGGACCTCTGCCCTTGCTATCTCCACTGCCTGAAACTCCTTTCATCTGTTCATCACATGTATGACTCCTAATCCTTTAGTTCCCTGCTTAAATGCCTGTTCTTGATGAGGCTGACAACTGAGAATCCTTTTAGAATTAGGTCTGATTCACTTGTACCTGTCTCTTTGTTCTCTTCATAGCATCTTATCAAAATGTGTAATAATTTTATTTGTAGACTTGATTTTTTTTCTCTATTTTCCTCATGAGGAAAATAGGGACCAGTAGGAACCATGTCTATCTTGTTCATCATTGTAGCCCTAGCACTTATTGAATGAATGAATGAATGAATGAGTAAAGTGAGTTCTGAAAAGTGTTAGATGGCTGAGGCAATAATTATGTTGAGTCTTGAAAATTAGACTACTTTTTTCCCGAATGGGAATGATGAAAATCACTGAAAAATTTAGACCAAGGTCATGTGCAGTGTTTTAAGAAGACTTGGAAAGGGGGAAATCAGTGTAAAAATTTATGCAAAGTATTTCTTAAGCAGAGCAGATTAATCCCACTAGCCAAATGACTACAGAGGGGAAACTATGCACACATATGAGTCAGAAAGATTTCTTTTGGACCTTGTAAGTGTCCTAACTATTTAGTGAGATGATTTGAAGATGCAAGGGTGAGAAACAGACCTAGATGAATTTTTGTTTCCGTTTCTCTAACAGAGAACTATATGGGCCAAGAATGGTTGTGGGAGACAAGGACAGAATACATTAACTGCATCTCCTGCTTTCCATTAAATGGGAGGTTACAGTTTTAGTAAAACTGATATTCAGTTTTTAAAAAGTTTCAGAAGATAAACTGCCAGATGTACAGACTTCAGTTGAATATGCTAGGCACGAGATGACTATAAAATACTTGGAGATAAGCAAACTCATTCTCAGTGTTTGAAAGAAATGAAATGCATTAAAAGTTAGAAAATTATGAATTAGAATGTTCAAACTATTTTTGTACGCACGTCAGTCGTGGCTCAGTAGGAACACACAGCACTCCTGCCTGATTCTGCCTTTTGTTTACACTTTTGCCAGTCTCAAAGCCCCATCTCCCGCTTCTCTTGAAATTCACAACTTACATTTCCTTCAAGGCCTGCCTCTTAGCCAGCTTTCTCTAAAAACTTTATTTTCCTGGAGTGCTACCTTTCCACAATTCTTGTAGCCATAGAGTCTGTAGTGTAACACTCAGTTTGATAGCGCTCATGCTGTTCATGAATTGTTTTATGAATATCCTTTTCTGAACACCCCTATTAGAACTATATAAGCACCTATTACAGGAATGGAATACGCTATTGGGGGTTGGTAATAGCTTGTAGAATTGATTGATTAACTGATAATTTATATTAGGGTTAGTAATAAGATACAAATTTTCCTGTATCTGGTATAATATCACAAATATTAATCCTAGAATATTACATTAAGGAGGAAAACATCTTAAGTGAAGAGCCCAAGAGGCCCAGAGAGTTTCAGTGAGTTGGTCAGGATTAGCGAGCTAGTGACAGAGCTGAAATAAAACTCTGGTCCCCTGCTTCAGGCTCACGAAATTTGACAATATTTCACAGCTAAGTAGCATGGACAACTGTAAGTCCTAGTACAGCGTTTCCTGACAGCGTTTGATGATGTACCAAAATGAGAGTGAACTGAAAGGTACTCTGGGTTCTCAAGAACAAAATGGTCCTTCAAGTTACCCTGAAGAACCGCCTCTCCAGGTCGAAGGCCCTGCCACTAGGAAGTCTGGTTCTCCACCTACTCTGTCCTTCTCTGAGTCAGTCAGAGAGGCCCTCCCCGCCTATGAACAGAGTTTCAGGCAAGCAAATAATAAACACTGTCTTCGCAATCTTGTGGTGTAGCCTCCCTTGGTTTTACTGAGGAACTCCTCAAAGATAACTGGGCTTTAGAGGAGTCTGCTTAACTGAATTATGATGTGTTGCTCTAGCCAGTTAACAAATACACCTATACTACTTAAGTATACTACTTAAGATCAGACCCCTAATTTTGGAAGCGGTTTCAATAAAATGTGTTCTTAATATATTAGCTCACTTTTAGAAAACCAACCATCTCCAAAGTCCATTCTAGCTTGTCTAAACTCATTATTTCCATTAGATAACTGTTGTGGACCTTTAAGTTGAAGATCCAGTGTGACCTGGTAGAATAAGCCCTGGAAGCAGGAGACACTGGCACTAGTTCCAGCTCTGTGGTTATACTACTGTGTGAAAAAGCATAATTCCTCTTTGGGCCTCAGTTTTCTCATCTGTGAAGTGGCAATAATTATAGTCTCTTAAAGGACTAAATTTCCAAAACTTCCAGATTAGGCCTCTATTTAGATTAATCTTCTTTTGCTTTGTGCATTTTAGACAACATAAGTTTTTTTGGAGGGGAGGAGGAGAAGGAATCCTTTTTCTTTTTTTTTAAAGATTTACTTATTTCCGCATACAAGCTGGGGTGCGGGCCAGAGGTGTGGGGCGGCGAAAGGGTTCGCCAGAGACAGAGTGGGGAGCAGAACAGGCAGATTGACCGAAATACACTGCTGAGGGGAGCAGTGGGTGAGGCAGGAGAGGTCTGCTGTTCCATGTGGGAACCTTCCTGGCCAGGCATCGAACTCATGCCACAACTGCAGACAGCTCCACAGCGCTGCACTTAACCTGTTGTGCCACCAGGGAGGCCCAGGAATCCTTTTTCAGTAGCAGTGACTCAACTAGGAGGGTATCCCAAACCCCTTTTCAGGGTCAGGGGTGTCATATATGACATACAAAATTTGAAATATTAGGTTCTAAAATTACCATTGCTTCAATATTTTGGCCTTAATTATAAACACCAGTGGTTTGGTGGAAAGAAGATCATATGCACATTTGGAAGAGCAAAAATAGAACCCCCAAAATTAAAGTAAAAATATAACCAAAAAGTAAATAAAATAAAGAGTATTAGATTTTATTTATTGGAAGAGAAAGGAAGAAAATGACTTAAGGCCCACTGAACACCACTGTTACATGAATATTCAAAGAGAAGAGATGCATCTTCTTACCTCTTTCTGTGTCGTAGAGGTACACAAACTTCTCCCACTTGTAGTGACCCAGAAGACTCAGAATAGCCCCCTTCAAGGCTGGGCGCATCTGGATGACAAATTGCACATCTGCGTCAGTGGGGAAGCTGGGCGTGACAAAGGACGTGTGCAGGGCCCCACAGAAGGAGGTTAGAGTATTCATTGACATCTGGTCATAGAATCCAAAGATGGCATACACCCCTCTCGAGAACTGGGAGCAGACTGCAATGAGAAGAAGGAAAATTTTCAATAGCCCCATGGTCCCTTGCTGCAGCTTGTAGGGGTTGGAAATACAACATGTAGTTAGTTTGGGCTCTAAATGACATGCCTTAAAAGAAAATTGAAGATCTCTGAAATCCCTAGAATCCCTTGAAAGCTCAGTTGCCCAGAAAAACAGGAAGGAAGGAAAGAATTTATTTGACATAGTTGCAGATCCTGTATGTTTGCCATAAGACATACTAAGAAACTAAGAAAATGGGAAGGAAAGAGGCGAAGGCTATCTCACCTCAGTGCTCTTGCACTCCCACCGTAGCCACCCAGGAGCGTCTTAGTGCACTTACCCAACCCCATCCAGGTACAACTGCCCTGTGTTCTGCCCCATAAATGCTTTTTCTACAGGTGGCTACAATGTCTAATCATTTAGTCAGATGAACTGCTGATGTACCTGCTAGGAAATATGTTGCTCCTCTTAGGTTTTACAGTGCTTTAAGCTTCATTCTGTTATGATTTTCACCCTTTTAATGCAGACAACTAATGAAGAGGATTTCAGATTCTGGGCAGACTACTGGGAAGACTGCCCCAGTGAGTCACGTGGGTTAAGTGGGCCTATTTTGCGCATGTGTAATTGGCAAAGTTCTATCTTGAACCTTTTGCATTTATCTTCCAGATCTATCAGTCTACATATAGGATGCTCACGTCTCTCTCATGATCATTGTTAGCTGTCCTTCATTTTAAAGTGGGCCACACCACCTCCTTCCCTCTTCTGGCCCAGATGAGCTTTAAAAATGTGAACCAATTTCAATATTAGCTTAAGTAGAACATAATTAGCAAAGCACATCAGCTCAACAACACTGTGTGGTGCATTCCCAAACCAAGTGGAAATGATCTTTAGATTATCTGCACTGCTTCTCCTTTCCATTCATGTGAAGCAGCAGAACGGGCAACTGATAATGTGGTGTGATGTAAGGGATCCTGCATGGTCTCCCTTATCTGCTAGGAAGCCACTGTTAGCCTAATTTCTTCATGATTAGGGTGTTGGAAAAAAGTCTGTGTCTTAGGTGGGGTATTATTAGAATCTTTTTTAGTCCTTAACATGTTGAGATGAATTTATTAGTGTATCTGATTCAATGCCAGCACAAATGGGAATGCAGACAGGTAACTTTTGATGGAGATGTGTGGGTCAGACAAGAGAATGCATGGGGTCTGGTGCCCTCCCTGAGAGGTAAACAGTGAAGACACTTGCACCAAGAAGAAAGCCATTGAAAGGAGGAGGAGGAAGGCAAGTGGAAAACCAATTTAATCATTTCTTAACCCTATTGTGACAGAGTGCTCAGTATCAATGGTATTTTGCTTTCCATATATTCAATTTAAACCTGCATTAAATAAGGCTATTACCTTTTACCAGAAAACTCATTAGACATTGGGTCCAAGGTAACATTTCAAAGGTAATTATCAGTCTTTAAAGCATCTCCAACAGGGAAGACAATAGCCTCCAAACTTGAGGGATCCTATGTGACCCCGCAAAAATGCACCAAAAAGGTCTGTATTGCGAAGACAATGTGAACTAGAAAACAAATGCGGAGTGCTTCAGGAAGGCCAAAGGGAGTACCCAGAAACTAAAAGGAAATGACTAGATGCCACCTTCCCTTGGTCATCTGCAAGGGAGAATGAGGGGAGTCTCAGTCCCAAATTAATCCTGTAGATGGAGAGTTTCGCAAATCTTGGCATACAGACATGTTCTATATAAAACTGACAAATTAATGAGAACAGCCATTGAGCGCTTAGTATCGCCAGATACTGTGCTAAGTCCTATAAAAATTTCATCTGGTTTACTCTTTATTCCCAACGACCTCTTGAGGTATTGCTATTATCTCTCTGTAACAGTAATAATTCTGACACAAACATGTTTATCTCTTGAGTGGAGGAATCAGGGTTTGAACCCGAGTCTGTCTGGCTCCAAAACCCAGGCTCTCTGGAACCCAAATCCAACAATAAAGTTAAAAAATAATTATTGTCCCAAGTGAAATAGGATTTCAAGATTTGACAAATAAAAATATAAGTCGTTCAATTAGATTATTTTTATTATATAATTAAACACCCATAAAACCATCACCCAACTCAAGAACTATAACCTTCCAGATAACTTATTTTCCCCATGTCTCATGAAGCAGAAGAAAGGACGACAGTTTCCAAGAGAGGCAGACCTGGGTTCTGGTCACGGCTCTGCCCGCCATAAGCTGCATGGTTTTGTGCAAGTTACTTAACGTCTCTGAGCCCGTGTGATCTAAGATGGTGGTTACACAGGCAGCTTCTGACATCAGACCGTATAGGTTGAAATCCTGAACTCATCACTTCTTAGGCAACTTACTATTTCTGTGTTTCTGATCCAGTTTCTTCATTTATAAAACTGGGATGATAACAGGTTGTGAAAGTTAGCATGAGTTCATTCATGGGAAGACCTATAGCAGTATCTGGCACTTAAGAGTTTCTCAGCTAATGCCAGCCGTCCACAAATATTTATTGACCATCTCCACTGCCAGGCGTTGTTAAACATATTGGGAGATACAGGAGAGAAAAGAAATCCTGTTCTCTTGTAATTTATGTACTATTGAGATGAAAAGACAATAATAAATAAGTAAAATATAAATTATGTTTTAGTTATAAATGATGCTTTATTACTGTCATAAGGTGAGTAAATAGCACAGTGCTTAGTAAGTACGTTGGGAACTAAAAGCAGTTTGTTCTGTTTCTTTCCTTCAGTCAGATCTTCTCAGCGTATTTTGCCCTTTAATCCTACCAGGTTACCCTCCCCATAGTAACCATTGTCCTTGACCTCACATAGAGTATCCAGGTAACATAGTTTCTCTTCTCCTTCAACTTCCCAGTGCCTTTCTTCAGTGCTCCTGCCTGTTCTCATGCCTGGGTAGGAACGGATTAAGAGAGGAACCCTACACATTTGGCTGGGGGATGTGCTGTGAAATATCTCCACTTTCTGCTTCCTAGGAGTGCCTGTCTCCCTCGCCACTGGCAAAACACAGAATTCTTCTCACTGAATATGTCCTTTCTGACTACCTCCCGGACTCCTGGGGACCCCAGTGTGGCTTCTGACTGTGTTCCCTTCAATGGTGAGTGACAAGAAAAGCTGGAGCCAGCTGTCATATTTTTATTTATAGTCCTTAAGCCTGTAGGGTCAGGAGAGGTATTGTTAATGTACAGTGTGGTAGCTAATTACACCACCCATATTCCAAAAGGTATCATTATAAAAATGTTAAAAAACCTGATTACCCCAAAGATCAGAATAACAATACTACATACCATTTACAGGACACTTTCATAGCCTTTTTTTGAGTACCACATGATACAATAAATTTCAATTCTGTATGACCTCAACTTAGTTTTATAGGAAGTTCAAAAATACAATTGATGTAGGCTGGAGATTCATAATGGCTGATCAAGTTTGTACCGTTAACCTCATTGTACCACTTTCTTCCTCTCAGGCTAAATATCTGCTAAAAGATCCCACCTCCCCTGCAGTCCCTGCCACTCCCATCAGCCATTGTTCTAACTCCTTCTTTATCCTCATAACTACATACAGGATAGGGATCTTGTGGTCTTCTGCATCTGCAACCTAGTTTCTGTTCCCGTCACTCTACTGAAACAGCTCTCAAGGTTGAGGATAACCTGTTCACTGCCAAATCCAACTCTATTTGAAGACATCATTCCACTTGACTGCGGAGCAGCATTAGATATTATCGGTTAGGTTCTCCCCGTTGAAACTCTCTTGCGTCAAGAGTATTAACCTCTGTTGGCTCCTTAATCACCCTTACTGCTCTTTTTCAGTTTCCTTTTGGCCCACCCCCTTGTCAAAAATTTGTCCAAGGAGTTTATCCTTAGCCCTCTTTCTTCTTATCCAGAATTTTTTTTTCATTTAACAAGTATTTTGAAACTTCTTTTGGGTTATCCAAAAAATCACGATGCATAATGTCATGACTTTTCTGATAACCCAATAATATGTGCCAAGCAGGGGACAATCTCATCTTACTATCTCCACATGTATGACTTTTAAATACAGTCATGTGTTACTCAAGACAGGTATATTCTGAGAAATGTGTTGTTTTGGCAATCTAGTAGTTGTGCAAACATCACGGAGTCTCAGGACACAAATCCAGATGGCGTAGACTACTCCGCACTGAGACTCACCGGGGCAGCCTTTCGAGGCCTCCACAGTGTACGCAGCCCACCCTTGCTAACTGCAGAGACTGCTGCTGGCTCTCGGGCACACTCCTGAGCTCATAAAACACTCCCACCTGGAGGCCTTCATGACCTCACACATTCCACATTTATTTCTCTACTCTCACCCCTGCACATGTGGATCTGCTCCTCTTGCCCCTGCTTTCCCTGATGCATCCCACTTCTTCCAGTCACCCAAGCGAGTCTTTAGGGTCATCTTCGGCTTCTCTTGCTGCCTCATTTCCCTTTATCACTCTTTGGTGACGCTTCATCCATCCTCTCTGTACAGCAAGTGAGGTGTCTATTTCTTATACATTTTTAGTTCACATTCTCATTGCTTCTCTCTTAGACTAGGACAATAATCTCACAAAGGCTTCCCCCAATCTATCATCGGCACCACTATCATATTAGTCGTCCTCATTTCTTTATTCTTTCCCCCCTCAACTTTGGATTGCAACTGTCTGATCCAAATGTACCCAACCCAACTTAATTCCCATTTCTGCAATAATCTGTCTTGGATAACTCTTTATTATGGGAGTGTTCTTAGCAGCACCCCTGGATTCTACCCAGTAGATGCCAGTCACACCACAAAATGCCTCCAAACATCATCAAATATTCCCTGGAAGGGAATGTCTCGCCTTGTTTCCTTCTTCCTCCTGACACCCCTTTGATAACTCCGGGGTTACTCAGACTTCCTACCCCAGAGAACTAAGCCTTAACCTAATGGAAATGCAAACATATTTAGAAGATCTCAAAGGAGTCATTTTAGTGGAATGTTTGGAAGGGTGGATGTTTTGGACTCTTCAGTCTACCAAGTAGGCAGTTACAAAATACATGGCCATTTGTGTTTAACCTGGGAATGCAGGAAAGGAAGGATTAGACAAGGTATACAGGTGTTACGGGGGTGGAGGGGGAGGAGCCAGCTCATACCTACTTTGGGTTCATACAGATCAGTGTCCCCATCCCCCTAAACACCCTTTGGCCTTGGGTTCTAGTAACTCCAGTGGGAGCTTATAAGTCCAAGAATCAGAACAAGGTGTCAGCCTCATTCTCCTGATTCCATGGTTTAATTACCATCTTTGGGTTAATTCTCTCGAACATTTTGTTCTGCTCTCAGGAGCACACTGCCTTCCAACAGTCTAACTAGTTATTTTTACAATTACATGGCATGTATCTAAACCTGGCAAAGAAAACACTCGTTATCAACATTTGATCCTACTTGAGCATAATGACGTGCAAATGCAGGTGTTAACATATGAACACATGTGTCTGGTAAATTCATTTCACAATATAAGTGCAAACCATCCTTCTTCTACAGCAGTATCAGAAATGGCAGGAGAAGCCCTGAGAGGGCTTGAGCTGCTTTCTCGTCCTTTTATATCAAGACAAAAGAGTTAAGCATCAGCGCTCAGAGTTTTACATTATTTTGCTTATTCATTTATTAATGTATTCGTTAGTCAAATTTTGAACTCCTATTGGGCGACAAACATTGTCTAAGTGCTGGGATACAGCCATGAGCAACACATGGGACCTTTGTACCCATGGCACTCACAGTGTAGTATTAGCAGCAAATATGCATAAAACAATCATAGCAATGTGCAATTACCATATTGTAACTACTGAGGAGGGAAGGCATTCGTGTGCCATGAAACTATGTGACAAGGTGACTTTAGAGTAGATTAGGGTACAGTTATCAGAGAGTGTGACATTTCAGTAGACACCTCAGCTTAGAAGAGCAATTCCATGCAGAGAGACCAGCACTCGCCGAGGTCCCGCGGGAGGACATCCTGTGATGCCTTTGCAGCCCTGAAGACGCGCCTGGCTGGAGTGTGGCCAGCGAGGGGACGTGTGCTAGATGGGTCTGGGAGGACAGGGATGCAACTGCGGAGAACCTTGTAGGATGGTGGCAAGGACTTTAGACATTATTTTAAGAACCAGGGGAAGAAATCTTGGAAGGATTTTTATCATGGGCATTCATATGCCGATTTATGTTGTTAAAAGATTTATCTGGCTGCTATATGGACAGTAGACTTAAGGGGACATCAGTGAGAGCAGGGAGAACATTTGCATGCTGTTCTTGTCAACTAGGGGAGAAATGATAGTAGTTTGGATTTGAGTTGTGGTAATGGGAATGAAGAAATTTCTAGCCTATTTTTGAGGTCAAATTACTGGCTTAGAATAGCCTGAGGTTACTTAAATTCTCCAAACCTCTTTTTCATGTGAATGGATTATAGGTCACCCCATAGCATTGTACTGCTTAAATAGATATATGCAAAGTGCTGATAACTCTCACATGAGTTCGTGCTCTATTGATAAATGGCCTCTGCTATTAATATTATTTAAAAAATATTTCTTGAGATTTTGCATGGTTTAGTCCCTAATTCACTACGTGATCTTGGGCAAATTACCTCACTGGCCATCAGGTCTGTCATTTGTAAGGCAGTAGAGCTAACACCTGCCCTGGCCACCTCACAGGGATGGGCTGAGAATAAATGGAAATAACAGCTAAAACTCTGCCTTGAAAAATTACAAAAGCTACTGAGTATCAGTGAGCAAGTAATATTGGTTCTAGACCCCAGTAATTATCATCCCCACAACAAATAGTGCAACAGAATCCGCATTCTTCCCAGTCTTAGTCTCTGCCATTCACCCACATATCCCCACCAATCATCTAAGGTAAGCAGGGGCCTGTCTTGACTTCAGCTCATTATACGTGGGCTTTAACACAACTCTTACCTGAAAAACTAATTTATCTAGTGATCCAGTCACAGGCAGTGAAACCATTTCTGAAGCTGGGCACCAGAGTGATGAACTTTTATGATGCCTTTGAATCAGCCCTAAGATTTGTCACAGACAGATTAGAGCTTCAAGTTTGGTATTGTGTCATACAGCATTTGAAAGCCATTTAAAAAAACGGTTGCAACCCAGGTTGGGGTGAAGGGTCAGCTAAGGTCCTAAACTACTGAATGGTTGTCTGTTACCATATTTTATGTAGTCTTAAATTATTTCATAATTTAAAACAAATCCATATAAACAATGACATATTTAGGTCCATTCTCAGTCATTGAAGCATACTTTTATTTCCGATTCTAAGTTTGAATTCCTTAGGGTCATTTTTTAAAAAATCGAGGTTCACACCTCCTCAGATGTATGTCACCACACCACACCCACCACCAAGGCACTCAGAGTCCCCCACCACAGTGCATGGTGCCCCCTCCCCTCTCTGAGCTCCCTGTCTTCCTCCCCCTCTGGTAGCCTCAGTTTTACAGTCAGATTTCTAAGGTTCGTTTTTGGTTTGGTTTTGTCTGTCCCCTTGTTTTTTATTTCTTACATGACACATATGTGTGAAATCATCTGGTATGTGTCCTTCTTCTTCTGGCTTATTTCCACTTAGCGTGGCTGGAACAGCTATAGACATTCAAGGAGTTTCTCACTTGTATGTTTCAATTAAGCAGATATTTTTCATTGGCCATTTATTGAACAGTACCAAGTACTGTGCCAGATGCTGGAGATGTGGAGTTGTACTGTCAAGTTCCATTTCATGTGACTCCCTTCTAGGACATTCAAGAGCTCACCTACCTCCCCACTTTCTCTTCTCACTGGGTATTATTTGGAACATACTTTCCCCACTCTTCTCCCAGTCCCTATTTTTTTCAACTGCAGTTCTAACTTCTTTCTGGTCAGAGTCTATGACCTCCCTTTCCTGTAGAAATTTTTTGCAGATGGAGGGGGAAACCCACCCCTTGGGCATGAAATCAGTGAAATCAGTGGAGTGAGTCATGGCCTGGGATTTCCAAAAACGAATGAAATAGAATAGAAAAATACCACAGTGTACCCAGGGAGTAAGGGCAAAAATTGTTCCATGAAAGTTTTGTTGTGGTGATCAAATGTATGTTTGTGTGTTGTGGGTCACGAAATAAAATACATTTCTTCGCCACCTTACACTGTTGTGGCTACAGGCACTGCCCCCAGCCGAGCACGGGTTTGGTCTGCAACATTCCTTTATTGCCTCCTGCAGAAGCCCTATCTTATCCCTCCTCCTGTTTCCCAGTCTGCCCCTACTCCCTAGACTTTGAACCTGCATCTGAACTCACTCCCCACCCCCAGCTGGAGTCCCATTGGATTGCCATCTGGGATGGGAGCTAAAGGAATCTCTGTTCCCACTGTCTCAGAAGGGAGTGATTAAGAGACGTGTCACTGAACTTTCAATTCAGGGCATGAAGACATCATCCCATAGAAACGTGAGCATGTCACGTGATCGGGCCAGAATCACGCCGCCCTGACTCCCAGCCTGGGTTCTGTGTGCTCTCAGGGGCCGCTCTGGAACCCTGTGGCCTGGCCACAGCACACATCTTCTTTTAGAACTCATGAACTGAGAAGAGAACTGCTGGAACAGAGCATCATTCAAACGGATCCCTGCTTTAACTTCTTGCAGCAACACAGAACATCTGAGTCCTCTTTCATGGGCCCTGCAGATACTCCCTCAGTGACTTGAAAGTAAGACTGTCTCTCAAAGTGCCGAACTTGCTTCACGGGAAGAATCTGACTAAAAATAGCTAGAACTAGCTAGAGTTAAGTAAACACATGTAACTTGTAGAGTGCAGTTTCCGCTGCAGACAGAGTGAGTAGCCCCCTCTAGTGCTTTGTGGCTCATTCATGTATTACGTTTGTAATTTTTATATGCTGCCAATGAGTATAGCTGACCATGTCAGAGTTGTCTCCAAAAGAGTTTTCTCCAAAAGAAAGAGGAATTAGGCCTGTTATTCTCTTTGTGCAACGTCATGCAAAATTAAAGACCTCATATTTTCAGATAATAGTGGCATTGCCAGACAGAAGCTGCAAATTCAGTCATAAAAACACTCAAATAAGTCCTCAGAGATTGGCCCAGGACTTGTGAGTGAGGTCACTGAGCACACTCCGTCTTATTTTAGGCATTGACACCCCATGGCGGGGCCCTCAGCTCCCTCTTAAATATCAGAGTACAAATCCTCCAGCCTGGAATACACATGGGCAAAACACAATGCCCAGAGTTATACATAGTAGGTGATCAGTAAAGTCATAGTGCATATTTGACTTCTACCCCATGAACTTCCACAATTAGGGCTCATGATCCACCCAGAATTGTCTCCCATGATTCTCCAGTGGGAACCAGAGGCAGCTGCTTCAGCCTCGCTGGTCTTTCTACGCCTGCCATACTTCCTACTCATTCCTGCTGCTGAGCATTTGTTCATGCTGTGCCCCATCCTGGAACACACTTTCCAAATGTTCACCTTTCCAGTTCTTGCCTACCTTTCAAAACCTAGCTGAAGCACTCTCCTCCATGGAGGTTTCGGTGCCTGTTTCATCCATTCCCTGAGACCGATTCTTTCTCCGAGTGCCAGCAATCCCTGGAAGGAAGCGTCCTTTCTGGCACTTGATCATAACATGATCAAGCTGTGATTGACTTGCCTCATGTATGTGAATATGAACTATCAATGGCCAAGAAGCTTTTGGAGAGTCAGGAAGCACGTAACATCTGTTCGGTTAGTTTTGGCTGAGGTTCAGTGAATATGGTTCATGCTATAAGCACTTAATGAGCCAATGACATAAATTGGTGCTGAAAAGCAGAGTCTCCAGTTCTGTTTCTTAAGTCACTGCTGACTCAATCTGTGACCTTGGTTTTACCTTTTTTCTGAGCTCTCACTCCTCTCCTGCATACTGGCAAGGACAGTATTTATATATCTTAAAGAGATGTTTTGTGGATTAGCCAGAATGAGTATAAAACATGTAAAAATATGACGATCTGTAGGAACCCTATTATTATAGGAATAATAATAATTACAGCTGCACTTGGTTAAATGCTCCAGAAATCATATAGAAGACGCCTTCTCGGGGTGGGGGGGAGAGGGGGAAGCAGCCAACTGTACCAGCAATTAGTCAATTATGAGAATTTAATTTTATTTTATTGCTTGCAATTTCTGTTTCTGTGCACAATTGGGGCCTAGTTGCCTCTCTTGCTTTTAAATGGAATCTTTGATGAAGTTGGTGAGAGATAGATCAGTCTTTATGCGACCTACGCACCCCAAAGAATTGTCAGTGAGCGGATGGCTCTATGACTGTGTTCTGCCATGCTTCGCCCTGGAGGCTGCCACTTTGGCCCATGTTCCTCCCCATGCTGGTTTCCATCTGTCCCTAGGGAGTCTCGACACCAGCACTCTGTGGGTGGCACTGAGCATAAGTGTTGGCCAGGCAGCCATGGATCTGAGGCTCTATCAAGTAAAGTCCTTTGGCAGCTAACTGAGAGAGACACAGAGGAAACAAAATACCTGCTTCCTTGGTTGTGAAAGGGTCTTTTAGTCTAGAAGAGGCTTGGAAAAGCTAGAAGAGGCCCTTAAAAAAACTGAAGAATCTTTCTGTCTGCAGAACAGGTGCACTTAATTTATTCAGGGTGGCTGCGATATATTCCTGGCTGGAGGCAAAGAGATGACCTCTAGATAGTTCTGTCTTCATTAAGAACCTCCCACTAGAAGACCTTTTAAAAGAAGTCTTCTTTGAGACTCATTCTGTGTCCCTGTCTTTTTCTTTATTTATCTGACCGCATGAATCATTCCACACAATGAATTTCTATACGGTGTTCTGAGATTTCTAAGTCAAAATTCCTTTGTGCACAATTAATCATTTCTCTGGGTAGAGCATGTGAATATATATGATGCAAAATAATTGAATGATAACACAATTTCCCTTCTCTTTCATCTATGCAGCTAATGCAGCTAATACAGCAAGGTATCAATGTGTTGTCACTCATTAAATATTTATGTGGCTGGCCATCAAAATTAGGAATCAGGAAGATTTTTTTTTATTTACTGTGTTTCATGTGCGTCAGTTAGCAGTCATGGACTTTCTATTCTGGAGCTTGGGTGCTGTCTGTTTATACATGATGAGGTTTTTGTTGTGCTTTTTCTCTGAAGATCTCAATGTGGGACAGCTTTGGAAGGATTACAGAGAAAATGCTTTAAAGGACAGTTTGAGTAACCACAAAACATTCCTTTCCATGAGTGCTGCTTTTGCTTTCAAAGTTTTGTGAATTCCTCTTTGGTGGAGTCACCTATTTTCTACCCCTGCCCTGCTCCATCCCTTCCTCCCCTCCTTGGGGTCACCCCAAAGACAAGCAGCCTTTGCTTTTGAGGAACTCTAACACCAGCTGTTGACCCCCAGTTTTCAGTAATACAACTGACTGCTCTGGGATGCCATGCGATGAGGAGTTATTATTCAGAACTGCAGTACTTTTCGACATTGTTCTTCTTTACTGTTCAGAATTTTAGATTTTTCCACTTTTGCTTTTCCCCTCTTTTTTGTCTTTATTGCTTCAGATTCTGATTATGTATTCAGCGCACACCACGGGGCGCCAATTTAATTTTATCGGCCCATTAAAAGGGCAAATAAACCTTTGTTTTTATAAGAAGATAAAGGACCAATTATCCTGGCCCTCAATGCCTATTTGCTATTTGGGCTTACAATCCAGTTATGTGTCTTTAGAAGAGATTTTGCCATTTGCACCCTCTTGCCTTATTTCCTGGTATTTTTTTGGTCACTATGACATAACACATTTGTTAGTGGATGCCTTGGCTCTTAGTGCACAGAGTTATTATTTTATTAGCCGCCGTTGTCTTATTTGTGTTCGAAGCTCTCATTAGGAGAGGGTCGAGCTCTGAGGGGAATATTCTATTCCTCTGAATGGAAGTGTCTTGGGAACCTAATAGGTTGCCACAACGAGTGAAATAATCAGAAACGTGTTGTAATTGGATCCCCACCCAATCACTTTCAGGGAGTTGGGATGGCGCTGTTTGCGGCCTGCTTGGAATGTAATTTCCTCTAAGAAGCTCCCCCCGGCCCACCCCACAGATAGCTATTGCCTCTACATATCACTTTGCTCCTCTAGCTAGAATATTACCAAATAGGAGAGAGACAATCAGTGGGGGGGTGGGGAGGCAGAGAGAGGGAAGGAAAAGGGCACAAAATGGAATAGAAAAGAACACAAGGGACCATGGAGATGGATCACGGGTGAATTGGTGGTGGGCTACCCAAAGGGAATACAAAATGTAAAAGACATAAATAACAATAAAAATATATATTAAAAAAATGAAAATAACCAAAAAAAAAAAAAGAATATTACCATCCGTATTCTAACGTCCTGCGAATTGGATTCCAGGAGAGAAAGTACAAACCCTTTCAGGGTGGAGGCCTTAGGGAGTCACATGAGGACCAGCAAGGTATATGTCCTGGACATTACTCTGTTGCTGTTTTTGGAAGAGATGCACTCACAGTGAGGGAAGCAGCTAAAATCCCCTGCCCAGCCAAGGCCCAAATCGTAGACTGTGTGTAAAGGGACCCGTTGGAATTCCATGACTGGGTAGACGCCTGCAGCCAAGTGGTAGCATCTGTGAAAATGACCGCTCAGAAGAGACCGCCCAGGAGAGCCTGGGACAATGGCATCATTTTCATCAACAGGGATGGCAATTTTTTTCTAGAGTCCCTTGGTGTTACTCATGAAAATGGAAGGAAGCAAAAAGAAAATGAGTGGAATATTTCTGACTATAAAACAGGTGCTGTTATTTTCCTAATTTTTAGTGTAGTCTTTCAGAAGTGGGAAACATGAAAAAAAGGCAAGTTATAGGAATTATTCATAGAAGTGCATCTAGTTCCTATCAACAAGCTAACAACTTTATACAGCGAATACTGTGACTTGTACTTGCTATTCATGGCTTCAACCTCTGATCATCAAATTCCCTGGCAGAAGACATCCTGCTCATTCTTTCATTTCTAAATCTTAAGCATAAAAAGACCTAGGTAGGGATAAAAGCAGAAATATTAGAAATAGCTCTTCAAAAGTAGTAAGAAATCATTGATTTCTGCATATTTGGTTAATGCAGGCAGATTTCTTAATCATTGACCGCCCAGTAAATTCTCAAGACACCAGACCTATTTTCAGGACTTGGGAAAGGGGAGGTAAGCCATGAAGGGGTGGGGCATCTGGAGACGTGGGGCGTTAGTCATGAAGGCGTGAGAGTTAGAAGAGTCCTGGGGGACAAAGGCTCAGAGAAGGCAAGCAATTTTCCAAGTAGATCCCATTTCACAGATAAAGAAATTGAGACTCAGAGAAGTAACATAACTCAACCAACACCATACAGGAGCAAATGTCAGCGCTAAGATATGAACCTGGAACTAATGGTGAATATCCAGGGCCTGTGACATTTAGGAGACTTTAAACTAAGGGGTGTCTCTAAGGTTAAGTGTTAAGTTAAAAGGTGGAAGGTCTGGAACGGCAGTGAAGATGAGTGGCTAGGAGCACCTGTGGCTTCCATATGTGTATGCGATTATAAAGACTTAAGTGGATCAAGGCTAAGGATAGTGATCTTGGAGGCAGTGCTAGTGAATAGCTCTAGAAGACTGCTTTGCTTGGATTCCAACTCCACCAAATATTCATTGGGCCAGTCACTGTTCTCAATGCTGGGGACATGGCAATGAGCAAGGCAGACAAATCTCTACTCTCATGGAGCTTATAGTCGAGGGGGAGGGATTTAAAGGTGTGTGACTTTGGCCAAATAGTTCAGTTTCTCAGAGGTTCAGCTTTTTCACCTGAAAATGGGAAAAATGGAGTCCAAATCAAAGGGCTGCTGTGAGGATTAAATGATATAATACATATAAAACAGATGGTGTCTGAAACAGTGCCTTTTATTATCATCATGTGGCATGTAGCCAAATTATAGTTAAATATTAACAATTAATTTTTAAGTTTCTAACATCTAATTTTGTTCTGTATTGACACTGAGGTAACACTGGTTTACAGCAGCGTATGTGACTGAGAGATCTAGAGTTACACCTCTTCAGAGCATGTAGTACACCAAGTCCAGATCAAAGCACCCTAGTCCTCCGCCACAATCCGTTGAACCCCTTCTCTTGCTCCCCACTCCTCTTCCTCCCTTTCCCTCACTATGGAGTCTATAGTCAGAATTCTAGGGTTTGTTATTGGTTTGGCTCATAACCGTTCATTTTAACCGCGGGTAAATATAGGGGGTTGGGCTATAGGCACGTTCAAGATGATATGGCAGAAACAGGGTCCTCTGTGAGATTCAGAATTACCCTCTCATGTCTAGCATGCATGACTCCAAACCACTTGGGGCTAGCACCTGTTGTATAGCTTTCGGTGCGTAATGGACAGGGCACTTCCATTGACAGCTGGAAGGGATTTGGGCCTGGTCTCTGCCTGCTGACAGTGCTTGTGCTTATTCTTTTCAAGATACATATGTGAAAATGCCACCATTGCTTGTATCTATTTTAAACTGTGGACTTACTTTCAGTGAGCATCTCTTAAAATCTACTCTTTGACTATAGGGTTATTTTATCTTCAGGTGCCAAGCAAAAGAATGAAGGGGTGACCTTTACAGAGATTGTAACATTGATTGTCCGCCTTGGTGTATGGCATTGGTAAATAAATTAACTGTTTAATCAAAGATGTGGTTTAATAATTATTTTAATAGGCCAGATGACTCTGATGCCTTTCTTTTCACTACACCATCCTTCTGAAGAACTAAAATATGCTGGACATCCTGCTGCTTTATAAACAGGGCAGGATGTCTGAACTCTGAGAGGGGCAACATAGGGGAACCGGGATAGCACAGGACTGACTGTTCTTTTCCATATGCCATCTAGAATGTTCTCTCCCCTCACACCTACATCCCTAATTACATGGACAATTTTTTCCTGGGTAGTCCACTCACTCTTTTATTTCTTAGCCTAAATCATGACTTCCTCTGACAGCCTTCTTTTATTGCCTCAACAAGTTTAGATAGTTCTCCTATCCTGTAACACCCTGTACTTATCTTACACAACATGGATCATATTTAGGGATAATTAGTTGTTTGCTTAATGTCTTTTTCTCCCAGGTTTATAAGGACAGAGATAGGGACCACTTGTATATCACCCACACCTGAAATTAATATCACCCCTGACACATAGTCAGTGCTCAAGAGATGGAGTTGACAGAGTAGCTGCCTAGACTGATGAATAAGTAGCAACCCAGAGCTCTGGATTCTGATGCCAGCACTGCTATTTCCTGGACTTCCATGGAGGTAATGTCACCGATTTTTTTTGAGCCTTAACTTTCTGAAAATGAGGATTCAATAATCTCTAAAGTTCTTTCTGGCTGAATTTTTAGCATGCTATTTAAGTCAGGTTTTTGATTCTTCTAATTCTTCTGAATATTAAGAAACATTTCAATCGAACTATTTGGGATTTGCTGTCTATCCCCAGGGATCTCCATTATTGTAATCTTTTGAATTGTCACTGGCATAGTTTTAATTAGTGGATTCCTCTTCAAAGACCTTGTAGATAGTGCAATGTTGGTCTGTTTGGGAAAAGGCTAGCAATTTTCCAACTGTGAACTTCACATCTCTGATCATTCCCTTTTTGCTTAGCTTTTACCTGTAAGATTAGGTGCTTTCACATGGAGAGCTTCATCTTTGTGTTTGGAACAAAAGAAAGGTGTTTAAACTAGGGAGGAAAGTCTCTGATGGTAAATAGTTATAAGCAAACAGCTGCCAAGCTTTTTCTGATGTTTTATTTCCTCTGTCAATCAAATAACAGTTGGAAATGTTGTTAGGGGCCCCAGCTGGCCCATAGAATCAGGAACTCCAAGAGGTGTCACAGCCATCTTTGTGTCCACAGCAGCCAGCACTGTGCCAGGTCTGAGTAGGTGTTCAAAATGTCTACAGATTTAAATAAGGTGACAGCTGGGAGGCCCTGACACATAGGTTGAGTAGGCAATTGTACCGTGTTTTTGTCATTTTTATAATTTGTACCCAGTTGACTTTCTAGAGTGAGCTGAAGCAGAGCTTCCTACATGGTGTGGTTTGAGGACTACCAAAGTGCTCCTGTATGCCCCTGAATAGTTCCCTTACTAGCCTACTCAGGTGCTAGAAATGTCTGCCAAGTTACTTTAGGTTGGCCCTGAGGTTCCATTAAAATGAAGGTATTATATCTGGATCAGCTAAGATATCAGTGACCATTAATGACTCAGATAGAATTCATTTTTGTAGTTAGCTAATATTTAGCTAATGTCCTCAGGGCAAAGGACACAGGATGGGTTCATTTTGATTAAGACCTTAGGGGTGAACTATGAAAACAGCAAAACATGGGGCACTTATTCTGGAGACTAGGATTCCATCCTGAAACACTGTCTTCAAGCAGCGAACATTCAGTTTGAGGGTACTGGCCTCCCCCTCTTGGGAGTGGCACCAAAAATCCATCTGGGACTACTCCACAGTTGGAAGGAAGACCTTGTGTCTGGTCTTCAGAAAGCTTGAGAAATGGGGCCTCCTTGGTGGCGCAGCGGTTAGGCGCTGTGCTGTGGAGCTGTCGGCAGCAGCGACGCGAGTTCGACGCACAGCCGGGGAGATTCCCACGTGGCGTGGCAGACCTCTTCTGCTGCTCCCCTCAGCAGTGTTTCAGTCGATTTGCCTGTTCTGCTCCCCACTCTGTCTCTGGTGAACCCTCTCGCTGCCCCACGCCTCTGGCCTGTACCCCAGCTTGTATGCATAAATAAATATATCTTTTAAAAAAAAGAAAGCTTGAGAAATGAAAAAGGTGACAAGTTGTTCTTAAGTATACAAAGTGGGAATTCTTTCGTTTTTTTTCCCTAAGCCCCCCCCCCCTCAACTTCACTCATTTGGTAAAGACACCTATGTTTTAGGAGAATGTCAGAAACTGATCATTGATCCAGAGCTCCTGGGCAATGTTAGTTCTATGGCACACATTTTTGCTTGTTAAAATAATAGTGATAATGAATACCATTTGATAAGCCCTCACTATCTGTCAGATACCATGCGAGGCTCCTAGCTATGTTATTTCAACTATCAAGTCCATTTAAGTTCAAACAATATGATCTTCCTGTCAAGCTATAATGGCTCATCTTACTAACCCCCTGGCCCTCTCTTCCATCTCCAGTAGAGCAGCATAGACTGGAAAGATCTGTGATTAAGCAATCAGAAGTTAGGGAAATTACTGTGTGCTCCACACTGTGCTAAGTGCTATGGTGGAAACTCAATGGGAAAATATAGTCCTAAATCCCTTACTCTGAAAGGTGACTGCTGTCTTTTATTTATAGTCTTCTTTGTCTAGTTCTTAGACAGAGACATAGGTCCCCTAATTAAGCCAGTTGACTTTTCTTGGGTGTTGTCTTTACATCTATCCATTCATCCATCCATTCATCTAGTTCTTCATTCAGTATTTACTTTACTGGGTATCTCCACTCTCAGGTACGGCAGTAAGTGCTGGGAGATAAAGGTGAAGAAGGCATGCTCCCTGTCTCAAGTAGGTCACGGTTTACATGAACAAGGACCGCAGCAGATAGAAAAGGAGTGCGCTAGGTGAGTTGACTAGTGGGATGGACGCCAGGGAGTGAGCGCCATCTGTCTCCTAACACGTTATGCTATCTGGCAGGGTTAGGGAATATAGATCTTACTTCAAAGTTGAATTTAATGATGAGTTCTCATAGATACAAAAGGCAAAAAAGTCATTGCAATGAAATTCATGGCACACTAGTAATGGGAGGAACAGATTATCACTTTTTCAAATAATTCACAAGAGACCTCAGGGACTTATCCAGTCTCAGGGTCATTGTGATGCATGTATTATAAATAGTGAGAGGTAGGGTGGCAGAGTGGAAAGGGCATCTGCTTGGGAAGAGAGGACCTGAGTAGTAGTCTAAGCAGTGCAACCTTGGGTAGAACCCTGGACCTCAGCTTCTCCATCTACAAAGAAGAGAGGTCAATATCTAATCTCATCCTTCCACCCCTAGAGTTTTCCACAGCTAATTTTACTACACCACATGGAGATAGACAAAGTCCTAGTGAGTTGACTGCCTGAACACAGAATTTCCAGCCTTTCACCCTCAGTGAGATATTCCTCTTTTTGAATTAAGCAAACATGTTGCCCGTGGTGGTCAGGCTTCAGTAAAATATATGCCCCATTTCATAACATGTGTTATATAATCGAACCAACTGCTTCGCTGACCTCGGCGTCGAACTGCCTCCTTCTCTGGCAACCTTAACTTCCCTTCGTCAGCGACATCTTGCTTTCCCCAGATCTCTGGCAATCCACAGGCGCCTCCCTCCTTCCCTAGCACTGCTAGGGCAAGTGCCCGATTTGTGCCTTTGGACTGGATATCTTTCCCATGGGTTTGCCCAAATGCTGAGGGATGGGAGTGGAAGTAAATGATGTTGGCTATGGTGAGAAACTGTCATAAAATCTCAGAATCAGACATCTGCTTTTGAATAGATCCTTAACACCAGAAGGCATCACCGAGGCCAGGCAGTGAACAAAATGGTGTTAGTAAATCTCTCCATAAAAAAACTCATTTTTGGCTCACCTGCCAAGTGCTTCTACTCTAAAAATTATCCGTGCTAGCCTAACCAAATGTCCAACCACCAAAGTCATGGCCGCATATCAATGGGCCCATTACTAGCTTTGGACAACCCTCCCCCACCCTCCACCGTGGTGGTGTTTCAAACCACTGGTTGGAAATGCTCTCTGGGCCCTTTGAGGCATGCCCAGATACCCTGGAACTCAGTAAATGTGCAATAATATAATTTACCATAATGTTCTTTTCCTTTTCAAGCAGCCCAGCTATCTGTGATCTCCAAGTCCCAGCTCACTATATTTCATGGAGGGTATATTGAAAATGAACAACCGAAATGGCCCCATAAAATGTCTCCTCCATATCGTTTTTATCTCCTCATTGACAAGCATAAGGCAGTTCCATGGAGTTGACCGCTCAAAGGCTTGGGACAACAAGCCTATTCTATTATGATAATTTATTTCCATTCTTCCATTCTATGTTCTGTTATTGTTACCAAAGTAATTTTTTTCCTATGAGGTGCCAGAGAGATAGCAGGAGAAGCTGGAAAGCTCTAGGCTATAAAAAGGAAGGGAAGTCTTAACAAGGGAACTAAAATGCTTAGAATACAGTTCCTTCCTCACACCCTAAGTCTTTACCTGTTAGTCATTGCATTGGTCAATTGGATTCAGTGACTTCACTGGAACCCAGAATGTTTCTCCAATTTATATTCCCATTGGCCAAAATAGGAGTGATAGAGCAAGGAAGATATCCTGGAAGCAACTTAATATTCCAATACTTGAACCATTCAATGAAAGATAAGGGAATAATATAAAAGAAATATTCTGCCTTCAAATGAGTTCACCTCATATTGTAGAGAAAAAAAATTCACTGTGGTACATAGAGACAGCAGTGACACAAATTTAACCAATAGAGCGATTTTGGTCCACTTTGGGACTTATACACAGTTGATTTCCAATTGTAGGCCTACCCTTCCATGTTCCCTAGGAAATCTCTGTCTGGCAGATAGTAGGTGCTGAGTAAGTATTGTTGACTGATTTATCAACACTTGAAACATTCTGGTTGGCAGGTGATATGAAAGCCATTAATCAGCTAGGTAATATTTCTTGGGTGTTGCCTTTTCATCTATCAGTTCATTCATCCATTCACTTATTTCTTCATTCAATATTTACTTTATTGGGTATCTCCACTCTCAGTTACCGCAGTAAGTGCTGGGAGATGATGGTGAAGAAAGCATGTTCCCTGCCTCAAGTAGGCCACAGTTCACATGAACAAGGACCGCAGCAGACAGAAAGGGGGTGCTCAGTAGGGACTTTCACATGAATCATGATCTAGCTGAGGAGGGGATTTTTAAACACATAAATGATGGAAGAACAACATAAGATATTATGAAACGAAGCATAAAATATTTAGACTAAACAATCAAGTCTAGGAGTCAGAGTTCAATGAGGGAAAGGGGTCAGACAGTGGACAGGCAGCTGTGTAGGTTTTAGGAGGTCTAGAAGAATTAATGAAGGAAGATTAATATGAGAAACAAAGGTAAGAAGGCCCTAACCCAAGATTTTCATTAATTCCAACATTGGGTTTTCTTTTTTTTTTTTTTTATTTATTTAAGCATACAAGAACTAGAGTGTAGGCCAGAGGTGTGGGGGTGGTGAGAGGATTCACCAGAGACAGAGTGGGGGGCAGAACAGGCAGATTGGCTGAAATACACTGCTGAGGGGAGCAGCTAGTGAGGCAGGAGAGGTCTGCTGTGCCATGTGGGAAGTTCCCTGGCCAGGGATCAAACTTGTGCTGCAGTGGCTCTGGATAGCTTCATAGTGCTGTGACTTAATACCTTGTGCCACCAGGGAGGCCCCCAACATTGGGTTTTCATGAACATATAGAGTGCAATCTAAAACATATCCTGAGTGAATGTGGGGGGAGGAGGAATTGGGGAGAGATAGGGAGTTCAAAGTTGCCAATAAATATCATTTAACACCCCCAAAGTATCAGCTCTTTTCTCTTCTTATGGGTAATCAATGATTAATTGTATATAAGAATGCATATTGTATTGTTCCCTTTGGAATGGATGTTTTCAATGTTCTCTGCCTTTTATTTTGTAATTTTTAGTATAATGAAGAGTGATGTTGTCATTAGGGAATCACCATCTCTCTTCATCCTATTTCTCTTTCGGAGTCCAAATTGAAGTAAAGAGTGCTCGTTCTAACCTCTGTCCAAATTAGCAGTGGGCATGACTGGTCATCAGATGGACACCAAAGATCAGTTGACCCCCAATACTTTGTCTTGCAAAGGGTGTTTGTGTGCACAGAGATAATTTTTTTGGGTAGATTTAGGATGTTAAGCTATCTGTACTCTCAATGTTTTCTAGTCACTCATACAATTAGAATTACAACTTTATTGAAGTTCTTAAAACTCTTTAGTATACCTGGCATGCTTGGGGGAGGGGCAAGATTTGAAAAAATGCAGGCAAATGAGAAAGAATGGAAAAAATATACAAAAATAATTCTAGTTGTGTATGGATAGCAGAGTTTGGGACGGAACCCTTCATGAATCATTTCCTAGACTCCCTATACCATTCATACAATAAGATAATAATGACAATTCAAATGGGTGGTTCCCATACTTATTTGCAATAGACCCAATATAAATTTTTTCCTCTGGGCCTTTTCTAGGACAAAGAAAAGGGAAAGAACACCATGTGTATCCCTTCCCAAAGAATAGGGCTTCTATTGGAAGCATACTAGAATTTGGAATTTTAAAAGGATATTCCTTATCAAGGGATATTAAACAGATTATTCTGGGTTGAATATGAAAGGTAATCTTTCAGGATTTCATGACTAAAATGGAGGTCAAGAGATTAAGATGGATTATAGGTGAAAGGGGACAGGAATCAGAAATACCATTAATTTAAATTTTTATTGGTAGAGGAGTTTGGAATGAATTAAACCCCTTAGGTCCCAACTTCAAGACATATTGCTGAACCTGACTCACAGAAGGGTATTTTCAAGCATGCTGGGTTCAATTACCATTATATCTTAAAAGTTATTGCTTGCTATATTAAATAATTATCACATTCATTGAATCATCCTATTTATAAAACATAAAAATAGAAAAAATGTCTTTGGTTTTATCTGAGAAAAGAAGTTTGAAATGCACACCTCAAAACTTGTATTTGGTGGGAATAAAGATGTAATAGGCTAAAGTTCAAAAGATGAAATGCACATACATAGCTTTTGGTTTCCCCAGTTGCTTCTGTAATGCTCTGACTACAGGGAAGGAAATTCTATATATAATTCAGTTTTTGTGCTTCTAACAGGAATCTCAAGACCCAACAATGGAAGAAACTTCCTATTTAGCAAGTATCCTTACCTCGGCCATGCTATGATTAATTTATTCTGTAACCATTTACTGAGTACTTGCTCTCTAAAGACAATGTGCCAGGCACAGAAAAAAAGTAGTACTAGATATCAGTTATTGAGCCTTTATAATGTGTCAAGCACTAGAAGTATTTTATATATGCATTATTTCACTTAGTCTTCCTGAAACCTTGTCACCTCAGTTTTGCAGATGAGAACACTGAGGCTTAGAGACATTAGTTAATTTGTCCAAGATCACAGGCTGGTAAGTACTAGAGCTGGCACTCAATCCAGGTCTGTGGGATTCCAGAGTCTGAGATATTAAACATGAAGGCTGAGGCAAAAGCCCAGCCCACAAAGAACTCACATACACCTAACTGTAAAACAATGTGCATGAGTGCTAGAGTTATATTCTGCAGAAAGCTCAGGGTTCAGAGAAGATCACTATTAAGTCTGCCTGGAAATTTTACACAGGAGATGACATTTTAGTTGGACAAGGTGACATTTTAAAAATGAGTATAAAGTGGGAAGGAAAGAAGATTCTTCTAGCTTGAGAAAGTAGTAGGAACTAAGGCTTTGAGACATGAGCTTGCATAGCATAAGGAGGAGTAGAGTGTAGGACAGGTGGGATGGAGGTGTTGGGAGTGGTGGGAATGCCAGAAGTAAAACTATCAATAGAAAGGTAAAACAGGGCCAGCTTGTTAAGATAGCTCAGATGGTAGGAGATTATGGATTAAATTTATTCTACATGTAAAGGAAGCCCCTCCTCCCACCTCCCAGTTTTTATACAGAAGTTAGATCAGAGGTGAGTAAGAGAATGGAGATGAGAAGATGAATTAGAAATATATTGGAACAACTGAAACAATGCAGATTAGGAAAGGGGGTGAGTTTTACTTGGAATTCCTAGTGAAGATGTCTAAAGGAGAGTTGGAATTTGGAAGACTGATTGGGACAAGAGATAAAGACTTGAGCCATATAAGTTGTATCAAGAGAGCATTTGTCAAGTTCAAAGCCCTGAAGAGGTCTATCATTTAAAAGGTGGAAACAGGAAGAAAAGCCTAAGAAGGCAACTGAAAATAGAAGCAGAGAAATAGGAAGAGAATCTGGAGAGATTGTGTCACAAAGATTAAAGAAGGGAGAAGGGTAACTAACAATGTCAAATGATGTAGAGGTGTCAATCAGGGTGAAGACGGAGAACTGACCACAGGTTTTGGTTATTAGGAGGTCATTAATATCTTAATGAGAGAAGTTTTAGCAAAGTGATGAATCTAGGAGGCAAGCTTTAAGAATGAGTGGAAGATGAAGAAGTAGAGGCCAGGTGACTAGATGACTGTTCTTCCAAGGCATTTGGCAAGGAAGGGAAGAATGGGCTCACATACTCTTGGCAATTTGACCAAGGGTCTACAGCAAACCACCTTTGTACCTTCCCATCCTTGAAAGGTACCTAAATCATATATCACTCAAAGGCCATGCCAGATTCTAATTTTTCAAGCCTGTATTTTAAGATCTTCAGTAGTTTGGGGTACTGTTCATTCAGATTGTTATACTTCTATCCACCCCTATCTTGCCACACTAAGCAGGCAAATGTTTCTGGTGGGGTGCTTCTAGGACAAAGCCATCCTATGACCTTGAGAGGGGCTCTGTTCCCTGTTATTCTGAGAGTAAATCTTCCTTTAGAACTTCTACATTCTGAAAGAGTATTGCTGATAGAACACTAGTGGGTAAAAAGACTCACATCTTTTTGAAAATAGCCCAGAATATTTTAATTTGACATTTCTAAATCCTTGGCATGGCTTCTCTTAGCAGGCCCAGAGCTCAGGGATGTTTTGACAGGTTAAGAAAATACTAGGATGTCACTCGCCAATACTCGCCAATGAGGCATTGGTTCTTGCTGTAGCATTTCGAGGGCCATTATGTGGTTTGTATGTTAAATCGATACCTTATAAAACTTCTGCACAACTGTTGGCTTATTATTTAAAGCAAAGGGAGAACAAATCAATTTCTTAAGTGTCAAGGACATTCTTGACAAAGAGCCGAATGGAATGGGCAGGCTCTGTGCCATGAAAAAGTCCAGTGAAATGGAATGTTGTGTATTGTGCTTATGGATTCCTTCCAGATCAGCGGGAGCATGCCAGGTTGTCCATATTTGCTTGTTGAACTTTCCCAGCCCGGAAACATAGCGGGCTAGCTAGTGAAGGGATCAGGATGCTTCTCTGTGGCAAAATAACCTATACTACATTAATAAACAGGTCTCTCAATAGCAGTGCACGGGGCCCCCAAGAGCAACATGAAGTCATAAGTCAACAGGTAAATGGGGTAAGGCAAGATATCAGGCTGTTGAGGAACTCAATGGAGAGATCTAGTGGTGTGTGGTATTAGAGAAGAAAGTGGAAATAAGCAAGGCAGCCCTGCTACCAAGAGCAACCCAGCTGTATCAGCATGTACATGCTCAGCATAAGAAGGGGCCTTAGAGGTCACCTAACTCAGTGGTTCTCAACCACAGAAGCATATCAGACTCATTGCGAGGGCTTTTAAAAAGTGCCAAGGCTCAGGCCTCACCCCACATCAATTAAATTAGAACCCCTGGGGAGAGGGTTAGCATCAGTAATTGTAAAAGCTCCCTAGCTGATTCCAATGTAAAATCAGGGATGAGATCCAAGGATCTAGCTCAACATTATTAATTTTAAAATAGGGAAAAAGAGGGTTAAGGAGGAGAAATTTCTTTTAGTTCCTCTGGCTGGTGATGATAGGTTCAAAACTAGAATAAGGGTTATTAGGGTACTTAGGTAAGAAAGAGCCAGGCACAGTGTCCCACTGTCAACCATTTGGGTGAGTGGTGCATTTTCTTGGAAATAACATGGATATCAGAAGGTCATATGTACCTTGGTTTGAAGCCCAGTTTTCCCCATTATTAGCTGCACGCCTAGAAAAACAACTTTCTTAGCCCCATTTTCCTGCCTAAGATAGGATAAAAATGTGGACAATCCCCATCTCTCTGCTCTTGACTCTTGAGGATCTCATTCCTCTTTTGCACACTGTAAGGAACAGGTTTAATTACAGCTGTCACCTGTCACCAGTCAGGGAAGAAACTATAGGATCACAGTACCTGGGATATTCTCACACACGTGCACTTGCATTTTCACGTTTGTACAATTCAACCCTTCTTTGTTCCCCCTTTCACCTACCTGGATTTCTACCCAGTATCTCTCCCCCAGGTGGTCTGCCTGTGCCCCTGGGAAGTCACAGTGTTGCTACCTTAAGCCCAATATAAATTTGTATTTCTTCTTCCTTATACTATATCATTTTAACATGGACAGTTGTTTGGACTTATTTGCTACCTTTTGAAAATGTAAACATTCTTTCCAAGTGATAATCCTTACCTTAAATGTGTTAGCAGTTTCTGAAACCATATTATATTTCTGTGATATTTGGAAAGTATCACAAGTTTCTTTCCAATTTTATCTTAGAGATGCACATTGATGCTAAACTGCCGTGTCATTGTTACTTGTACTTTGGATTCTATTTGTGTCAAGTATGCAAACTTGTTTTTTTCTTTAAGATCAAGTTGACTTGTTTCTAAAATAAAATGAGAATGTGAACGTACTGATGTACTTTATTACCATTTTTATCCTTAATCTTTTTGCATGCAACAATTAATATCTAGTTCATAGGACTGTTGTCAGGATAAGTGAAACTAATGGATCTGAAAGTACTGGGCACGTAGTAGGAGTCTGATAAATGCTCATTTCCATATAGCCTTTGAGCATTTCTTTCCTTCTTTTTTTAAAAGAATTATTTATTTATGCATACAAGCTGGGGTGTAGGCCAGAGGTGTGGGAGGGGGACTGAGAGGATTCACCAGAGACAGAGTGGGGAGCAGAACACACAGATTGACTAAAATACACTGCTGAGGGGAGCAGTGGGCGAGACAGGAGAGGTCTGCTCTGCCATGTGGGAAGCTCCCTGGCTGGGGATCGAACTCATGTTGTAGTGGCTCTGGATAGCTTCACAGTGCTGAGACTTAACCTGTTGTGCCACCAGGGAGGCCCAGCCTTTGAGCATTTCTAAAGCCAGTCATACATTTCCTTGCATGTTTGGAGGGTACTGGAATGTTCAATTAGTTGTCTTGTCTAGAATATTTTCTTCCTGTGCCAACCCATGAGGCAGGTACTAAGGTCATCCCTCGTTTAGAAATGAAGACAGTGAAATGAGAGTATGCACTTCCCTTGATGTTACCTTACAGATTGGGACCAGAGCTCTTTCTGCTCCCCTTTTAACACAAGTCAACTTCGTGCAGCAGCAGTGACAGGCAGCACCGTTCTCACTAGTGCACAGGAATCAGAATTCACTGGAAGCCAGGCAAGGTTCACAGTAGGCAGGGGGCATTGGGAGAGAGTGGGCTTTTCTCTGTGGCAGAATGAACAAGATCCTACTTGAGTTACAAACACAGACAGCAAGGAGCAGCTCAGTGTATACTCACCTACACACAAGCTACCACAAGTATGGGTCTTCACGACAGCTGACTGAAGAGAGACCTGCCACTGCCGTTCTTCTTCGGTAGCTATGTGCATTCATTCTTGCAAGGCAATTCCGCAAGCTATCTCTATATAAAGAATCTGAACTCCTTGGCCAGGCCTTTCTCACAGGGTGAGGCTGCTCAAGTTAACCCTGTTGTGGGTTGTTTGTTCTCCTTTTCTTTTCACTCCCCACTCAGTAGCTGACTCATCATATGACCTTGAACGGAGGCTTTTGTTTTAAACTCAGCACTTGAAGTATGAGGCTAAGAATACAGCCCCGTGCCCAGGGTGCTCAGGTGGACTAGATAATTTCTGCTTTTCAAATGTAAAGGATTTTCTAGTGAGTCCCATGGGACTGAGGATCCCCTGAGGTGATGTGACGGGGGGCTGGCCCATCATGCCTACAGTCTGTGTCTGCTGTCCTCAGAGGATTCTAGGCTGCCTGCCAAGTGCTATTTTGGAAATGGCTCAAGTTGTCTATCTTTTGAAGGTCGTGGACGTTCTGCTCAGTGAGATGTATGTAGCGGAGTAGACTGAGACAATCCTTAGCATCAGTACCGGGGCTTCAAGCAGAGTGATCTTGGTCTACATTTGGGGCCAAACCCAGTACCCGGTACTTGCTAACTTCGATGTAGTGGGTGATATTCACATGGCGAGGCACAGCAAACAGCAAATCAGAACAGTTCCAGCCACAGTCCTGGAGCAAGGACCTAGAGGCTCTTGGCTGTGCCAGGCACTACCTGTCAGTTGTTGGATCACGTGGTGGTCGGGGAATCTTAGACCACATTCTAATGCAGCCAAGCGAGGCTATTTATGAACTGGTATGGGGGTAGTTGGTACTTTAACAGTAGATGTGCCTCGCTGGTCTGTCTGGCCTAAGGTAAGCCTTGAGCTTTTTTTTTTTTTTAAAGATTTATTTATTTGTGCATACAAGAACTGGGTGTAGGCCAGAGGTGTGGGGTGGTGAGAGGATCTACCAGAGACTGAGGGGGCGCAGAATAGGTGGATCTACTGAAACACACTGCTGAGGGGAGCAGTGGGCGAGGCCGGAGAGGTCTGCTGCGCTATGTGGGTCAGCTTCCTGGCCAGGGATTGAACTCGTGCGGCAGTGGCTCATGATAGCTTCATAGTGTTGAGACTTAACCCCTTGCGCCACCAGGGAAGCCCAGTCTTGAGCTTTTTTCTTGTATGAATGGATCATATCATTTGAAAGTCTTTGTCAGAGATTAATTCAGTGAGGTGTGTGTCTGTCAGCATTCTCCTTCCCTTAGACACATCTTTTCAGTAGTGCTGTTGTTAGGTAAAGCAAGGTTACTACTAGAGCCTTAAAAGGTGAGGGATGGGGATTAGGGAAAACATTAAGGAAGGTAGGTTTTTAGATGCTTCAGGAATGAAAATTCAATACCAATTTAGCAACTGAATTTCGCCTCAGGTAGACTCAGTTAAAAAAAAAAAAGCTGAAGTACAAAAGGCAAAGCTGAAGTACAAAAGGCAAAGCAAAAATCATGGGGAAAATCCAGACTGCTTTGGGATGGACACCTCCCTATTAATGGATTCTTGGCAACATAAATTGGTGATTTGTGAATTAAGCTGATTCCTAAACCAGGCACAGCACATCCGTTGTATTATGTTTAGGGCAAGCAAGCAGCCATTTTCATTGTGTGACAGGAGGTTTGTCAAATGGTTCCCCGTTTCCAAGTGTCATCTCTACCGCCTGCCCATTCCCAAAATGCTGTATTTAGAAATCCATTCCTCATCAACCAGCCTGTTCTAATGAGAAGGGGCAAGATTTTGAGCCACTGGCAGCCATGACCACGTTCATTCATACACTGTAGCTCATTAGCGCCAGGTGTCTCTTTGGAAAGTAGGCAACAGGTCCTTCAGAGGAGGAACTTGTGACAGAACCTTAGGATGGAAGGAGTCTGAGAAAGTGCTGGAAATGTAGAGGCACTGTGAGCAGTCCGGACTGGTTAGAGCCATGAGGAGCCTGAAGCTGCCAGGAGGACATTGGGTCCCAACTGGGTGATGAAGAGATTGAGCTACAGAGAGGAAAACTAAACACAAGCTTGGTTCATCTGCCAGGACTGCTCAGGGAAGTCCACTCACAACAAGCAATCGGTGACCACAGCATTCTTTGTTCAGTATTAGAAGTCTCATTATTAGGCATGATGCTCATTTGGAGTCAGCATCACTAGGTGCTTTTTTCTGACAACTCAGCTGCACCTGCGTGGGGATGGCTGCAGCCAGACCCGCCCACCACAAGTCCAGTCCTGTCCTCAATAGTGTCAGTGGCCTAGTGCCTGCAAAACCAAATTGGCGGGTCTTATCTCTCAGGAAAGGTGTCCACTGCCAATTGCTACTGCTTCCTTCCAGCTAAACCCCTGTGTTGTTCACAGGTGTTGTCTGACGGGCCTCCAGTTCTATGCTCTCTTAGAGCAATGTAAGGTTTCCAAAACTTTCATGTAGGCTTTTTTTTTTTTAAATAATACTGTGAGTTTCTTCCTTTCTGTTTGATAAAAATGGCCAGCTCTCTCAACCCTATATTTGCTTTTCACCCCTAAGCAATGTTATCACAAATGAATGGTTGGCAATTTGTAGGAAATAGTTCCGACGAGACCTCGTAAGGAGGTATCTTGGTGTTCTGAGTCCTAATTTGTTTCGGCTTTGGGGATTTCTGTTGGGCTGGCTTACACTTAAACAAGGTGGGTATTCTTTCACCTGCAGTTGAATGTGGAGCCTTCTGGGTCTCTGCCTGCAATCCCCCATTCATTGGAAATCCTTTTACTGCATATGTCCTTTGGAGTGAGGGACCTGTATAGTCCCACCCCCTCTTTCTGCAGTTTAATTTTCTGCAGTTTCAGTTACACATGGTCAACTGCAGTCTGAAAATATTGTGTACAATAAAATACTTTGAGAGAGATGGAGAGTGACAGTGAAAGCCAGAGAGAATATTCACTTAACTTTTATTACAGTACATTGTTATAATTGTTTTTAATTTTAGTTATTGTTCATCTCTTACTTTGTGTCATTTACAAATAACACTATCACAGATATATATGTATAGGAGAAAAGCATAGTGTATGTAGGACTTGATGCTAACAGTGATTTCAGGGATCCGCTGGGGGCTGCTGTTAAGAGACAGCAGTTTCACTGTCAATGTGTGACCTTAGTGGGACCACACTGGCCCCTGAAAAGCCATTGGTGCACTGGCCCAGACCAATTACTGTGAAATGACAAGGCTGAGCTGTGCTGAGGGAACAAGACAGTGCTTTCACAGACAGTGGGGTATCGAGGAAGGTCTGAAGAAGGGTGTGGAGGGCATAGACCTGAGAGGGTGGTAGGAAATGACTGGTCAGCTGGCATCAGCAAGGGGAACTCAGGGGTTTGGGACCGGAGGAAGACACTGAAGGTGGGATAGGAACATGTTGAGGATAAGTCTGGCCTGCTTACTTTTTTTGGCCAATGCTGAGAACAGGTAGTTTTTCTGTCTTTCTGTTGCTTCTCTCCTCCCGCCTCTCCTCCGTTGTCAGGGGGTTCCATGTTCTTAGAGTTTTTTCTTTGGCTGCTTTATGAGACGCCTGGCTCTGGGGACTGGCTGGGCTTTCTCAATTCTCCTGACTCATCCTGCAGACATAGCGTCCTCTCTAGCGACCTTCTCGGGGCCCTCAGCTCGTGGCCTTGGCTTTGCTGGTTCAGGGAGGTGTCTGATGAGGAGGAGTTTGTAGCTGACCTATACCGTGATTTTGTTGGGTTTGCAAGATCTGAACACTATTTGTTCTGCTGAGGCAGGGGGAAGGCTCTGCAGAAATGCCCATGTCCCTGTCAACACCTTTTGCCCTCTGGCAGCATCCAATAGTCAATACCGATAGGCTATCTGAGGTGCTAAATGTTAGGAATAAAGCACATCTGTCCCAAGACGTCTACACTGTACTGCCGAGGCTAGACCAGAGCTTTAACTTCCCTTCGAGATGGCATTCACAGTTTTAGTCCAAGTCTTTATTCCGATGTAGCTCTACAATGTAGTTTCCTCCAACACACATTTCTAGAAGAAAATCCAGGGGAAAATGTTTGCTTTATAGAAATCCCTCCCCCATCTCTCGTTTTCCTATTTAGAAAGAACACCTGTGCTATTCATAGAGCCTTCCTTAATTATGGGATGTCTTTGCCTCAGCGGTGGGGGAGGGGCTTGGCATAGGTTTCAATGTAAGGTGCAAGGGAAAGCGGCCAAGTCTGCGCCCCCTCCCCTCCGAGTCTGAGAATTGCCAACCTCGTCAGTCCCAAAGCCCGCTACACATGGGGAGAGGCCAGTGTGGGTTTGTCCCGCTGGATAAAGACACGTAAGGCCCAGACAGGGACACTGACGGGAAGCGTCACCAAAACCTCATCTCCCTCTTCCTCTCTCGCTCAGTCTGACAAAGTGCAAAGAATTGCAATAGGAGGAAAAGATTTGAGAAAAGCCATCCACCTGTGAGTGTGGCCGCGAGTTATCATGCAACCCTGCTGAAATCAATGCTTGAAAATAATAGTGGCAAAAAGCTGCCACTCTCCTGACAGGTTGTGAAGGCAGGGCCGGCTGGGCCCTGAGACCCACTTATTTTGGTCCCATCTAAGCTTTTCTGTCTTAGAGGAAAACGAGCAGGAATCTGAGAAAGAATGACATGAGTGGATGCGGTATCTATGTTGGCACAGGACTAGCGTCTCGGTTATTTTCACGTGCTCTAGAGGTTCGCCCTTTGCAGTGTTTTGCCTCCTCGAGGGCAGGGGTCACCTCTGTTTTACTGGCCTTGTGCTACGTGTAGCGCAGCAGCAGACACGAAAGTGCAGAGCCTTCTGTGACTGTGTTTGTGCCACCCGCTGGAACTGCACCCTGGATCTGCAGCCCTGGGTTAGGTCAGCGCTTGGCTCCTCCTAGTAGAAAAAGCTGACATTGGGTGCCCTTGGATTCTGATTAACTCAGCCATAATGTGTTTTGCATTCGTTTCGCCTGCCTCTCAGTCCAGCTGCACGCCACTCTGGCCCCTGGTAAGAGTTCCCATTTTATGCCACACTAAGCACATTAGGTATTTTCACTACTAAGCCACGAGCAACTCGAGGGCAGGACTTGCCTTTCCGTCTTTGTGTACCCCAGCACATGTTGACAGTGAGTTAACTGAATTGAATGGAGTGGGTACTTCAGTACCTTGCACTTGACCTCATATCACTGACTTGCGGGCTCATTAAAGAAAACCACTTTTGGAAGAGTAGCTACAGCAAAACCAACAGCAAAATTTCCTGTCTCCCCATGCTGATGAGGTTGACATCCGGTGCTCCACAGAGGAAGAGGGGAGGAGAGAAGGGGAGAGAAAAACTAACATTTTTAAAGCTTCCCATTTGTAGCAGAACATATATATGGATTTCCTCCTTTGGTTCTCACAGCAACTCTGAGTTAGGGGTTATCTATCTCATTTTACAGATGAGGAAACTGAGTCAGAGAGGCATGTGGAAGAGCAGATTTGCCCACCCATGTTCTCCTATTGTACCCTGAAGTGGCAGCATAATTTTAGGGAAGATTTAGTTGAGCTTGTTCTGTGTACCACTACTGGATCCCAGTTACTAACAAGCGTTTTCCCTGGGGAAAAAACCCAGTTTTTAGGAGTGGTCAGATGGTAAAATATCAAATGTCACAATGTAGCCACCTGCTTGTTTCCACCCTTGAAATTTGTTTAATTTTCAGTCAACCTTACAAAGCAGCTCTAAAGATTTTCTTTAAATCGTCACCTTTGGGGCAACCAGTGATTCTTCTGGTATAGTCTAGAACACTGTACCTGAGTTACCTGAGGATATAGATTCTGTCCACCTCCTCCCCCCAGATGGATTCTACAAGTCTGAGGTAAGGCTCATGACTCTGCATTTTTTGCCACTGACAAAACTTTGAGAAACACAGATGTATAGCAGCAGCACACCCTCAGCGAGCATGTCAGAGGT
The DNA here is from genome assembly GCA_004024925.1 of Scalopus aquaticus. Lineage (NCBI taxonomy): Eukaryota > Metazoa > Chordata > Mammalia > Eulipotyphla > Talpidae > Scalopus > Scalopus aquaticus. Next base: position 12,228 of record PVIJ01000382.1, on the reverse strand, counting down.
TCCCCTCATAAAAGGGGTTTGGGGAACTCTGAGTTAAGAAAAAGAAGTCGATGTACTTCCTACCAAGCTTTTCTTGAGTCCTTAATAGGTGATGTGCACTGTGAATTTCAAGAGGATGTTACAGTGGAGCGAATTATTTCGTGATGAAACCTTTTAATCCAGTATTATTTCCAGTCTGCAATGGTGCCTGCTACGTAGTAAGCACTCAAGTCATTGCTACGTACTACAGAGACACGTGTTCTTGCTTTAGACTTGATCTCCGTTGTGAGAAGAGAAACGTAATTCGATTTCATTACTTAGCGATAAAGTCAAGTTAAGATCAGTCTCAACTAGGGTAAAGTCTGAGTCACAGAATGTTTTCAGGTTAACATTGAACTTCAAAGGGTAGAGGAGGGAATGCTGAGATATTTTTCATGGATACATTTCAGAGCCAATGTCCTGCCATAGTGCATAGATGGGAAGGATGTGAACATACCCTAATGCTGTATTTGCCAATAGGGACTTATGAAGTGCCTGAAAAGCTTATGTTAAGTAACTTATTAACTCAAAGAAGCCTTTTCCTCCTTGTATAGGGTGAAAATAAATTCAGCTTATCTGTGTCTGAGTAGACTAAATTCAGAACTGGTGAAGACTGAGAGAGTTTTATAGCTTTGTCCAGTGAGTCCCAAACTTTACTGTGTAGACAAGTGATTTGGGGCATCTGTTAAAATGCACGTTCGCAGGCCCTGCCCTTAGGGTTGGGCTTGGGAATCTGCATTTTTAGCAATTGCTCCAAGTGATTCCTATGAGAAATCGTGATGGAATGAGAATAGAGGGGCTGGCGCCTCTAAGAATGGCCTCAATTTGTTCCCACTTACTGTTCTGACACAAATCTAAACGTGACTGGGGAGCCATCACCTATCGCCTATAGAATAGGAAGCTCTGCGCACAGGACAAATGGACATTAGCGTTGGCACTGATTTGGGGAATGGCTTTCAGAATTAAGGTTTTAGGTCCAAGGAAACAAAATATGAAATTCATTATTAAATTTATTTCTTCACTTTTCCCAGTTTGACTTTTATTTGATGGTAGAAAGCGCAAGGCCTTTAGGAGCTAGCCTATCTAAATTAACATCCTAGATCTGTCCTCACTAGTAGCATGACCTTGGGAAAATGTCTTATGTTCTTTGGACTTCTGTTCCCTTCACCTGTAAAACATGTTTAAAAGAACAGTCTCACAAGGGTGATGGGAGTATTAAATGAGACAATTTATGTGAAGCGCCTCGCTCAGTTCCTGGCACATGGTAGCTGCTACTAAGAGTTAATGCTCCTTCACAGGAAACAACCAATGCAATTCTAAATGTGTTTCTGCACCCAGATCATTTTCCCTGAGCAAAAGGTCCTGTAGGCCCCTCTCTTCTCCAGCCTTCAGTTTCCTTATTTGTAAAATGGGGTTGACAACAGTACATTGTCACAGGTTTATTGTATGAATTTGAAGGACATAATGCCTGGGAAATCACATCGCAAATAGCTGGCTCAGCATAAGAGGTCCATGTTAGTGGCGGTTATTACTGACATTATAACTCAGCCTTCTCTCCTTGACGCTGCAAAAATTTCCCAAATAGAACAAATGGTGTTTCTGTGGATGAGAGACTATAGGCCTGCTATCTTGTTTTTATAAAATGTTATAAGTAATTATTTATTTATGCCAGAAACCTAAATATAGCTTTTGGCGCGTAACAGCAAACTCTTTGTCACTGGTACCATACCACCTGGAGCTCTTGATAGATAAATTGGAATTGTGTCGAACCTTTTTCAGCCTGAGTTGTGACAATGCAACATAGTAAAAATGACCTCTGAGGGAAATACCTTCAAGGCCCTGAGGATGAAGAGGTTTCTATAGATGTAAACATTCTGAGTTTCAAAATGAGATAGCACATTTTTAAGAGCAGAAAACTGGGATTTCTCACTTGAAAATAAACAAAAGATGGGGCAGTTTGCCATCTCCAGGTAGAATTTTTTTTTAGTATTCTATATAGGAATTCTGGCAATGTTTAATCATTTTTTAAAAATCTAGATTTGTTTCTATTCACAGACACCTAAGGGGCAGTTGTCTTAACTTCGACGAGCTTTTCACGCTCCTCCATTCTAAAGATGGTAGCTTTTACGTAACTACATGAAGTCCGTCCAGGGCAGTGCCAACTCAAGGAAAGATAACTTCGTGTGCAGTCCATTTTATGTCAGGAGTACATTTTATTTCAACTCTTCAAAATCAGTAAACCTACGTGACGTATTTAGTGGTTCTCTAGTAACTTGAATAGCCACATCTATTAATTTGAATGTTCCAGGCCCAAAGAATCCTTGCTAACAAAAGTATATGACACAATACAAAACAGCCCCTCAAGCAGACTTGTGAGAAGCACTAAGGTGGTGTGTGATGTGTCTATAAGAGGAGGGAGGCGGCCGGGGGAGGGAAAAGCGAGCAAGGTAAGAGTGGCAGCCAGCTGCTGTTGTTGCACTCTGTGTAAATTAATCGATTTTGAATTTTTGACAGAGATTTGGGGCTTGTTGACTCAGCCGCTGACTCTTACAACTCTGGGCAAGTCGCTGATGTCTCCTGCTAGAGGAGGGATGATAGTACATCATGCCTTGTTGAGATGCTGACACATTTATGTTTCATGGATCAAGGGAACTCCTTTGTGTGGAAGGTCTTTCAAATTCAGATATTCTTTGGTGGTAAACAAAAAAGCCAAACCTCAGTTGCTTTTTTATGTCACTTGACTGGCTTCTTAGCAGGGACAGGCCTTTTCTACTCTATGTACTTAAAGTTTGCTTTTGTGATCGTCTCATTACCAACATGTATTTATCATGTGCCCTTGGATTCAGGATTTGCACTTCTGCCTTCTAATTGAGATTGGGCAACTTCGTACTCAGGGTGTTTGTAGGGAGGTGGCTTTAAGGCATGGCTTGTCAGATTTTTTGCCCTGGAGTCTGGGTAACTCTTATGAAGGTGTCATGTATAGCTCCTAAAGTATATGTGAAAGAAAAAATATCAGTAGAAATTGTTTTATAATATTATGCCCTCTTGAATGTCTTCAAGTAATGGTACATGGAAACTCACAGCTTTCATTCTACCCCTATAGTCTATTTCTGTGTAACATGTGAATTCAGTATTAAACTGTCACATATTATTTATGGCTCTTCACTGATGATGTTGGTGAATTCTGGTTCTTAGGGTTCATCAAAATTGCCTTCACTTGGCTGAGAAAATTGTTTCATTTTCTAAATATCCAGATTAATTAGAACAAAGTAAAATGGTTTTTTACCTGTACATTTTTGAAAGACTCATAGGAGGTCCATACAATGGGATATTGTTCTAGAATGTACCTTGTATGTATTTTCAAAAAAGGCACAGCACCGTATCTGAGTATTTCAAATATATGTATTTTTAAAGAAGAAAAGGAAACATAGATTAAACATGTATAATTCAGTAAAGGCCCAACTTATTGAAATGACTGTTTAATCACATTCATTCCTGGAACCCTAAAGTAACTACGGGAGTAACGACAACTTCAACATTAAAAACATTGTAATATGTGGAAGTCAAATAAAGTATCTCTGGGATATCACAGATCCATATGGAAGGGACTTTAGATATTATCCTGTTTAAACTCCAAGAAAGAAGTGACTTTCCTGATGCCACAATGGGAGTAGGTAAAAAGAAAAAAAATTCATAAAGTGCAGAGTCAGCAGAAACTGAGGACAGAGAGAACTTCTAAAGAGGATCAAACAGTGCCTTCAATATCCCAAAGAGATTGGGGATGGGGACAGGGTGTGAATAACTGGAAACCAGCATCTGGGTTTGGCAAGGAGCTCACCAGTGAACTCAAAAGAGTAATGTTGGTAGATTAGTGAGAACAGAAGAAGCAGATTGTGGGACAGAAAATGGAAGAGGCAGCTCTCCTGCCCACCTGTGACTATGCAGGTGCCTCTCTTTTTCTTTCTCCTTTTCCTAATAAACCTGTCCTTTCAAAATGTAAAAAAAAGAAAAAGGAAAAGAAAAAAGAAAGAAAATGGAATAATGGAAAATTATTCTATCTCCTTGTAACAATTGAGGCAGCTAGTAAAGAGGATAGCCCGAAACAGAGGCAGGGTGAAAGAGTGATAAAATTCTTTAAATGGAGCTTTGAGCATTTTTTTAAAAGATAGAAGAGGAAACTGAGCCACAAAGTCACCATGTTTCTGTGATAGAAAATAATACCTCGCGGATTTGATCAACTTCTTCAAACCAACACCATCATCCAAGTTAAAAACACAGTGAGAGACAGTCCCAAACCTGACCCTATCAAGTTAATCATCTAGAAGGAAGGGTACAGGCCAGTCAGGTAATGGCTGTCCAATAGGATGATAGAGGCCAACTCCCACCTTCCAGTAATTACCTTTGACCAGCAAACGGACTCAGTGCCTTCCCCTCAATGTAAAATTCACCCTTGAAGCCATAACATTTCCTTTGTCGACTTTCTACCCCCACAGTAAGGTTGAAGTATACATTGGGGACAATTTTTCCAGCAAGCCACTGGGTATGCTTGGAGTTAATTAATTAAGAAAACCACTTTGAATTCCTATCAACTGGACTAAAATGGGACAGACTTGAAAACATGACTTCCCTCAAGTTGACTTCTTTGTGGTTGCAAATATTGATGGAGGTCTAGATAGGCATTTCAGTTGCTTAACGATTGATGTTCTGACTGGTGCTTGAATGAGATATTCAGTCAGCCCCGTGCATGGTTAGTTAAAGCCGTTGGGATATCACTGGTGGTTGCAGACCTATGCAGCAACACTACTCAGACCCAATCAAGGACACATACCAAAGGCCATCAGTCCAAAATACTGTGGTTTAAGGGCTGAAAAAACATTTAAATATCAAGTATGCTGTAATTATGCAGTTGCACATTTGTCTCTTTTGATTCAGCCAGCCATATGTGGTAGATATTACCCCCATATTCAAGTTTGAGAGACTGAGACTTAGAGAGGTTAAGGGACTTAAACAAGGTGATAAAGCTAGTTAAAGTGGCAGAGTTGAGATGTAAATTTAGGCTAAGTTGCTACCCATTCTATTAGGCTACCACTTTAGGTCCTCCACCCTTCCCTACATTCCTGTTCTATATAACTTTCCCCTACTACTGAAGTCTGTTACACTCTTTACAAGAACTCCGTATCTGTGGTCTCTCTTACTTATTGAAATCGGCTGCCATGTTATCATCTGTCATATGCATCATGATATGTGAGTCACATGCATCATGATATGAATTTAGACAGTATCACCTCCTCTAAGGGGATTTATATCTTTTTTTTAAGATTTATTTATTTATGCATACAAGCTGGGGTACAGGCCAGAGGTGTGGGGTGGCGAGAGGGTTCACCAGGGACAGAGTGGGGAGCAGAACAGGCAGATTGACAGAAATACACTGCTGAGGGGAGCAGCAGGCGAGGCAGGAGAGGTCTGCTGCGCCATGTGGGAATCTCCCCGGCCAGGCGTCGAACTTGCATCGCCGCTGCCAACAGTTCCACAGCGCAGCGCTTAACCGCTGCTCCACCAGGGAGGCCCCCGGGGATTTATATCTTATACATTCTTGATGTAGAATCAGAGTCTAGTCTGTTGAAGGGGCTTCTGAGTTCACTGAGCAGGAAGGAGAGCTACTTGGAGGTAAGGGTCAGAGGGCACATCCTGGCACCTGTGAGACCCAGCTCCATAAGCACCTTTTCTGCTTAAGTATAAAGCTGGTGCCACTGCTCAGACTGCCTATGCTTGGACAAGGGAGAGCCCAGCCCTGAGGGGAGATGGGAAAAGATGACCTTTAAGGTCCTTTCCATCCCAGAGATTCAATGAGCCCACGATTCGATGACTCAGAGGAGTGAGCAATTATCTAGCTTTATCAACTGGGGGAGATCAGGCCAAAAAGAAATCTACTTTCTGACTCCAGTGGTTTGAGTTGGCTGCTTAGAAACACCCCAAAATAGCCCAAATCTTGCTTCATTTGGTCAAAACATCCTCTGATTTTCTTTTTTTCTCTAGACAGAATCATCTTTCATTGAAAAGGCAGGGGGCAGTAAAATCAGACAACATTTAATGTTGGAAAAGCCCTCCCAGCCGATTCGCTGTAACCTTTTCATTTTACGTATTCTCTAACTAGACCCAGAGAGGTCATGATTTGTCGGAGAAAGAGCTGGAGCTGGAACCCAAGACACCTGGCTCCCGGCCCAGAGTTCCGTTGAACATACCCTGCTGTATGGCAATATCCTTTTCCAAACTCTTATTTTCATTTAGATCCTGATAAGGCCAGAGAAATGCAACCACCAAATTGAGGTTTAGCAAGGGAAACAACTGCCTCCACTCAATCCCTTTCCACCGGGGGGCTTTTTCTTTTGAACAACTTGATACCCCAGTAAATCCCTCGCTTGGGATGCATATGTTAATTAGAGAGAACCAACTCATAGAGTTTGCTTTTCCAGTTGAGCCAGCTTCTGAACAGTAGAAGAAAGGCTGGACTGTCACAGTGTTGGACTTGTGTGGGGGCTTTGCCTGTGAGCAGCGTGAAGTGCTAAGCCTAGAGCTGGGTTGCTAGAGGACATGTCCCAGCAGAGTTCCCTTCTGACCGACTGACTGGCGCGGTGCAGGCCTCCCCTCTTGGTCTTCTCTTGTCAGGACTGCGGGGCAGACTGGTGCCTAGGACTGAGAAGATATATCTAATGACTAGCACCCCACCTCCCACCTGAAGGCCCCGGCTTTTCTCCTGCCTGCCTGCTGCCTCAGCTTGGTTTGCCTGATTCGCCTTCACGTGAACAGCAGTGACACATGCAAATAGCACATGCATTTTAGCAAGGAGCAAACTCTGCTGAAGTAGGAGCCTAATTCTGACTTGCACAGTAGTTTCAGCAAAGAAAACCTCCTTCCAATCTGAGAGAAAACAATGGCTTACTTCCAAGGAGACTGGAATTTGTGGCGCCTCCTGTACAGGGTGATATATGCAGGTTGAAAAGGAGGGTTCTGGGCCAGTCTACCTGTGTTCATCTCTAGCTCTGTCATTTACAAGTTGTGTAGCCTTGTGCAAATTATTTAGCCTCTATATTCCTGTTTCCTCATCTGTGAAACAGACCTAAGTCATAAGGTTATTTTGATGATTGAAAGAGTAAATAAATGTAAATCACTTAGAAAGGTGCCACTATGAGGGAAGTGCTGTGTTCACTCTTATTATTCCCAACACTAAGCCTAGCAGGACCTTAACACAGAGTCACAGGAAGAACAAATGAAGGTGTGGTTTTCTGCAGCTTGAAACTGCTGTACTTTTGGTTCCTAGAATTTTTGACAAATTAAAATACTGGTGTGGTTCCCTCTTATCCAGGTATATCACAATCATTGTGAACCCTGCTTCTCTAAACTGAAATTCAGAATTTGTCTCGCATAGATAAGCTTGCATAGACATTTTCTCTAAAGAAGGGAGTGGTCCCGTTGCTGCAGCAGAAATAAATACTGCGCTGAGTACACAGAAAGTGAAGGGCTCTTATAAATAAAGTAGCAAATTAGCAATGATTTTGCGAGCAGTTTTAAAACAAATGGATTGAAAGAGATTTCAATAACTACATGCCTAACTTAGAGCTGCACTCGAAGCATTTAGTAAACATGTCATTCCAGTATTGAAAACAGCATCTAATCAAAGGATGTTTATAATTAGACATCACATATAGTATCTCTCAAAATTACGTTCTGCCAGGTGAGATGCCATTCCCTGGAACACTGAAATCAACTGTTTGTTAAGCCTTTGTTGTTATTAAAAAGAACAGGTTGGGGGCACCAAAGAGACTCAGATAAATGAAAGTGCTTAATTTTAATTAGAGAGAGAGAGAGAGAAAAAAAAAAAAACAATATGGGTAGCCCGTATGGAGAAACTTGTGCCAGTAAAACCTGCCTCAAAAGGTATGACTCTATATTAATTTAAATCAGACAGACATTGGCACTGCGTTCTTTTATTTTTCATTAACATTTTGATTTAGAACAACAGATTGCTGCAGTGAGGGGACAAGAACGGCCGCCAGTGAGCCATCTGCCTAGCAGCTCGCTGATGACTCCACTAGCGAGAGAAGCCAGTGACTCTGAAATGTATGCAAGAAGGACACACACCATTAGCTAAGTGACAGGATGAAAGATGGGAAACTTTGCTGGATCAGAGGAGACAGAAATGGAGAAGGCAAAGCAGTGCCCGTTCTGATTGGAACTTGGGAAGATCTAAGTAATTGCAGCAGGCCAATTGGAGCGCGATCTGCGGTGGGTTTGCTGGTAGGGATTTTTCCCTTTGAAATTACAGGTGGGCTGAGGAAAGAGAAGTGACAGGCTAAACACATAGTAGTTTGCCATGCATCTCACGTGGAATACGTTTTCCAGATCAGTGAAGATTCACCCCTTTAGACACACCAACTCTTGAGCCATTTGAGATGGAAATCTTTCTAAAATGGAAACCCCTTCCCTGCCTTTTTCAACACAGCAGAGCAGAGGTGGTGGGAGTGGTCTGCTCTGGGTACAAACAATAAGAGGTTGCATTGTGTGTGGAGAGTTTAAAGACAGTAATAAACTGTCTAAAAGTCTGCCATTTATTTTCACAATGCACAGGCAATTGCAGACAATATCAGTGAAAAAAATATTCCTCTCAGCTGAGCTGGACCTTTCCCAACACCCCTTCCTCATGGTGTACCAGGGCAATAGAATCCACACAATTCAATTTTCTGTTGATGATTCCGGATCTTTGTTGGGAAGTCCAATTTTGTGGAGACTGTGCTATCCAAGGGGCTATTTCGCCTCTCAGACCTATTTGCCCCTGAGCTAAATAACCTCAGACCGCTGTACTTTCATAGCTGACAGTGCTGCGTGCCTTTCCCTCACTCTCAGCTGTCGCATTTCAGAATGCCTGCTTCCAGGAGCACCCCATTTTCCAATATGTTATCTTCAGTAACCTAGGAAGTATTGAATATTGTGAGCCTCACAGTGAGAGAAGAGATAGCAGGCTATGAAAATAGAAGATTAAAAGCACAGTAATCTGTATCCTCTGCATAATAAGGCGTGGAGGTGTGGGATGCATTGTAGAAAGTTTTTCTTCAAAAATGGTTAAAATAAAAATAGCATTTGCATGGCTGAAAGATGTGTGCTTCAATTATCTGGAAAATTAGCTTAGATGGAAGCACTCACTCCTCTACAATGCTAGTGAAATGAAGACAGCATGTGAGTGTGAAAAGGCACAGGTTTAAGAGGCAGGTTTACGTCTTACCCCCACCACTTGTTTGGAGTAAAGTATACTTTCTTTGAGCCTCAGTTTTTACCTGTAAAATGGGCGCAGTAATAATTTCACGTTGCTTACTTTACTGCAAAGTGGGTGTTCCAACAGCCTCCACCCTGTGTGCTCTGGGTACAGGGCTCCCTCCCTTCCCTCACACCCCCCCCCACCTTTAGGGGTAGTCACACTATCTCTTTACTACCTTACTTGATTGATTAAATTTTAAGGCATATTTATATTAATGCATGTACCCCAATTAATTACTAGGGTCTTCTCCCCAAAGATTGAGGGCCTCCCACTCAGAAAAGCCTAAGAAGAGAAACTATCTTTAGGTAACGTGTGTAAGAGGAGCTGTGGGGTTTTCAGGTCAAAGTTGATACGCTGGACAATAGTCAACTGGAATTGCATTAAGAGAAGTTGATTCTCCACATTATTGCTTCCCACCTCCCCCTGCATCTCCCAAACACACACCCACACAACAGAACACAAGGTTTGTCTCTAAAAGGAGTCTGGGCTCCACCTGACATTTTCCAACTGCACAAACCTCGCCCGAGCCTCTTTCTTTGTTTTTCCCTTCATGGTTGTCACCTGAGAAGGGAGGCGATGCTGGCAACTTTAATGGCCTTGTAATCACTTCACTTTTTAACTTAACACCCTGACCAGCCTTATGAGTAGAGGAAGGAGTCAGTCACCTCTTGGATCCTCCCTCTCTGTCAGCCTCCCTGAAGGATCCCTACAGGCTCAGCTGGCCCCACAGGGGAGGTGAAAGGAGCATCCTCATAATTAGTGTGATTTGGAGGGTAAGTCAAATGCCATCAGTAATCGCTCTCTCATTGGCCTGTGCAGTTTCCAAAATGCTCCTGTCAAATTATAAATATATTTGTTATATATGTTATATATGTTATAAGGAACAAAATACTGGGGGCCCTGGGAAGCCAAATAATTCTTCACAGCTTAAAGGTTAGGGGCTTCAGACCTCCCTGGTAGCCCAAGGGTTTAAGTCTCAGCACTATGACGCTATCCAGAGCCACTGCAGCCTGAGTTCGATCCCCGGCCAGGGAGCTTCCCACATGGCACAGCAGACCTCTCCTGTCTCGCCTGCTGCTCCCCTCAGCAGTGTGTTTCAGTCAATCTGCGTGTTCTGCTCCCCACTCTCTCTGGTGAATCCTGTCACACACACACACCCCGCCCCACACCTCTGGCCTACACCCCAGTTCTTGTATGCATAAATAAATAAAAATAAATCTTTAAAAGCTAGGGTCTTCATTATCAGCTCAGTATTGATGGCTTTACTGGATGTGCAGGTTAGCTGAACATCTGTTTAGTGGCGAGTTCAGAAGGATGCCCCCTGGTGAGGGCATTTACTGTGTGCCAGGCAAGGTGCTCAGTACTTGAAGTCAGTTCTCTCATTCAATCCTGACAGACACCCTAGAGAGAGGCAGTGGGGTGACTGTCATCCCATAGATGAGAAAACTGAAGCACAGAGTGTACAGGTAACTCGCTGAAGGTCACAGAGCTGGAAGTGGCAGAAGCAGTATTTCAACCCAGCCTAGCTCCAGCTCTAAAGCCCACACAATGCAGCCTCTTGGGAAAGCACACTTGCCCACTGTGCTGAACAGAACCAGCCCCCCTGTAGAGAAGCAGTTCTACATCATTACAAGGAAATTGGCTTGGGTAGTAGGGGAACTGGTCTTCTGAGATATAAACTGCAGAGTGGAAGCCAGTCTTGAGTTGGGGCATCTTGGCGAAGGCTGGGGCCTCCTCTGCGTATCCCGGAGGCCCTGGGCTCCAGAACGAGGGCGAGCAATGAGGGGCGGAGCCCTCCTAAAACCCTCTGAGAGGACCTTGTGATCGCACCTGAATTAAACGTCTTTGAAGCTAGAAAGGACTTTTGGGGTGCCCTTGTCTAGTGCTTTTATTTTGCGAATGGGGTAAAGGTGAGGCCTAGACGCAGTAGCTTCGTAACTAGTTGGTAGGGGCAGGGCAAGGGCTGAGTTTTTCCTTCCACCACGTTTGCCTCCCTTACATGTGTGGAAGAATTCAACTGCAAACAATCCAGAGATTTCAGCAACTCTGAGGCAACAAGACTAAATATCACCTGTTTCGTTTCCAGCTTAACAGGACAACACAATCATGATTCTGAGGCCCAGTTTTCAGAACTCACTGACTGAGGCTGTCAGGGGATCTGGAAGTGCTCACTGATTTTGAGCTCAAGGATTAAAAATGTCCTGAATATTAGAAGAAATTTAAAGAGAACAGTATCTAAATGTCTATGCAAGCATTGGGATTTTAATAGAAACTTTCAGTTCAAATTCTTTTTTAAGAAAAGAAAAATTACCGATAAATGTGAAGTCTAGTTTGTAATTCATCTATATTCTATTCTTTAAGAGTTAGAAAGCATCATAGTTTCAGTGTGTATCTTTCTACTCTTTTGTGATTTTTTTTTACCTACACAAGTATGTTTACTTTATATGGTGGTTTTTTTTTTAATTTAAAATGTCATTTTATATATGTGTCATTTATTTATGTAATTTTTTACTAAGTTTACATAAAGGCTATAACACGTCATAAGATGCCCTCAAATGGGGGAGGGGCCCGATGGTCTTGGGTAAAGGGACTGGGTGGTCTGGTGAAGGGTGGGGTGTGGTGATGCTCCTCTGAGGGGGTGAGCCTGTTCCCCTGAATCATATACAGTGTTGTAAACCAATGTTACCTCTATGATAATAAAAAAAGACCTGGATGTAAGACCAGAAACCATAAAATGTATAGAAGAAAATATAGGCAAAACTCTACACGACATACATCTCAGCAAAATCTTGAAAGACACATCCCTCAAAGCAAAGGAAGTAAAAGACAATATAAACAGATGGGATTATATCAAAATAAAAAGCTTCTGTACAGCAAAAGAGACATTAACCAAAACTAAC